>CM074789.1:1157125-1530932 GCA_037355745.1 Pseudo-nitzschia multiseries | reverse complement strand
ACAACAATAACAAAAAACAACCAGCCAAACAAACGTTGTTGCCCAAACCTCCCACGATTACCAGGGCCAAAAAGGAGATCCGACAACAACAACAACAACAACAACAACAACAATCTCGGGTGGGCGATAGTGACGAGAACAACAACAACAACGACGACGACGACGACGACACCGTCGAACGCAAGGCCCGTGCGCTGATCGAGGATTGGAAACGGATCCTGGAGCGGACCGGGGTCCTGGTTCCGCTCTGGAACCAACACGGGGAGATTCCGCCGTTAAAGGTTGGTCCCGTGACGAAGGTTGTTCCGATTACGGGCGTGGCCGGGGAACACACCACACGCGACGGCGCCAACCCTTGTTGCGCGGACAACATCCACTCGACAACAACAATGACAACAACAACAACAACAACAATGACAGCGACAGCGACAGCGACAGCGACAATCACAACACCAGTAACAACAAAAACACCACCAATCACAACAACTCGCTCGATTCGGGCGATCCGCTCGGAGCTGGAGTCGAATCGGTGGAGGGAGGAGGATCCCGACAATAACCACCTACAGCAACAGCAACAGCAACAGCAACAAAAGCAGCACGAAACGAACCTGTACCACCTCCGGATTCCGACCGATGCACGCACCGTCCTCGCGGCACTCGAAGCCCTGGCCGAGCCCGATCCGCTCTTGTACAATCTTCCGTTGGTGGTGGCGATTCCGGTACTCGAACCTATCCTCGAGGTCGTCGGGGATGGTAGTGGATATGGATATGGAGATGGAGATGGGAAGAATGGCTGCAGCTCTACAACCACCACCGATGATAGCAACAACAGCAACAGCAACAGCAACAACAGCAACAACAACAGCAACAGCAACAATAATTTCCGACCGTGTAGACTGACCATTTCCGTCTACGCTCATCGAATGATGTTCGAGTGCATGACAACCGATGCCCTCCGGACCGTCATGGCGGCCCTAGACAAAGACGGCAACCACGACCGTGGCGGCGGTTCTGTTCCTGCTGTTGCCGCGGATGCTTCCCAAAGCGGGAATCGTGACGCCTCTTCCACTACTATTGTGAGGCCCCTGGTGAAAGCCCCGGCCTTTGGACCCGAAGCCTTCGGAACCGATCCCAATACCAGGGTACTAATAGTGGTGGGAGAGCAGCAGCAGCAGCAGCAGGGGAGGGGACACAACGACGACGGGACCACCGGTGCTGCTGCGAGCAATGATGCTCATAGCAACAGCAACGACAATGACAACAAAAACGACAATGACGACGACTGGATCATCGACGGCGGGGACGACGGCGACGGGACGAACGCGGAAGAGTGCCCGACTCGGTCCAAAGACACGCTCGATGCTTTTTCGACGGAGGGATTTCTCAAGCTCATCGAAAACAAGGGTGTTGCCGGGGTCGACAGCATCTACAAGAACACGATCCGGCCCGTCCTCTACGGTAGTAACAGTAACAGTCACAGCCACAGCCACAGCCACAGCCACAGCAATATCGATAACAGCCATAGTCACAGCGATATCGATAACAGCAACAGCAACAACAACAACCAACATCCCCTCCTCCAGGTATCCCTGTTGCCCCACCAAGTTCACGGGGTGTGCTGGATGTACCAGATGGAACACCTCGAGGGAGAACAGCAGCAGCAGCAGCAGGAGGAGTATCCGTCTCTGGGGATCAACGGATTGCTCTGGGAAACGTGGAGATTTCGAGAGGGCGATGTCTTTTACTACTCTCCGGCTCTGGGGCAGGCGCGATTGACACTGGGAGAGACCCCCCGGACCCTGCCATCGGTGGCACCCTCATCGTTATCGGCTACAGCAGCAGAAGCAGAAGCGGGCATTCCTTCCGAGGCACAACCATCGCGACGCCGACGCTTCTTCCGCAGGCGTTGTAGCCCCAAGGGAGGAATCCTGGCGGACGAAATGGGACTGGGAAAGACCGTCCAGGCAATTGCGCTGGTGCTGGCCACCCTGGATGAATTGAAACAGGAAGCTGCCTATTTACAGCACCACCACCACGAGATGGCGGGCGGTGCCAGCAGCGCGGATCATCGCGTGCTGCCCTTTTATTCTCATGCCACACTGATCGTCGTACCCCCCGCATTAGTCGGCCAGTGGAGGAACGAAATCCACAAGATTGCCGGATCCAATCTGAGGGTGCAGGTGTTGGATCGCCACCGCCACGGAAGCAGCAAGGATTCGGAAGGCACGATGGAGAAGGGCGATGGCAATGTCAATGATAATGGCAATGGAAATCTTCGGGTATCGCTGGATCCCACAGCGGATGTCGTCCTCACGACCTATCAGTCCCTTCAGGGAGGTATCCGCACCGGCAGCAAGAAGAAAAAGGACAAAGCCGCAATGAAATCGACTACGGCTGCCGCCAATGCCAATGCCGCTGCCATCTCCAAGCTGTTGCTGTCGACGGTCTGGGGAAGGGTCGTCCTGGATGAGATGCAGGAAGTCCGGTCCTGGAACACAATCACCAGCAAGAGCTGCCATAAACTTCTGAGCCATCGGCGGTGGATGCTCTCCGGAACCCCGCTGTGGGAGGGCATCCATGATTTCAGGGGGGAGCTCTGCTTTCTGGGACTGGAACCCTTTGCGGCCAACAACGAGGACGGGTTTTTCGACTTTGCCGTCGCTCACCACTGGGAGGAACGCAGCGTGCACGGCCTGGAAATACTGAAACTCCTCGCTCTCGTCGTGCTGCGCCGGACCAAGTCCATGAGCATACTGGAGACGGGACTGCCCCTGCTGGGCCTCAAAAACCTGAACCTCGTCTTCGAACCGGTGTCGCAGGATCCCTCCGAGCGAGCCCTGTACTGCTGTCTCGAATCGGTCATGCACGCCACGCTGGCGGTGGCCGGAGAACCATCCGACAACGGAGCAGCGACCGCAACCGCATCCCAAAAAAATGCAGCTGTCACCGCTGCCAGGCTCTGCAAGCAGAACCGAGCGAATCGGGGACTCTTTCTCCGTCTCTTGCGGGAGCTCTGCGTGTCGTTCTACCTCCTCAACGGTGGTCTCGGGTGTGCCCCACAGCTCAAGGAACTGAACCAGCTCGCGAAGAAGTACAATCGCAAGCGATTGCAACAGCGCGGGGGAGGCAGTGACACGCTCCACCACCGGTACGGAGGGGACAAAAACAACAGCGAGTGCTATTCCTGCGACGAAGCCATTCGGTTTCTCTCGCAGGTAGAAGACGTGGCCCGGACCGATGACGACTTTGTGACCGATCAGACCGTCGGGGGTGGGGGAGGGCTTAGCCGGCGGAACCGAGCCCTGCTGATCCAACCGCAGGAACAACTCGAGGCCTCCGCCGCGGTGTTACACCGATCGCAAGCCATTTGCCGGGAAGCGAGATCGAGCCGCGCCAGGGCGAGGTGGCATTGGGCCCTGGAAGGTGTGACTAGCGGCTACCTCCTTGACGACAACGAGTGTGAGCGAAACGGAATGTCGGAGTCCGTCGTCTTTCTCTGGAGGTGGAGGAGAAACCAACGCCAGCAGCAGATCTGTGGCAGAAACAGCAGCAACATTGAGGAAGAAATAAGGGCACCGTCCTGGACGCAACGAGGATTTCGGCTGACTCGAGCGTTTTTCGATGGCCTCTCGGGAGAAACTGTAACTACCAGCAACAACATTCGCCACGGAACGAAAACGAAAACGGAACCCACCGAATGTTACCACGACGATGCAGCAGCCGAACGGAGCAAAGCACAGCAAGACCGAATCGAACGGCTCTTCGTTCTTCACAAGCGCCGACCCGAGTTTCGTTGGGCGCATCCCTTCTCGATGTTTTTTTCTCACATCCCGGTGCAAGTCACGGAACCAAAACTCCGTAGTTGGGTGGAGAATGTCCTCGCGGCAAAACGGCGAAAGAGGCAATTGCCCAGCATCGCGACATCATTGCCTTCGTCCGCGAGAATTTTTCGCCTGAGCGAATCGAAGGAATCCCAGACCTGGGAGGCAATTGTACAACTCCCGACCGCGAACGACCTGGATTGGTTCGAACTCAGTTCCAAGCGCGTCCACGGAATGCGGATGGCAATCCAGGCAGCAGCAACGATTCCCAGCATCGAGCGGGAGATTGCCACCCGAAAGAAAGCGGTCGACGATGCCGAGGCGATGCGGATCGTCCACCCGTCGACCCAGAATGAGCGAACCCTGGTGAAAGCCACAGCAGCGTACGAGACAGCCAAGCTGGGATTGTGCGTCACCGCCCGTGCGAATCACCGCCCCGGGCACGTGGTGAGCTGGCGTGCCTTCGGAACCTTCCGGGGCGAGGGTCCCAAGACCGGTTTGGCCCTGATGGAGGCGGTCGACAAGCGGATCGATGCCGCGACTCGCGAGCTTGCCGAGCACGAGGCCATCGTTGCCAGGGAAGAAAAGACGATCCGATCCATCCGGGCGAAACTGGACTCGAGTCTCACCGGAACAACGGCGGTCGAAAGCTTGAACACGTTCGATGTCCTGCAGGCGCTGAAGAAAGGAGAAGACGAGAAGACCAATTGCCCGATCTGTTACGACTATCTGGGATCGGGAGAAGACAGCAACGGAAAAGTCTTTCTGACCAGGTGCGGCCATCTGAGCTGCAAGTCCTGCCTGACCCGCTGGATCGATCAGAAAGAGCGGCAGGGATCCACTGTCTCCTGCATCGAGTGCCGCAAACCCATCCAGCGTCACCAATTGATTGTTGTTGATCCCAAAAAGGCGGACAAGGATCACTCGATCGGTCGGAAGAAAGAGGCAATCGAACTGGTCCAGCAGGCAGCGAAAATTCTGGAAGAAAACTACGGCCAGCTCGAACCCCACCTGTGGGAAGCCCTGTATCTGGTGATCGATCTGCCCGCCGACATCGATCGTAATCTCCACGGCATTTTTACCGCTATTCCCGGTTTGTTTCTGGGCCACCTGCGAAACCTGCTGGGACGTCACTTGCCCGTGAATGCGGGGATGGACGATGGGTTGGCGAACGCAACAGCAACCACCAATCTGCCGAGCAAATTCCGGGCATTGCTCGCCGATCTGCCCCGCACCGAGCCGAGCGTTGTGTTTGCCTCGTCCAAGTCCATCGTGCTGCACCTGCAATGCGTCCTGCAGACGAGGGGCATCCAGAGCAAGACCCTGTACGTCGGTCAATCGGAGTTCGACAGCGAGACCGCGGTTGCGGATTGGGAATCCGTAACCGATCCGGCCAAAGTGTTGATCGTGCAGGCCGGGGCCGCCGCCTGCGGATTGACGCTGACGGCGGCATCGAGGATGTTCCTGCTGGAGCCCTTTCGGAAACACGAGGAAGAGAAACAGGCCTACGCCCGGCTGCACCGGTACGGTCAAACGAGGGCCGTGCACTGCACCGTCTACTATGCCCCCGTGTCGGTCGAGTCGCGATTGCTGGAATGGCGGCGGAGGGCCGCGGCCCACGCACCGAGCGAGGAGCACACCGTGTACGCACCGATGCGGAAGAACGACCCGGCGGTTTCGAATCGCTCCGACTACGACGACGAACGATCCGTTTTGGAGACCAAAGAAACCAACAACGGCGGCGGCGACGACGACGATGTGGAGGAGGAGAGTCAAACTCGGTTTTTGCTGGGTCTCTCCACAAGAACCGATCCGACCATTGGTGCCGAACGAACAGGTGGTGACGACTGACGATTCTGTCCGAGATAATCGGACTACCGCGAAGAGTCCCCTTCGTGACTCCTATCGCGACAACCCCTTTTTCGTCAAGAGACAAAAATAAAGAATAGATTAAAAAATTAGATAGAAAGAAGACTTTTTTACTCTTAGAAATTTTTATGCAGCGATTCGATTCCATTCCATTCGATACTCAAATACATATAAAAAGTGTGTCGTAACAAGCAAACGCAATCGGTCTTTAGTGAGTAGAAATAAGATCATTGTTACCGTTCGATTGTCTTTCCCGATTGTCGATCGGCAGGTTAATTAATTGTCGGAAATTACTCGTCGTATCGTGTAATTTCAAGCATACAAAACACATGTAATTCTTAAGACACAAAACACACGCAATCCATCTTCGATCGGTCTTTTACCGTATAATTCACCGTGATATTCTCTCTGAATATCACATGTGATTGTACCTTATTATGTAGAATTAGTACTAGGTTGTACGTAGGTTTTAGGGCATGATAGTGTTTTAAAGTTGTTAATTCTTCGAAGAGTGAGCTGATGGGGAAATTCGGTAAAGAGACAAACCACATGGAAACGCCGACGATTATTCACTCAAGTTAAATAACCTTACGAATAAGGTTATTTGCCCTTATGACTTTTCGTGCAGTACGCGTTACACGGTGAATTCTTTTCAGTCCCCTTCAGTCATAAATCCTCCAACCGTTAAGCGGCTGGATTCTATGGCTTAATATGTTCATCGTGAGTTGAATACCAAACTGTATCCAGTCTACCATCAGAGGCCCTATCAAAAAGAAATGGGGCGGCGTTTTGCCTTTCATTCTGGCTTATATCATGGCATTTCGCCCTGATCCTTGCCGGTTTGATATATTGTATTCATGGATCAAATTATCCATTTTTCTTTCGAAATGCTCATTGCAGATCGATTTATTCCATGATCGGACGAATCAACTTGTTACTTCAATCGAACGATCGATCGAACATTCCACCGAACGATTGATTCTTTACTTTACCACATGCAACGAGAACAATGTTCCCGGAAAACAGCGCCGCTCATTAGCTTTGTAAACAAATCAGCAATATTTGTTGAACCTGGTTCCTTTGCAACTCTGATAATTCCTGCTGCAATAGATTCACGCGCTTTGTGGTATGCAATGCTGTTGTGCTTCTTCTTACATGGGCTTTCAGGTCGTGTAACATTTGTGACAACTGAATCATTATCACAATACACATTTGTGCTCCCATCAATTGGAACACCCATCATTCTCAACTTGTACCTTAGACCTTCAACCAATTCGATTGCAATTTTCAAAGCAATGATTTCAGATCCAAAAGTTGATGTCTCAACTGTTGTTTGTCTTTTGGAAAACCAAATGATCGGTGCATTATTAATGAAGATAATAACACCAGTATGAGACCTTCTCGTCGCCTTGCATCCGGCATGGTCGGCGTCAACAAAACAGCTCATAGTTACATGCTTTCCCAAGGCTTCAGGCATATCTGATGGTATGACTTCAGCAGCACCAGGATAAAATTCAGACCAGTCACATTTTTGAAATTTACTCTCATCAATGCTTGGTACTGTATCATCGAAAACCAATTTCGACCTGTTGTACTTTTTTAAATACGCAAATATATGAAATAACTGGTTCAGATGTCCCTTTCTTGCTTGAGCCAAATACCTTGACATCAGCGAGACTGGCATTACAATGTCAAGCCTTCCTAATTCACAAATCCACCTGAGAACTCCAATTAAACCTTGATAGTAATTTTGCAATTCAGGGTTCAATTCTTCTGATATATCAATTTCCGGTCGATAATCATGTGACAGTGGACTGGATGCTGATTTTGGTAGATACTTGTAGCCATATTTTTCAGTTCCTAATTCTTGTTCGACTGCTGCAACAGCTTTCGCTGTATACTTAGTGCTTGATAATGACCATCTTGGCTTTGAATCACCTTCAAAGTAGAATTTCCCAATATCAGCTCCCAAATACAGAGTTGGCTCTTCAATCGTATCATCCTTCAATTTGAACTTCCGTTCAATGTTTTCAAGCTGGAACTTTGGATCCTTGCCAGAACATAAGATGTCATCTACATATGCAATGAGCATTGCCCAGTATCTGGATCCATCTTTCCTGGTTTCAATTCTTAAGTGCACATCCGGATCTGCCTTGCACGGTGAATATCCAAGATCTCTCAAATGCTGGGTGAGGTATGACCTGAAAGATGCACCAGCAACCGGCAGTCCATACAATGCGCGGACAATCTTGCAAGGCCTTCCTGCAAGGTGAGGTGGAAAACCATCTTCTGCTCTCGCTTTTAGGAAGTATTTCTCTTTAATCGGGGCTGTCAAATATGCATTTTGAATATCAGCTGATAGAACCTTCAAATCATTCAGCGCTGCCAGCAGAAAGAATATTCTTACTGAGTCTCGACTGGGAACCGATGAATAAGTATTTTCTTTGGGCACTGCAGGGACTTTGTGACCGTCCCCTACCAACCTGGCCTTCCTTGTTAGGGATCCAAGCTTGATGTCAAAAATCATGTGGGTTGTTATCTGTTTATGGCCAACTGGAATAACATCATCATCAGAAAATTCAAACGCTGCCATATTATTTGTCATTTCCTTATGAATTGCTCTTTCCCAGTGGTCGGTCCCTGTTTTCTTATCAATAGCCAGCGCTTGTTTGATTGAATGTGGCAATTCAACTCCATATTTGTGAGTCTTCAACCAATACTTTGCTGTTTTGGCCGCTTTAAGGATTCGATCTTTCCTCCTCAAAATTTTGTGCACCCACCATCGGAAAGCTGGTGTTTTTTTCAAGATTATTGTTGATAGCATATTCAGCCAATTGCACTGGAAATGACTCTTTCACATCACTTAGCTTACACCAAGATTCAGTGCCATCTTTCCAACTGGCTAAAATTCTCCAACCCCTAGTCGTAGGTTTATGGGTTTTCCTGCCATTTTTTGCTATAGTTGTCGCTTCCTCATCACTTAAAGCAGTGTTGTCTTTTTCATGGTCAATGAGCTCATCCAGTAAAGTGAACATCCGTCCGTCATCATCAACAGAACTATACAGACTTTCTGCCACAATATTTGCCGTGTATTCCTCCATTGTACCATCGGGTAGTTGCAATTTATACAGCCTCGTGTCTAGTATGGGATTCTCATTTCTGATTCCTATTGGTCTGTTTTGCAAGTCGCGAACCCTGTCCTTGACAACGCACCTGAGTCTTTCATCACCTCTTTCAATGATTACTTCATTTCCCAGATATTCATCTGGTTCATCAACATCTTCTACCGATGCTTCTGGCTCAGCCATTTCAAGTTTCATATCCGGTGTTTCTACTGGTTGATTCTCAAATAGCTCTATTTGGGGCTCTTGGTAGTTTTCCTGGAAGAATGATGCGCTATCCTTTACTTCATCTCCAATCTTGGATTCAATTGATTTGTCAATTGCTTCCATTCTTCTGAGGATGTCTCTGTCCCGCCATTCAAATTCCTTGACGGGTCTTATTGAATTTGTAGATATTGGTATTGCCGACTCGGGCAGTAGCCAAAAACAATCCCCCCCACCTACCCTATTCCCACAGGGGCCCAACCATCGCGCCAGCCTTTCAACACCTCGGGTGGAAGAATCACCTTTTTCATAATAAAACACAAAATCATACCATTCTGATGAAGTGTATAATGTAATATCCGGTCTATAGCCATGGACCAATTCAAATGGGGTTCTCCCCATTGAAGAAGGGTTGTTGGAGGCTGTTCGCTGCCTGATATTAGCACATAGTTCACCACAAAATGACCATAATCTTCTCGGTGACTTCTTCTTTGCAGACTTGGTTGTGATTGCACTACCAAGATGGCCAATTGCTTGTTCTGCCCGATTTTGGAATGGGCAATGTGGCTGGATAAATGTCTGACGGATATGGTTGCGCTTTACAATTGAATTCCAGTGTGTTTTGTAGGTTCTTGGGGATCCTTGTTCTGGCGCACCATCAGAAATCAAATGCTCTGGAATTCCAATTTCATGAATAAATGTCTTCAGTCCTTGGTGGGCTTGTGATTTGTCCTGTATTGGTATAAATACTTCAAACCAATTTCCATTTGTAAAGATCTGTGCACATTTTTCTTGCCTCATAATACTCGTGGTTCTTGCATGCCATGTATCAGTGTACCAGGTTCCTTGTGCGACTCTCTTGTTCCTGAAGCGCTGAGTAGGCAGCCGCTTCATCAATGGTGATTGCAAATTCCTGAGTGCCTTCTGCGTCGTGACTTTCAATGTCTGCTCAGCTTTCTTAAAACTAATGTTCCAAGTTTTGGCTAGGCGTTCACAGTCAACTTTGTTTGGACCTTCAATTGTTATCACTGATGGCCCCCATTGATTTCTTCTGTCAAGAGACCTTCTTTCTAGTGTATTGTCAATTTCTTGCAAGCTAGGGGCCTGTTTTGATTCTGCTTCAGGAGCTTCCATAAAGTCAAATTCTGTATCATCAAACAAAAATTGGTCTACCCTTCGCGCGCTTGAAATATTCCTTACTGAAGAAATCCGATGAGCAATATTTCCATCTGTTGCAATCTGGCATTCAGTTAGCATTCTCCTTGTGGATACTTGATGGACCCTCATCAGTTTGCATTGCTGCATGACACTTGGATGCCGTTCTTTTCCTAAGCTGGTCTTGGGAAGTTTATTTGTAACATTACTAGCAGGTTCTGTTACAACAGAACTTTCCTCCATTGCTTGGTCCTCTTCAGTCGACATAGCTTGAAGGCTGAATTGGTCCCCTGAAATTGGATCTCCATTGTCAATGGCTAGCTCGGCCATCCTGAACTTCAGTGAATGTGGATCCCAGGGGGTATCATTTGTTGCTATCAAATGTTGACATTGGTCAAGCTCAATTCTTGTGGGCTTTCTTGTGGGGAAATATGAGATCACGTTTCTCATACTCAGTTTGATAAAAACTTTCTTCGGATCATCATCCTCCAGTGGAGTTTGAATTGTAATTCCATGCTTGGATCTTGGATCAAATTGGCGAGGTGTCTCTTCAACAGAGTTGAAATTGCAGTCCCTCACTTGATTTGGGCATATCAAGCTGTTTTTCAATTTGTCCCCAAAGTACAGTGCTTGATGGAACACTATGATATATACTTGGCCTGATGTTGGATTCGTCCATGCAGTCGCACAGCTTCCAATGGGGATTTTCTTGATGGGCTTGTATTCTTCAGAAAAAGGTGCAACATCAACGTGTGTTGTGATTTGATCAGGATTCAGTAATACCATATTGCTTCCTGCTGCGGTAGTATCTGCATGTGAGGAGTCTAACTCACAATATCCTTCTTCATTTTCCCCATCATCAAAACCTACAGGGACATTCATCTGGTATAATGACCGGCTCACCATTTTTAACAATTTGTGTTCTAGTGATAGTGTCCGGTTATTATGTCATTTCTTAGATTTTGATCCAAAACTGTCACCCGCGCCTTCATTTTCAGTTTCTTTCTTTTTAGTCTCAGCAGCCTTGAGATTTCTTTTCTTTTTAGCCTGTCTCATCTGGTAAAGCTCCTGGCGCTGTTCTTTTGACATTGTTTTATAAACACTTGTTGGGTAAGGCTTGCACTCAACTTTTCCTGTAAAGGTTCCAGTTGTCTTTTGCTTTTTGTTGCTGGTTGTGCCCATAGAATACAAACTTCTGGAACCTCTTTTACTCTTCCCGGTTGCAAGCTTTTTCAATCCAAGACGATTGGTGAATAGAATCAAACATTCATTGAAGTTGTCACGATAGTCCTTGCTCTCATCAATTGCATCTGCTTTTGCAGCATCAAGTCGCTCATCACTGATTGAATTGATAAAATCCCAAACAAATCTTCTTTCGTTATGATTCTTTTCAAATCTCAGAATTGTTCCATGAAAAGCAGTCCAATTTCGCTTGTGCTTGTTCCAGTCATAACCCTTGGAATCTCCAGTGTAGTGTGAATCTTTCATATCCTGATATGTCTTATTCAGAACCATAGTGATATTGGTATCAGTGTAAGCATGTTGCATGAGAGAAATGAAAGCGTTTCTGGCATTACCAGAATTCAGTGCAGTGTTTTGGAAATGTGCCACATATTCCCAACCAGGACCTTTTCTTGTTGCATCACACAGCAACCTCCAGACGACGTTGTTGTCCTCATCGTACTGGTGACCTGACAGGACGCCACATCTTTCATTGTAATCACTCCAAGTTGGATAAGTATCTGTTGTACTTTGCCCAACTGTTCCATGTAAAATACAGCAGAGAGCCCCGATACAGTGAATATTCGTAGTAAAAATTAAGAGCCTCTCTCTGAGCTCACATCTCTTTAAATTTCAATTATCCTATACCTTTCGGTCGATTTTTAGAGTTACAACAGGTTATAGAGCCCTTATAACTTACACTTGTGTCCCGCAAGAGCGCCAGTGTTTACCTTAAGCTACCTATCTCCGGCCGTTCAGCACCTCCACTGTCGGTTAAATCCAGAGGAAATTCTGTGCTTAGCTCCCTGTGCGGCACATTCTCGGCCTCCCCCCATCTCATTCTTTCTCTCCCTCTCTTTCTCCCTGCTCGTGGATCAAGGGGTGTACTACAGATTCTCCTACAGAAATCTTCTTTTGTAATCCACGACCAAGCATTCGAATCAAGGGGTGTATCTACAGAACATTCTACCAAGCATCTCCTTCTGTCATACACATTGTCGTTTCGAAAACCCCGACACCGCCGTTCTCGCAAATCGCCGGTTCCCCGCAACGACGACGGATTAATCCGAAATCTCCTTCACCAATCAATCTGCAACCAGCCTGCAAGGATACTTATCACCCACATTCGATTGTTTCCCCGACGAACGTTCTGGAAACCAACATACAACACCGGTTAATTCGACAACGACGACCACGACGGATTAATTACAATACAACAACGCCGGCGACGACGCAACGCTTCGATTCAATAAACAATATCAAGATACCGAAACCATGCCAACTCCATTTGACTGGACTCCAATCTTTGGAATTGAATTTCGATTTTCAAGCGCTAGCAACCCAACTGCGGCCACTTCCCTTAACAAAGCCTACTCTGAAATCATTGGCAAAGATGAACTCTCAGAATTCTTCGTCACCCGCGAGGATGAAGAAGAAGAAGATGGACCACTAGAAATAGCTCCGGATCCACAACTCCACATCCTCAATTGCATTGCAAAGGCTATTGCCACCAACATAGTGGAACCACCACCGGATGAAATAACAAAAGGCCACATTGCCAATCTCCTCGACAAATGTGTTATCAAGCATGTCAGAAATGGTGGATCTACAAAACGCATGAGATACAAAACTGATTTTGACGCCGCTGCAAAGCATGCCATTCGGACCAACACAGATGATGAGCCAATCGTTCTAATTGAAATCACAATCACCCACTGGCGATTCAAGAAAAATTGGCGCCCAGACCTATTCATGGAAGCCTACACTGGAGAACCACCATCAGATGATGAGGTAGACGTTCCAGATACACCTGCTGCAACGGCTGCAACTGTCTCCCCTACCGAGATGGGACAGTTAACCACCCTACTCCAACAATTGGTCAACAACAACAACAACAACAACAACGCCACCAACAACAATACCGGCGCCAACCACCAATCTCTTGACCTTCCATGGAATCCAGCAACATTACCACCACCTGTGAAAGAGCGATATTACAGGCGAGATGAATTCCTCACCAAAGATGATATGAAGGATTTCCCAATCACCTACACCGACTCGTCGGGAAATGAAACAATTGTCAGGCAAAACTACTACCTACACAATCTAGGCAGTGGGAGAAATGACCAACGTCTGATCACCAGAAGTGGTGACTGTTTTGATCTGACCAGAGCCTCTGACAAGTCCAAAGAAGCAGCTAGAGACAAACTGTTCCTCTCAGGATTCCCACAACTAAAGGATGCAACAGACCCTCAGGTTAGGAAATGGTACCGAGAAATCACAGCTCATTCCCAGCAACATCATATTTATGTACACCCATACTACCTATTCAGACGTGAAGCTGACCACCTCAGAGGATTCACAATTGGTGATGACCTTCCACACGACCTGCCTTCTAGATATGAATTGGCTATCAATGAATGGGGAAATCTCATTTACACGGCACTGAGAACTGATAAAATCATCCCTGACTCATGTGCAAGTATGAAGGCCACTATTCAGAGCTTTGAAGGCGGACAAGGATACGAAGCGCTATACACAGTTATTGCTCAAACACATCCCAACTCAAAAAGGCCATCCAATGCCAGCAGAATGGTCAGAAACCCTCCCAACCAAGATCCAAATGAATCTCTTGAAGAATACTACTTCCGGTACAAGGATTATTTGAGACTTAGAGTGTTCCTCCAAAACCAACCCAGCACTATCAGTTCAACAGAAGAAGTTAGCAACCTGATTGCAGGAACCACCCTCTCAGAAGAGCTCTTCAAAAAGACAGAAGATGAACGCGACTCTGATGATCAATTCAAAAGAGACAAGTACAAGGCAGGTAGGCTTCTCCAAACCCTTCAAACCTATGAACAAGAGATCAAGGCTGAACAAAAGTACAAGAGGGACACCTCCAAACCAATCCGGCCCAAGCAACTGCCTGTCTCAGGTACCAGACCAGGCCCCCGTCGGAATGATCGGTTTCAAAAGCGCGCTAGCAACAGCACTGTTAGGACACCTTCTACTTTGACATCCCACTCAATCAGCCTGATTGAATCACTTGGCTACCCGGAGATGGATGAAGAATCTGACGATCCCTTCCTCCACCAAGCATACTGCAATGCCATCACGGCATTCGATAAGCAACCTAGTCTTTTTGACACATCCAGAAAATGTATTGTTTGCCACATGTCTGGTCACAACTTTGATAATTGTCCTGCATTGCAAGATATTGAGTCCCTGAAGAAACATAGGATTGCTGCGGCTGTTTTTCTGAACAAATCCAATAAACAGACCCAACAACTCATGGATTCCACCCAACAAATCTCTCAAATCAACATTGGTAATGAACATCAAGATGAGGTTTCACCTGATGCTACAGTAGAAAACCAAAATTTTTGCAATGGCCAAGAATAGAAAGTCTTTCTTGGAGCCATACTATGACATCACCTCAGGATGACCCTCAAGGATTTGACAACATCACAGCGTCCCAAGTGAACAGCGTATGCCCCTCCTTGGACTCCAGCAGTGTCAGCTCCTATGAATCTGTCATAATTGGTGCCGTCGACCTCCTTCCAAAAGACAGCCTCCAGTCATCTATACCAATTGATGTCTACTGTGACATGGAATCACTCAGGGCTACATCCCCTACATTGGAATCACACCTGAAGACCAATGAGGATCCCAATTTCGATAGGGACAACCCTACGCCAGTTGATACATACAATGTGCAATCCCTCGTCCCACCGGACCCTATTGCAGCTACGGCCTACTTCCAACAGGGTGTCCGGGCTCAGATTGACACCGGTGCAAAGGTTTCCTGCACAAACCTCAAACACATCCTGCACGGTTACAAACCTTACACCAAGATAAGAAAATGTCCCGTCAGGCTTACAGCAGCAATAGGAGGCACAGCAGCCACCTGCATCCCTGAAGGCTCAGGATATTTGCATATCCCAGCACCGAATCACATTGGATATATCAAAGTTTTCTTCTACTATTCTCCCTCCCTGTCAACAACATTACTGAGTGAGAACGATATCTGTGGAATGACATCCCGTACGCGATGTCAGTTCAGTGGACAGTCCATCCATAAATCATTCACTGAGGACCTTGACTCATCTGCTCCACAAAATGGCAACCTCACCATTATTTGTCATCACAAGCAGAACACTGCCTGCAGCATTGTCCTCCATGGGAGCATCATTGATGGTCAATGCTATACACACCCAGTTCTGATCCCAGATGTTGATATTGCCTCTCCATATGCAAATTGTGCAACATCGTCCGCCTATGCCTTAGCGACTGACATGCAGTTCAAGGAAGCTTGTGAACTGGCCTCCAAAGAAGCAATTAGCAACTACAGGTATGATCTATACACAAACCTTGTCAATCTGCAGACATGTACTGAAGCAGCGAAAGCTCAGTCTGATACCAGTGTCATACCAAGGTTTGATGCCAAACTGTTTTTTACCAAAATTGTGGACAAAAATATCCCAATCCAAGCCATCAAAACCAAGACATCGAAACTCCTGTGGCACCAAAGGTTGGGACACCCATGCGATGATTTTCTGTATCAAGCTCATAAGCACATCATTGGAGTCCCAAAGTTCAAACGGCAAACCAGTATTCTTGACCAATGTCCAACTTGCATACAATGTAAGCAAACCAAAACACCTGCTGGCTCACATTCCACACGCAAGGCCACACAACCGTTTCAGGGTTTATCTATTGATTTTGCATTCTCAGGTACTAAATCCTCCAACAGCAAACGCAAGCGCGATTATGAAGGCATTCATGGAGAAACTGCTTGGATTCTCATCACAGATCACTATACTGGTATGAAATATGGAGACACGCGAATCTCTAAAGCAGCGCCACTACACTGGTTAGAGCATTTCTTCGCCCAGCACAACCCAACTTGTGCCAACAAGTATGTTTCAGTTGATCAAGGTGGAGAACTCTATCACAATCCTGACATCCGAAACCTATTCTCTGCGTTTGGATATTCCATTTTCCCCACTGGCGCGGACGCTTCACACCAGAATGGCCCAGTTGAAAGAGCACACCGAACTCTTGCTAACTCCATGAGGACAATGCTGTCTGGTGCTAATTTGCCCATCAAGTTCTGGCCCTTTGCTTTCTACCATGCACTCCGGTTGTCCAATGCATTCCCTGAAGGCACCCAACTACATTCGCCATTGGAATTGGCAACTGGCCGTAAGGAGAACCTTGCTGATTTCCGAACCTTTGGTTGTAGAGTTTGGGTTAGACCTCCAGGCAAGAGATCAATCAAGCTCAAACCCAATGCAAGAAAAGGCATATTTCTAGGTTTTGTACCCTACACTACCAGAAACATTCTGTGGTATGATACTGAGACACACAGAGTCAAGATAGCCACACATGTCAGGTTTGATGAAGGCATGAATGATCTCTCACTTGCAGACCTCCCCACTAATGTCAAACACCTGCTCAGGACAGATGACAACATTCCACTTCCTGCGGAACCCACTGAGGTGTCATCCAGTGATTTTCAATTCTCTATCTCCCCCTTTGCCGATCTCACAAATCTCAGGCTCACTGTCTCCCCATCTTGTACTGATCAAACATTTGGCCTCCGGTATGCCAATGATTCACTGCTTGGCAGAGCTTACATCACTGACATCCTCCCAAAAAGCCCTGCCTCAAAACTCTTCTCCTCCCACAAGAAATCTCTCTCCAAGCTACGAGGTGCTTATATTGTATCTATCAATCACAATCGTGTCTTTACTGCTGCTGATGTTACTACAGCTTTACAGGCCTGCCACGATCGAGGGGTGAGGGATTCTTCAATAGATACACCAATTACCTTTGCACTTGAAGAAAAATTGTCTATGAAGGAGGTCAGGAAACACTCAAATGAATATGGTTTATTTGCTCCCAATACCTCCTGGAAGGAACCCACTGCTGAAGAAGATCCACCATTCTTGGACCGGATTTCATCCATCAAAGCTATCCAGCGCATTGGTACAAAATACAAGCAGCTGATACAATCAAGAATCAACCAGGTCGATAGCAATGAAGCACTCCATGCCTCCATCCAAAAACACTTGGCACCAACTGAAGACGACATGGATGTTGTCATTCCAACTATTGATATTGCATCCCTCCGAGCTATCACCAAGCTTCATAAACCAGGAAATCAAGCATTACCACTAGATGCAGATTCACTACCAACTGAAGAAATTGAACTCTTAATCAAGGCCATCAATTCCAAGGCAACTACACCTGAAGAACAAGCACTAGGGCACTTCACTCGAAGGAATCTCAAGCCCTTATCTACATGGCCTGAATGGCAAGCTGGGGAGCGAAAACAGCTAGATCAGTTTGAAGATTTGGAAATGTTTGGATCACCAATTCAATACCCTAAGGACCCAGACGCGATTATTCTCAGACCCCATTGGCAATACAGTGTAAAAAGGAATGGTGTCAGAAGAGCCAGACAATGTTGCAATGGAAGCAAGTATGCAGCTCCAACTCTGCATGCCATAGCCATGTCATACTCATCATGTGTTGAACACCCCATCCAAAGACTGTTCTTTGCCATTGCAGCAAGTCTCAATCTCAAAGTCTATGGGGGGGACGCGGCTGACGCATATGCCCATTCTCCAGGGCCCAACATCCCTACATACATGACTATTGACGATGCTTATGCAGAATGGTACAGACACAAGCATGGCAAGGACATAGACAGACGATTGGTGCTTCCAGTCCTTCGAGCACTTCAAGGCCACCCAGAATCTGGAAGACTCTGGGAAACCCACATCAACAAGATCTTGAAAGGTCCCAATCTCAACTTCAAAACCACCACACATGACAGGACGATCTACACGACAGTTTTTGAAGGAGAAACGGTTTACATGCTGAGACAAGTTGACGATTTTGCACTGGCTTGCACATCGGAATCCATATCTGACAAGATCTATGACATTATAGGTGCAAGGCTGAAGCTCCCTAGAGAAGATGCTGTCCCCTTCACAAAAATGGGTTTGCTTGAAGACTTCAATGGAATTGATGTCAAACAGACAGCTGCCTACATTGAACTGTCCTGTGCAAATTACATTGACCGAATTATGACATCCCATGGTTGGGAGACTGATTCTAAGATGAAACCCCAATCCAAACCATCAGCGCCATTATCAACTGAAGTACTGAGCCAACTGCAATCACATACGAATGGACCATTGGAAGGCACCAAGGAACACGCTGCATTACAATCCACATCAGGGTTCTCCTACAGAACACTCTTGGGTGAAATGATGTTTGCATATGTGAGCTGCCGGCCAGACATTGGCTATGCAGTGACCCTGATGTCAAAATACAGCTCCAATCCCACTGCGTTCCACTATTCCAGTCTGAAGAACATCGCTCGATATCTCAGAACAACCCGATCCTGGGGTATTAGATTCTATAGACCGAATGCAGAACCATCTCTTCCATCAGGAGAACCATATAATGATGTAGTCCAAGATGGATCACTCCCAGAATACCCTGTAGATATCAAGGATAGCAAGTTGATGTGTTTTGTTGATGCAGCATATGGAAATGATCCAAAACATCGCAGGTCCACCACAGGATATGTGTTCACTTATGCGGGTGGAGCAATTGTTTACAGATCCAAAGCGCAATCACTCACTGCACAGAGTTCTACAGAAGCAGAATTCATTGCTGCAGTCACAGCGGCCAAAACAGCCAGATACCTCAGATTCGTACTCAAAGAATTAGGATTTGCCCAAGCTGGTCCAACCCCTATCTATGAAGACAATGCATCGGCAATTGAGATCATCAATGCTCAGAAGCCAACTGAAAGAACCAGACATATTGAAATCAGGTTCTTTGCAATTCAAGCTTGGAAAGAAAATGGTGAAATCAAGATGATTCATATTCCTGGAGTTATCAACCCTGCTGATGATCTAACCAAACCATTGGGATGGATCTTGCACGCTCGACATGCAAGATACATCATGGGACACTACCCAAGTTAAATTACTTGCGCATTATGGTTCGATCTGAACGTTCGATCTATCAATCGATTAAGCGTCAAACTGTTCCATTCCTCATGCAAGATACATCATGGAACACTACCCAGGTTAAATCATTCCATTCGATTCTCTGATTTCACTTGATACAAACGTTCGATATGTCTCTCAATACGATTCGATCTATCAATCGATAACACGTCGATTCGACCCGAACGTTTAACCTATCAATCGATAAATCTCAAGATGATATACTCCGACAGTAATCCAATACCATGTAAGTAAAGTATTGGATCAAGGGGTGTGTTGTCGGCGAAAAATACGGACGTTGTCGGCATCAAATTCGATCGAAAAAGCCGACAACACGAACAAAACGACGACCGAGGTGCGGAATACGAGAACGATCAAGAGTTAGAATCAAACGCACCTCCACTACTTGGAAATCCCTAAGTGGTAAAAACGATATCACTTAGGACTACAAACAAAAGACAGCAATCGGTTAGAAACAAGACATATCCAAAGACCTGACCAATAAGTGAACACTTGGAATCCATAAGTACATTCAAAAGAATATACTTGATATCCCGTGAGGAAATTACTTATTGCAATCAAGAAAATCAATACCGATTCCAGATGGGCCTCATATCTAGCATATATACCACGAACAAGCATACGCCCCATCAAACAGATTACTTAACAACATGAATGACCGATACCGCCGAATGACCGATACAGTAAGACCAACACGACACTAATACAGTAACAGCAACAGAAATGACAGCATCGGTACGAGAATGGTAACAAATAACCGGGGGAGATCTCTACCATGTAAAATACAGCAGAGAGCCCCGATACAGTGAATATTCGTAGTAAAAATTAAGAGCCTCTCTCTGAGCTCACATCTCTTTAAATTTCAATTATCCTATACCTTTCGGTCGATTTTTAGAGTTACAACACCAGCCCTGGCTTCGTCAGTAACTTCTTCCTTTTCTTGGGGTCTTATGACATACAAGATTGGGAATCCCTCAGAGTTGAATCTGTATCTCAGGTTTTGTCGGAAGCCTTCCTCCCATTCCCTGAATTTTGTGAGATCCTTTAGCTCGGGTGGAGTTGCCTTTTCCTGTGATTTCACACTTGATTCCATCATCTTGATTCTGAATTGCTGCAGTTCCAGGTTGTTTGGGTTTGCGTTCCAGTCGATAGCCCTTGGCTTGACTCCAATCAATGGTTGATACCGGGCCCAATTTGCCCAAGTTAGGAGCCTCGATGATAGCCTGTTACCATAGTGGATACTTTTTGGATTAGGACAGTCCGGACTGATAGATTTCAATCCATGCATGAACGATTTAATGCTTTCCTTGTTGAGGTCTGTAATTTCGCGAATATTAGACATCCCTCCCCTCATAATTTCTTCGGCTGATTCATAGTTGATACCAAAATCCATTAGGCTGCTCCTGAAAGCAAGCTGTTCTGGGTTCAGAAATCTACCATTGTTGAATCCCCTGATTTTTATTCTGGGTTGGGACGACCTTCTTCCCAGTCGTTCAGCTCTTGCGTTCTCTGCATTTTGGTCAGCATCATTTCGTCCGTCCTCATCATTTTCACTATCCGCGTCACCTGGATTCACACCCCTTCTTTCTGCATCTCTCATTGCCCTGACTCTCTTCTTTATTTCTTGGTCAATGATTCTCTTCATGGTTGAGTTTGTTTCTGGGTCCCCAAAGGCCCTTTCCATGACTTCCATGATTTTATCTTCCAAATCTTCCTTTTCTTGCATACCTCTTCCATTGTTGTCATTAGAATTCTGTGGATCGTCCTCGTCCACTTCCATTTTTGTTTCTTCTATGTCGGCATCGGCTCTAGTTCGTACCATGGTGGAGTGCGATATTTCAAATGGTGTTTGGAATTATTTTGTGATGAAATATGGATGGGCGATTTGTAGTGGGGTATCCGATGGAAGTTGGTATTGGGTGGAAGAGTGTAATTAAATCGAGGATTGGATGTGAGAAATGGGTATTAGTTGTGACAGTCGTTCTGTATTTTTCCGGATCGAATTTTCGTTCTGGTTTGTATACTTTTGTTCGGATCGAGTTTTGATTCCGGTTTGTCTGTCTTTGTGTGAGCTTTTGCTTTTGTCGCAAATCAAGATTGTGAGCTTTCCTATCCTTTCTTGGGATTTTTTGCTCATTCTGTATTTCTGTGGTGAAAGATTGAAAGATTTTTTCTTGAGAATTTAGTGTTCTCCTTTTCATTTTTGGATCTTTCCGATCTTCGGGGATTGGTGTTCTCATATCTTTGGATTTTCGTTTTTCGTGCCAGATGCTCTTTGCAATCTGTTCCTTCTTGCGGGCAGATGCTCTTTGCAATCTGTTCATTCCGGTCTTTGTTTTCCACCACAGAATACTTGCGGCTCAATCTTCTAGCTCGCGTCATTCTTGTTTTCAGTGAAAGATCAGTGTTCTCAGATTGGATATTGATTCCTTTCAACTGATGCCAACCTGGGCGGCCCTTTCGACTGAGCCGTCCAGCTTCTTTTCCCTTGCCTGTTTTTGCTGGATCTCGAAACCCGGTGGAGCCACCACCTTGGTTCGATTCTTTGGTCTCTTCTTTCAGGGGGACCGCCCTGGTGTTGGTCTATTCCAGGGCTCCACAGGCAATTGCCTCTTTTACATCCTTGAGGGTTGATGCCGGTAGCTGATCAGGCTAGTCCGGATTAGTCTTCGAGCTCAACTGCGTTTCGATGGAAACGCCGTCCTCCACAGCTTGTAGAGTGCTGTGGGTCTGATAAACTATAAAAAGTGTGTCGTAACAAGCAAACGCAATCGGTCTTACGGCCGATTGATTTAGTGAGTAGAAATAAGATCATTGTTACCGTTCGATTGTCTTTCCCGATTGTCGATCGGCAGGTTAATTACTTGTCGGAAATTACTCGTCGTATCGTGTAATTTCAAGCATACAAAACACATGTAATTCTTAAGACACAAAACACACGCAATCCATCTTCGATCGGTCTTTTACCGTATAATTCACCGTGATATTCTCTCTGAATATCACATGTGATTGTACCTTATTATGTAGAATTAGTACTAGGTTGTACGTAGGTTTTAGGGCATGATAGTGTTTTAAAGTTGTTAATTCTTCGAAGAGTGAGCTGATGGGGAAATTCGGTAAAGAGACAAACCACATGGAAACGCCGACGATTATTCACTCAAGTTAAATAACCTTACGAATAAGGTTATTTGCCCTTATGACTTTTCGTACAGTACGCGTTACACGGTGAATTCTTTTCATACAGATACCAAAATTCCGTTATTTTAAAATGATCGAAACAAAAAAGTATTGACATATTATAAGAATATATGAGTTTGTATTTTACAGTGTAAGTGTCAAAATATCGATCGGATTGCTCTCCTTCTTGTTGCTGTTGTTGCTCCGTATCGTTCTTGGTCGTCACCATGACGGGAGCCACGACACGGAACACGGCGCAACCGCCGCAACAAACAACAACAACAACAACAACAAACAACATCAACAGCACAAAAACGTTTGTTCATTGCATGCACGTCTAATATTCTGTAGTAGGCCTAACATTCTAGGCCGTGGCAAAAAATGGACACCCGGTGGCCAATTGCGATCCAAAGACCTCGCAGATGACCTTCTTGGCACCCTGTTCCAACAACGCGGCCTGGATGTCGGACATCCAGGATTCGGGACCGCAGATGTAAAACTCGTTATCGGTTCCGTGTGCGGCCTCTTCGATGGCCTCCTTTGCCAGGTCGGATGCCGAGGGACGTCCGGTGACCGATGTGTACTTGTAGAGGGTCGGGGATCCGCACTCGTCAAAGAAGGACTTGTACGGATGGGTTTCCTCCGATTTGTCGACGTGGACGACCAGCTCGACGTTGTTGGATCCCATAGCTCGCTGGAGGTTGACCATGGGGGTCACACCGATTCCGGCCGATAGGAGGACGGCTGTGGTTGTTGTAGCGGTCTCCTTCTCCTCCTTCTCCTCCTCCTCGGGAGCGGTAAAGACACCGACGGGGGCCGAGAGTGTGACCACGTCTCCAACCTTCAATTGGTCGTGTACGAACGTCGAGAGTTTTCCGCCGGGAATCTTCTTGATGGTGCACTGGAGGTAGTCGGCACCGATGGGAGCCGTGCAGGTGTAGTGGCGGGGAGCGGTGCGTCCGTCGCCGTCGATATCGATCTGGAGGGAGAGGTACTGTCCGGCGGAAAAGGCAAAGTTCTTTCCGGCCAGGGGGCTATTTGCCGGTGGCTTGAAGGAGATTTGCTTGACGGTGTCGGTCAATTCGTTGATCTCCGAGACGGTGAATTCCGCAAACCCGGACCACCCCCCCTCGCGTTGTTCGATGGTTTGGTAGAGTCCCTCTTCCGTGTCGATAAAGGCCTTTGCCAGAAAGAGAACCGCCTCGGACCAGGCGGAAGCGATTTCGGGGGTCACGATATCCCCGAGAATCTCACCGATCGCCTCCATGAGGTTGGCGTGGACGACGACGTACTGCATCGGATGGATGGCCAGTGCGACGTGGCGGTGGCAAATGGCGGCGACCGGACCGCCGGGGACCAAGAGTGGCGAGAGGTCGGTGATGTTGGTGGCGTAGGCAATGGCCGATGCGGCCAATGCCTTGGGTTGGTGCTCCGAGACGGGGACGTTGTGCTGTTGTTGTGGTGTGTCGATTTATAATAAAATAGGTGATGTTTTTTGTGTGGAATTGATTGGATTGGATTGGATTGGATTTGTTGAGTTGGCCGTCGTTCATTGTCCATTGTTAGTAGATGTTGCAAAGAAACAAGCAAACAAACAGAATAAACACGATAGGACTTTGTCAGAAATAAGCTATAAGAAATGGTAGGATGGGTACGTAGGTTATGGATACATTCGACGACGACGACGGCGAATCAGCAAATCTAATCCGATGAATTCGGTTTCATGATGTGCTTTGTGGTTACGGCAACTTGCCTACATGCCGAGGCATCGCAACCAAGAAACACAACACAACACAACACAACACAACAACTAGTACACCAAAAAATAGATGAATGAATCAATGAATGACTTGTTGTAACTCACGGCGGGATTGAAAAATTGCAACAATTCGGGATGCTTGCCCAACACCTTGGTGTAGAAACACTTGGTAATGTCGAGCATCTTGGGTGCGACCGCGGGTGCCGTCGCAACGATCATGTCGATGGTGGCCTGCGACATGGACTCGGGGAGTCCCATGCCCTCGGAGGAGCGCTTTGTGTCGATCAGGCTGGTGACGATTCCACCCTCCGTGAGTTTCGCGGCATTGGGGTAGGACGCAACATTCGCGGGAGATGTTGTTGCTGCTTCTGCGCTAGCGCCGGAGAAGGGGCACTTGGATTCCGAGGTGGTGGCACCGGAGACTGGGCACTCGCACATTGTGTGTGTGTGTGTGTGTGTGTGTGTGTGTAAAACAATGTAATGGTGATTTATGTCGCGAGGAATGTACCGTACGGTAATTGTGTGTGGAGTGTGATTTTCAAGGAAGTTTCGTATGGGAGGGCATGGCACGTTACACACGTGATCACAATATGATTTTTTACGATTTTTCATCTACCATACGGTACGAGTACGAGTACGAACATTTTCATCATGACCATTTCGTGGATGGAACGGCGGGTACGAACTGTTTTGACCGTATCTCTACGTGACAGGGGTTTCTGTACCGTACGACCGGCACTAGCAGAATACGTACTACCGGTAGCTCCAGCATCGTTGGGTTTGTTACGAATGTAAACGCTGAGATTGTAAACGGTATTCTCTGAAAAACCTCACTCTTCGGGAAGAAGGTCGTCAAAAATCCAAAAAGTACCACTGAAGATGTGCATTTTGACAAAAGAACGCTCGTTGTACTGGCACTGCGGACGCGTATCGCACGGTATTACATATCTACTCCTAATTACCAATTCCTAATTACCAATCAGGATCGACCACGACCATACGTTCTTTCACCGAGCTCTCGGGCAAAAAGTAATCACAAAAAAGCACGAATTGATTAAAATTGTCTATAGTAATTGTACGATAAATGTTACTCACGCCTTCTCCGAGACCTATAGGAAAAAGAACTTAAACATCCCCAGGAAGAGAACCATATACCGGTACAACACAAAACTCAATACCGGTACATTTAAATTGGGAAGTGAAATATCTTTCATTTGTTTTTCATCATTATACCGTAGAACGGAAATATAGATACGAATGCAACGAGTTTGTTGTTATGTGATCGCGCATTCTCGTGTCACATCGTAATTATTTATTGCAATGTTTTGTTTCTCTGTGCTGGACACAGATTTACATTGTGTACCATATAACTCAAAACGTAGCGGGTATTTATTTAGCCACACCTTATACTCCGGGGTACATTATTATTTTTTAAGAACAACAACGAATATTTTCGTACGTTTTATAGTATGAGTATGTACGTACTCATAAGTCTTACGAGTACGGAATGCGGATGCAAAAGAAATAATCTGCGAGAAAAGAATTGATCATTACTACTCCTATATGTAATCACCCCTCCTCCGATTTGGTTGGCACGTGTCAACCCCTCTCTAAAGAAAAATTTGAGGCGCGCGCCGAGAATTTTTCTTTAGATAGGGGTTGACTCGTGCCAACCAAACGACTCAGAGTAGTGCGCCCTCGGAAAAAGGGAGCACCCTACCTACGGTAAAGAAAACTCCTCCTCCCCAGATACTACGAGGAGGAGGTCAACAAGGAGGAGGGGTGATTAGGTATGTAATACCATGGTCGTAAGGGAGAGCACAAAAGAAGGAAGAGGAGGAGGTTCTTGCTAGGGACCAATGCTTGCTGTTTGTTGCTGCTGTTGCTTGTTCTTCTCTTGCTCCAGATTACATCCCCCATCCCCCCCCTTTTCCTCACGGTAAATTGCGCGGATTCTACTCTCCCCACAGTCCCACGTGTTGTATGTGTGAAAAATTACTTTAGTATGGGAAAACGGTACTAAAGTAATTTTTCCGGCTCCGTGTTAACCAATCAAAAAGTATTTTCAAATGTTTTTCACACGCAACTTCGTGTGTTAAGCAATTGGATCCCCCCTTGCCCGCAGTCCACCGTGTTGTATGTGTCAAAAATTACTAAAGTAATTTTTGGATATTTTCACACACAACTCCGTGTGTTGAACAATACTTACTTGCTCAACACACGGAGTTGTGTGTGAAAATATCCTAAAAATACTTTTTGATTTGCTCAACACGGGGCGATTGATTCCTTGACACTTCTGTGTAGGATCTAGTAGACTTCTTACTAGATCCTGGATTTAAAAACCCTTTTGGGGGCTTTCCCCGTTCAGTAGGATCTAGTAGAATCCCTACTAAATCCTGGATCGTTTTTACCACTCAAAAGTATTTTTAAGCCTTTTATCATAAGTAACTTAGTATTTTTAAGCGCTTGTCACATACTACCAACTCCGGGTGTTGAGCAATATATATGGCAAAGAGGGAACTAACGCGGGATTAGCAACAGTCCCAACAGGGTTTTTGCTTATTATTTGATTCCTTGACACTTGCGTGGGATCTAGTAGAATCTCTACTAGAACCTTGAATAACTCACGGGATTAGCAACAATAGCGGCAGCGATTTCATTTTATTGCTTCTCACTGTGTAGAATCAAGTAGAATTCCTACTACAACCTTGATTTATTGCTGTTTTTCCCTGGTTGTAATTCATTATTTCAATTCAACCACTTTGCAAAAGCAGTTTGCAAAAGCAACCCCCCCCCCACCCCCCTCCCGCGCTCCCCCGACCATGGGAATAGACCCTTTCGGCTGCTTCCTATCCTATTACAACAACACCAAGGAACCCATTCTATCACACTGTAAGTCACCATTGCCAGCCGTTTGGTTGCTGGGAGGGGGAGATGGTGTTTTGGTTTGATTTGATTTGATTCAGCGGCGGCGGCGGCGGCATCAACTGTTTATTCCTATCACTCACAACACTGTTTCTTCTTTTTGCTTGTTGTTTGACCATGGGAATAGCAGTAACAAGCACTGTAAGTGCTGACTGCCGGCTCTTGTTTGTGTGGGGGGGAGATGTTCAGGCTGTTTTGGTTTGATTTGGAGCTGTCGGCGCATCGCCGTCATGTTGTTATTTGTTTATTCCTATCTCACAACACTCTTCTTCTTTTTGTTTTTGACCATGGGAATAGATCCTTTCAGCAACTATGGTCTGAACCATACCACCTCCAAAGAGCAAGGCTCCAGCTTCCCAGAATCAATTTTCTGCTCCAGCTCAAGATCTTTGGTCTTGGACTCGGTCATCTACCGGCGCAACAACAACAACAACCCAATGTCCGTCTGTAGCAGCCAGGAATTCTTAGCAGACGCAACAACAGCACGCTCTGTCCCTATAAGCAGCGTCGATACGACGAGGAGCCAACGGCGTCGATACGACGAGGAGCCAGCGGCGTCAGCAACAGCAGGTACTATGGCTCCCTATAAGAATGGTGAATTCGACCCTACAAACGGCTTTTTTGGCCCCAACAGCCTCAATATACATCATTGTTTGCTCTCTAGCAAGAAAGAGGTCTACAGACTAAATCTAGCACTTTTTTGGCATATACTACCCTGGCCCCTACTAGTCTGCAGTGTATTGTTAGTCGTCTGTTCTGGGAGTATCAAAAAGAGAGCTACCGGTAGGTGAATAGTGCTCAGAATACGACAGAAAATTCTACTACCGTAAAGTAGCTGCAGAGGCACCGAGTAACACTACTAACTGAAAATCACGTACCACTTCTACTCATATTAATTATGTACCACTCATACGGAGTATTTCGTAAATTAACAAAGTATCATCCCATTATCAGAGCAGAAAACCCTACTAGCATTTGTGTAGGAACTCTATGGCATATTTTCAAAATTACTTTAGTATCATGCCATTGTCAGAGCAGAAAACACTACTAGAAATCGTGTAGCCATTCTACGGCATATTTTCGAAATTACTAAAGTATCATGCCATTGTCGAGACAGAAAATACTACTAGAAATTGTGTAGCAATTCTACAGCATATTTTCGAAATTACCAAAGTAACACCCCCTCCTCGCACCTTTTTGCGCCCTTTGAGTCTGTTTTAAACCCATGAGTCGTTCAGTTTTTTCTTACTTAGGCCCCGATTGGATCAAGTGCGCGTGCTCTCCCGTGCGAGCCATGGTATTACTTACGAACTACGAAGTCGTACTCGTACTCCGTAACACTCATGATATTCAGTTTCTTTTCTCAAACGGAGAATAGTATCGGTAGTAAAAAGACCCAATACCCATATACTTCGTACTTCGTAATAGTAGTTAATCCGCTCAAAGATTTTTTAGATAAAATTACCCGAAAAGATTCCCATAGGTTCGCAATTTATTTGATTTCTACTTCATATCATTAGATTGCGATAGATAGATTCCTTTTGTTGTGATATTGATTAGGTTCTAAAATTGTGAGCATTACTACGATAGAAAGATACTTGGATCGCACCTCCATCGATCTCTCTTTACCTGCCGTATGTGCGTTAAAATGAATCGTATAAACAGTTATTTACTTTGGCGACCATCACGAGTAAATGATCCGGCCTGTCTGGTGTACGTCTCACGGTCTGCCAGCATGCCCTTAACCGCGTGATTTCTAGAGTCCCCGTGTCTTCGTAGTAGTAACATGATACTAGTAGAAGATACCTATCCCGTGGATCTCATTTTTCTTTCTCATCAACACCATCTCACCACATGCACCTTATGGCTAGCTCAATCAGCCTAGTCCCACTCATCAATTTAGTGAGTAAGTCCGCAATATTTGACTTGCCTGGCTCTTTTGCAATCTGGATAGTTCCTGCTGCTATGCACTCCCTTGCCTTATGATAAGTGACACTATTATGCTTCTTCTTACAAGGGCTTTCTGGTCTTGTAGTTATGTTCTTCACAACTGATTCATTGTCACAGTAGATATTGGTAGGGCCTTCTACTGGGATTCCCATCATCCGTAGCTTGTACCTCAGTCCCTCTACCATCTCGATTGCTATCCTAAGTGCAACTATCTCTGAGCCAAATGTAGACGTCTCAACGGTCGTTTGCCTCTTAGAGAACCACAAAATAGGTGCTCTGTTAACAAAGATGATGATTCCTGTATGAGATCTTCTGGTAGCCTTGCAACCCGCATGGTCCGCGTCCACAAAACATGTAGTAATAGCAGACTTCCCTCTTGATTCAGGCATATCTGGAGGCAGTAATTCTTTGGCTTCCGGATAAAACTCACTCCAGTCACACGCCTGAAAACTGGTCTCATCGACCTCAGGCATAGATGCATCAAATGTCAACTTGGACTTGCTGTAATTCTTTAAGTATGCAAACAAGTGAAACAATTGGTTGAGATGGCCTTCCCTCGCTTGAGCGAGATATCGAGACATAATTGACACGGGCATAATAATATCCAATCTGCCAAGTTCACATATCAACTGGAGTATCCCAATCAAACCTTGGTAGTAGTTCTGTTTCTCCAAATCAAGTTCTGGTGATGCATCTATCTCGGGCCTATACTCTGCACTCAATGGAGACCTTGCTGTCTTAGGTAGTACTTTAAACGCATACTTTCCAGTTGATAGTTCCTCTTCAACCGACTTGATTGCTTTTGCAGTGTACTTGGATGAAGCCATGGACCAGTATGGGATTCCATCGATGTAGGTCTTCCCGATATCAGCCCCCAAGTAGAAAGAAGGTTCTTCAACTGTTCCATTCTTCAGCTTGAATTGCCTTTCTATTGCGTCCATCTGGAATTTAGGATCCATTCCACATACAAGGATATCATCGACGTACACCACACAGTACTCATAATAGGCCGTACCATCTGGTTTGAATGCAGATCGGAGATGCACGTCGGGGTCAGCCTTGCAAGATACATAACCGAGCTCCCTTAAGTGACTAGCCAAGTGTGATCGAAAAGATGCCTCAGCAACCGGGAGCCCGTATAAAGCCCTTACAATCTTGCAGGGCCTCCCACACAGCTCTGGCGCGCGACCTTGGGCCTCTGTGGCTATTGTGAAGTACTTCTCTTTGATGGGTGCCATTAAGTAAGCGTTCTGTATGTCCGCACTGAGTACTTCAAGGTTGTTAAGTGCTGCCACTAGGAAGAATAATCGAACCGAATCCCTACTAGGTACGCTTGAGTAGGTATATTCCTTGTAGATTTCTTGGACTTTGTGACCGTCACCAACCAGGCGGGCCTTCCAAGTCAAGTCAATCTTGATATCAAAGACCATGTGCATAGTAATTTTGGTATGCCCTACTGGTATCTTGTCTTCCTCGTTGAATTCAAAGGCAATAGAATTATTTCTCATTTCTTTTGCAATAGCCCGATCCCAATAATTGGTCCCTGTTTCAAGATTGATTGCTTTTGCCTCCGCGATCAACTTAGGGAGGCGGACCCCGTACTTATGGGACTTAGCCCAGTATTTGGTTTTAGCACCGGATATTATCCAGTCTTTCCTTCAAAGTACTTTATAGGCCCACCACTTAAACGCCGGCTCATTCATGATGCCTTCTTCACGGGCGTATATTGCTGTTTTGACCGGGAAGCTTTCCTTCATGTCACTTAACCTTGCCCAGGACGTAGTACCATCTTTCCACCTAACAAGGAACCGCCATCCTTTGGTTGTTGGTTTTCTTCTAGCTTGCCCGGATTTTGTTGTGTAGGTAGCCTGTTTGATAGTTAAGGCTTCCCATCCTTTTCGAAGTTTATGATCTCATCCATCAGACAATACATACGCCCTTCATTGTCCACAGAAGAATAGATACTTTCGGCAAGCAGGTTAGCTGTATAGATTTTGATCCATCCATCCGGCATAGAGACCTCTTAAGACCTTGTGTCTAAAAGTGGATTGTTGTTCTTCTCGCCAACTAGCACACCATTCTTATCCCTGTATCAGTTCTTGACTAGTCCCCGGATCCGTTGGTCCCCTATCTGGAGTAACACTTCGCTCCCAAGACATTCGTCAAGATCTTTGTCGGTTAAGTCATTGGCATCTGGGGATGAAGCCTCGGCTTCTGCCATGAGCACTTCATCCTTGCCCTCATATTTGCCATCCAATAGGCCCAGAGGAGGTTCGCCAAGTTCGTTTTCAAGATAAGTATCAGAGGGTTTAACCTCGTCACCTACCCTTGCATTGATTTCTTTGTTGTGTGCTTCCAACTGGGATAGGATATCTGGATGTCTCCATTCTTCCTCAGATATGGCCCGGGTGCTGTTTGTTATGTGGACCTTTCCAGTCTTAAATAAGATGTAGTGACAGTCCCCTCCGCCAAAAGTATCTCCACATGAACCCAGCCACCGACCGAGCCTGTTTGTCTTCCCATTTAAGTCGTACCACCAAATGAAGTCATACCAGTCGTGGATCATATATAGAGTGATGTCTGGAGTATATCCATGTACCAACTCAAATCTGGTCCTCCCCATTGAGGAAGGATCACTTGATGCCATGAGATTCATTCGGCCGGCTGCTAACATCCCACAGAAGGCCCAGCACCTCCGAGGACTGCCCTTCTTAGAAGTCATCCAATGGATTGCCCTCCTTAGGTCCCCTGCGCTGTGCTCTGCTGTATTTTGCCACGAGCAGTGTGGCTGTATGTATGTTTGTCTTATGCGATACTCCGACCTCAGCTTGTCCCAACCGGTATTGTGCGTCTCATGACTCCCCTGGGCCTTTGCTCTGTCGGTAACAAGATGTTCCGGGATTTCCACCTCATTAATAAAGCAGGATAAGCCATCATGCCATTGGACTTCTCTCCTGACAGGGTAGAAGGCCACATAATCTTTTCCATTTGTAAAGACCTGAGCTGCTGTATCGTTTCGGATAATGCTGGGAACCTTGAACTTCATAGTATCAGCATACCAACGGCCCTCTAGTGTCCTCCTATTCCTCCACTTCTGTGTCTTCAACCTTTTAGTAATAGGTTGGGACAGTTGTCGGATTCCATCTTGGGTAGTCACCTGGATAGTAGCCTTGGTGCGTTTCTCACTGATGTTCCACATCTTAGCGATAGTCTTGGCATCATACCTGTCGACCTTGTTGGGGATCCTTATGGGAGGTCCCCATTGTCCCCTTCCTATGAAAGACTTCTTGTCAAGGGACATTTTTTGGTCTAGGATGTCTTGTTGCCACCTTAACAGCTTCCTTTCCTTGGTTCGGGCCTTGGCTTCCTGTTGAATGGCAATCTCCTCTTCAGATAATGAGGACAGATTGGTTGGAGAAGGCTTCGTGGAAACATCAGAAATCATAGAATTTGCTGAATTGCAAAGATTTTCTTGGTCCCCGGTGGTTCCAGCAAGGGCTGAAATCAATCGTGTTGAGACATCCGTTGGAGTATATCCTGTGCGTTGGGAAGGAACTCGATCAGTACGTACAGAAGCAAGATGAAGTAGCTGGGACTTGTCGTACCCGACACCAACAGGTTCCGGATGAATTGTGGATGAATAGCGGACTGGAGTCCCGCAAGCCGGCAAGCACCCTGAGAGGGTTGCAACGACTTGCGGGAAAGAGGCATTGGTGGCATCCTCTTCCTCAGCAAAGTGGGAGGAGTATAGATCCCATGTATGAGTATCTGTAGCCAGGACATGCTCACAGGTCAAAAATTCCTTCTTGGTAGGCTTGTGGGAGTCAAAATAGGATATGACTCCATCGATCTTGAGAGGAAGAAAGAGCTGGGTGTTATCAGATTGAAGAGTAATCCCGTGTGTAGAAGTGGAGTTGTACCGTCTTGGAGTGTCCTCAACCTTGTTGAAATTGCAGTCAGGGACTTGATTTGGGCAGATAAGGCTATTGAGGAGGCCGTCCCCAAAATAGAGCGCCTGTCCGAAAACCAATATGTAAGTGACCCCATCAGTTGGATTTGTCCAAGCTGTCGCGCAACGGGCAATGGGGACATTCTTAAGGGGTGAGTAAGTGTCTGAAAATGGTAAACGTATGTATGTCAATATGGAATCCAACAAATCAAGTAATACCATATTTGACCCTGCGGCTGTGGTATCAGCATGGCTGTCCAACTCGCACCGACCAGTATGGGAGGATGATGGTGAGCCAAAGCTCTTGATATGAACAACTGCCTGGCCTACCCGGGATACAATCAACAGGCCCTGGCTGGCAAATCAATCTTGATTCTTCTTCTTGTGGGTATGGCTACCAAATTGGTCGCCAGCGGATCCCTTCACTGTAGCGTTCTTGCCCTTAGCTTCAACAAGAGAAACCTGTGCAGACCTCCCAGGGGAGTTGAGAGCTGGGCAGAGAGCCCGTACTTGGTTCTTCTGGGCCGCAGACATAGTGATCCAGACTTCTTTTGGATAGATCTTACCCTTGAGAGGTCCATCATATGTACCAGAAGTCTTCTGTTTCTTGTTGCCGGATTTCTTGTTGGAGGAGGAGGAGTTGCCTTCATTGTTGTGTTTGTTGCCTCTTTTTCCCTTGAAGGAAGAGATATTTCGCTGAGTGCCTTTACGACTGGCCTGCATCTTCTTGATACCAAGCGCTTGAGTGAAGTGAGCAGCTGCTTTGTCAAAGTTGTTGTACATACCCCCTCCTTCATTTAGGACCAATTGGACTGCAATTTCAAGCCTTGGGTCCAATATGGAGTGACAGAAGTCAGTAACAAACTGGTCTTCAGGTGGGAAAGCCTTGTGCCGCAGCAGGAACTCCTTTGCGTCATATCGCCGCCTCTTGTGTTTGTCAAAGCTGTAGTTCTTGGTATCCACGGAGTAGGTAGAGCTCTGTAGGAAGGCCCTCTTTTCTTCTATTAGGAGTCAGATATTTGTTGATTCATATGCTTGGGAGTATAGTGTGAAGTATGCCTTCCTTCCTTCTCCTTCGGAGCCAAGCCCTTGAATGTAAGACCAACTGGGACCCGCCCCTACCAACTTGAAGAAGATTCCCCATAGTGTGTTGTTGTCCTTGGTCCAGTGAGACCCTGAATGAATCGTGCACCATATAGAATACTCAGTCCAGTCAGCATACTTGTCTGTCGGAGCAGGCCCAACGGTCCCCGCCCTTTCAGTGCCGCTTACTATGAAGTCCTTCCAGATTGTGTAGAGTAGAGATGTTTAAGTGACAACCCCATTTATGTTGGAGGTATTCCCGGAATCTCTCATCAAATTCCTTGAATTTTGACATTGCAGTGAGTGGCTCCGGGAGGGTCAGGTCCCCAGCAGCTGTGTTGCTGTCATCTTCCTTCAGAGACTTGAGGCGCCCCCAAGTCTTGGCCTCTGCTTCTGGATCAGACATCCAGTCAACCGGGATAGCAGTGCCCCCAATGAGAGGTTGGAATTCAATCCAAGCCACAAATAACTTGAGCCCGTCAACAAAGACCCTCCCAATGTACACCTGTTTTGGGTCCGGACAATAGTTGTGCTTGGTTTTGTTGACCCTGTTCACTAGAGACTTTATAGCTGATTCAGCCATGTCTCGTAGGGAGTCGGTGCTGCTGTAGCCAGTCCAAAATAGCTCATCTGCGATAATCGGGTTTAACCCAAAAGATTCCAGAATCTCCCTGAACACCACCTCAGTCGGAGTTAGAGACCTTTCCCCTGAATATCCGGGGATCCCCTCTAGTCGCCCAGCGCGCTTGATCGCATTGGTTGATGTCCATCATGGTCCTAATGAATTCCATTTGCGCCGCAGTGACGCCAAGATTGGCAGGGACTTCTTATTAAATTCCTTTCGTGTCCAGAAGTACCAAAGCTACACGACGGCAGTTATTCTATTCGTACAAATCAATGAGTCCCGTATCAACCAAAGTAATCGATTCCCACGGCATATCGATCCCCACGGCGCATTGATTCCCATTGCACATTAACAGTGAGCAATCTCTGTTTTCTAGTATTGCCCTTGTTCTCCGGTGAGCAAACTTTGATTTCGGAAAGTATCACACGAGCTACGGGAGCAATTCCTGATCATAATGATAAACATATCATAGGATCTTCCTAACGGAACAAGAGAAGAAAATCGTTGGCCTGTGCTTCTCACACAATACATATATACATACGAATATATACCGTCAACGACCAATGCATGTACGGAGATAATCAGCGAGTAATTTCATCACTACGCAACAGCAGTCGCAACGTATTTCACCTCAATATAAGAGATATCTTGCATTTTGGCAAGATTTCACTTTATCTTATACTTTTAACATTCAACTGATTTATATCCCAAAATTCACACTAGTTGCTACCAACTACCTGTAATCTACATTACTAAGGTCTGTCTTGCTGTATCTGAACAAGTTCACAGTAAGAAGAGATCCGGCATTTCCATAGTCTCGCCTGTAGTCCAATTATCCGTTGTCAAAAGTATCCTATCACAATTGCCACGCGTAGAGTACAATTGTTCATCTACTAACACACTAACACAGTGTTGCTATTCTTCAGAAGCCTTTGAATCAGACTCTCAGCAGACCGGATTCAGAAGGAAAATAATAGGTTAACAGTCGCAAGCTCTAAGGTGGCTTTCATAAGAAGAACAGGAAAGAAGGTGAACACAATCCCTACGCTGGCATATGCCAATCGCAGATCGTCTACGAAGTCGTTCCCTTTCACCATCTGATTCCTCTGACAAATTGGAATCATCTCAATTGAACATGCCTGCCAATCCCTCCGGTGGTGGGAACAATGCTGGAGATGGCGGCGCCGCAAACGAAATCAGTCTCCCTAGTTTTGATGACCAGATGAAGTCGATACTCGTATCCATATTCCGCGACACAAAGGAAGCAAATAGCTATCTGTGTGAGGCTCTCCAAGAAGGAGGATTACGCGAATGGCCAATTTTCCTCGATGCACTCCTCGACATGATTTTGCCCGCGAGCTTACCTACATGGATACTGGTAGAGGACTACCAACCCAACTTCACCGATCCATCCAACGGACCATTGAAGCACTCGCAGACTTCACAAAGGAATTACGCAAGAGCAAAAAGTATTGGAGGGATGTAGAATCATATTCGTACGACAGTTTCAGTGCCTTCCGTATGACACGTGCACTACGTCTTCAGAACAAATCTATCTTGAATCCTCCAGCTCCTCCTCCAGGAACAAATAAGAACAAGTCCCCTCAACAAGTGAAGTACGAATCTTGGAGCCGAAAATCACGCAATGAAAAGTCGTTCACGCCCCTCACGCATGACTCAAGATTCGAACATTGGTTCGTGGGTTTCAAGGCTAAACTCGAGGCATACGACATTGACACCGAAACATTCCTCGATGAAACTTGGCCCCCTGCTGCACTACAAGGCTACACACATGACCTTTTCATCAAACAATGTGCTTTCTTCTGGGTTCTTATGTTGGAAGTCTTCAAAAGCGGCCTATCTGCGTCATGCGTTCACAGCCATTCCCTCACACGCAATGGACGCCAAGCATATTTTGATTTTGTGAACTTGCATAGTGAATCAAAAGCCAAGGTATATGACAACTCGACTCAATTGCAAGCGTTACTGAAGTTGAATCTCAACAACTGGAAGGAATCCAAAGTGAAGTTTATCATGCACTGGTTTGAAGAGTTGAACCACCTCAATAAGCTTCATTCTCCCAACAAGCCCCTTGAGTACCATACTGCAAAGTCAGCATTGTGTCAAGCCTGCTATTCCAGCTTTCAACTAAGTGAACAGTTTGCCAAGGTCAAAGATCCCGGTGGCCCGAATAGTACTGTCACGGATGTAGTCGCTGAAGCCGATGCTATCCACAAACTCAAGATAACGCTCCTACTTGAAGTGACTTGCCTCGACTCTCAGTCCGCAATGTCTGCTACAAAGTCCACAGTACGTGCACATGTACACGACTTCTCCTCAGAACAAGGGCGCAATTCTAGCAACTATGCTCTCCCTATCAAATTCGAAGGTGACTATCAAGACTATGCGGTATTCAAGGCTGGCCGTTCACCTGACCCTACCACACACTTGCCTACTGGAATATGGAAGGCTCTATCACGTCAAGACATGAAGAATTGGCTGAACTTTTCCCCCGACGGCAAGAAAATAGTGGTCGCATTGTTGCGGTCCGAATTGCTCCCAGATGGTCAGCTGGACCCCAATGCCATTAAACCCATCACCCAGAAGGCATATACTCATGAACATTCCGTCACATTCCTTGAAGACAACACCTTGAACGGTGATAACCATACCAATGCCTCAGAAGACCTCCATTCGGCTGTGGAAAATGACCGTAGAGGCATCTTCCATGCATCACTTGGTGTATACAAGTCTCAGACTTCTTCTCTCAAGGATCAACCACCCCTCAACATCCGAAGTCTTCTGTGTCGCCTGCTCATCCCCCAAGATTCCTTTCTGAGAATCCTGACATTCGATATAAAAGGGACAGTGACACTCTAGTACCTGTGGGAACATCCACTTATTCCGTCAATTTTCACCAATGGTATAACCCCGAAGATGACTTAACCTTCCAACACGATAATCAAGTATCTTCATACACCTATCGTGCTCATAAAGCTACTGTTTCCAACCCCGGATTCGCTATGGTCGACCGTGGTGCCAATGGTTGTATCATCGGTAATGATGCATGTCTCATCTCCAAGGATATTCCGCCCCGGTATGTCAATGTCACCAGCATCAACAATCATCAGGTGCAGAATATTCCCATTGCAACATGTGGAGCATATTCCGCCTCCAATAGAGGTCCCATTATCCTCATTTTCAACGAATGTGCGTACATGGGACAACACCCCTCTATCCTGTCTTCCGGCCAGATGGAAGCATACTTCTCTACTGTCAATGACACATCCATCAAAGCAGGCAGTGGGCAAGTAATCACCACCTCCAATGGATATGCACTGCCCCTCAGCATTCGCCATGGCTTGCCAAATCTCGCCATGCAAAAATATACCACTGATGAATTCGACACGCTCCCACATGTTATCATGACATTGGATAAACACTGGGATCCATCCGTTCTCAATACCATTATCAATGCTAAGGATGAAACCTTCCTTCAGAAATATCCACCTCAGTCGCAGCAGCTTCCCTATCCAGAATACGACAAATATGGAAATCCACATTGTCTTGAAGGCTTGGATATCTCTGTATCCCTTGGTTCATCCACGGTTATGTCCCTCAGTTCGTACTCCAGTCATTGTACTCAATCACCCTTTCTCCCTATTGATGATAATGGAATCAACGACCGCTCCTTCTGGCTTACATCTACCAATTATGTTCATCAGGAACGCCTCGCATGATGTATTCCGCCTCCAATTTCTGATACGGTCCTTGCTTTTCCCACGGCCTGTACTGTTGATGATACCCACCGTATCGCAACTACACCTCGTGAACGTTATCCCAACCAACATGATTATTTATCCCTGAAGCCCTTCTTTTGTTGGGTTTCCACGGATTGCATCAAAGCTACTTTTGAGAATTCAACACAATATGGATCCTTAGCGGTTAGTCCCGATGGTAACCTCTTCAACCGTTTTCATTCCCCTCCTCAGCCGGCAATGAATGTTTGACCGTTCAATGACGACGTTTTGTCTGATGTCGTTTACTTTGACGTCCCAGCAATTGATGGCGGTTCCAAACTTGCACAGATTTTCTTTGGTCAAAAATCCCATATCATACATGTTGAAGAGATGCGCACCACTGGTGATTTCCTATCATGTTTCCAAAATTTCGTCCGGAAATGGGGTAGACCCCTTTGCCTCTTATGTGATCATGGTAACTACCAATCTAGCAAACGGGTTCTCGATTATCTCAAGATGTTATGGATTGGACTCTGGCAGAGTGATCCCTATAACCAACATCAGTACCAATTTGAGCAACGTTATCAAACCTTTAAGCGTATTGTCAACCAAGTCATGGACCGCACGGGTACACCAACACATCTATGGTTGTTGTGCATGACATACGACGCTGGACTCCTCAATGTTATTTCTGATCCTACTCTATCGGACAAACAACTGGTCTTCATTGCCACCGGTACCCTTGGTGATATAAGCGCGTATACCAGTTTCTTTTGGTTTAAACCTGTTTATTTTAAGACCAATGACTCCCCGTTTGGTACCCAGTCTACCAAATGCCTCGGTCATTTCGTTGGCATTGCCGAACATGTTGGTAATGGACTATGTTTCCAAATCTGGGACCCAGTCACTAACAAGTTACTTGACCGTTCTGGTGTATGCTCTGCTCTTACACCTGCGTCACGCAACAAACGTGCTGGCCTCTTTACTGAGGATGGCTTTGTTGCATGGCGTAAAGCAAAGGATCATGTACCTTGGTTGTATGCCACCGGTGACGCCCCTACACTCACGAAACATGGGGAGCATACCACCACAGATGCTCCAACTGAGAAGCCCAAACCACAGGACGTTCCAACTACTCCTCATCCTGGTAAATCCACTGCGGACTCCAACGCCAAGCAAAGCCTCAACAATCCTGTGGCACCTGAAGGCAACACACCCCCAGTACCGAGCAACAGGCTGCAACACCTCCTATTCAGATACCTGACAATAGCCAACCTTCCCCATCTGGTAATCAGGTTATTATCAAACCACCCGCCCACCCCTTGTTACCAAGCTTTCTCTATGTGAAGGTCGATGACAGCCCAAGCTGGTCCCCTTCTACACTCCCTAACAACTATGGGGAGAGTTTTGATGGTCCTCCTACGACACACATCTTCAGCAAGACATCCGATGGCGTTCTCCTTACTAAAGATGATTTTGATCCACCGGAGCTTGCATACTTTGATGTTGGTGGCGTCATGACTCCACACACTAACCCTGCTACTCCTACCGTAGACCCATCACAGGTAGTTGTCACCAATGAAGAAGGGAATGCACAGTTTGACGATAATGGTAAACCGCTTACCATCCCGGCGATCCCAATTGCCGATCTACAAGAAAGATCTTTCCTTGTACCCAATCCCGATGGTACTCGGAAGCGCCTTACCATCCTCGATGTAGAAGACAGTCTTGAACGCAATAAGGACTTCATCAAATTCAAGTGCAAACACTCTGATGACGAACTTGACGATATCATTGCATATAACGATGTCATGAATTACATCCACCGTGATTCGACCCAAGAAGATGGAAAACTTTGGTCGTTTCGCCGCATCCTAGGACACCAAGGCCCATTGGATAACAAGCACCCTCAGTACAAAGGCTCCAAGTATAACCTTTGGATTGAATGGGAAAATATGGAAAGGACATATGAACCATTAGCCAACATTGCGGCTGATGATCCTGTTACCGTTGCAAAATATGGGAAAGACAACAACATGCTTGACCTCCCAGGTTGGAAACGTCTCAAACAAATCACCAACCTAGCACAACGAACCAAGAAGCTTGATCGACTCGTGTATCAAGCCAAACTTGGATCTTTCCGTACCACCCCACAGTATCAATATGGATTCAAGGTACCTCGTAATCACGAAGAAGCCCTCCAATTTGATCAAGCCAACAGAAACCACAAATGGGAAGACGCCATCACTCTTGAAATGAAACAGCTCAAGGAATACAATACCTTCATTGACAAAGGCATGTACAAGGCAAGCTCCATCCCAAATGGGTTTCAACAGATCAAGGTACACATGATATATGCTGTCAAACATGATGGTAGGCATAAGGCTTGTCTTGTTGCGAACGGCAATCTTACTGAAGCCCCCATTCACAGTGTGTACGCCAGTGTCGTATCACTACGTGGTCTACGTATGTGCCTGTTCCTAGCTGAACTGAACAGCCTGGAAGCATGGGGTACCGATATAGGAAATGCTTATCTTGAAGCAGTAACCTGCGAGAAAGTCTGTATCAAGGCAGGTCCAGAATTTGGCCCACTAGAAGTCACCTATTGATCATCTACAAGGCCCTATATGGGCTCAGATCATCGGGCAAGTGCTTTGGTGATTTACTAGCAGCTTGCCTCATTGAACTCGGCTTCAAAAGATCCCGCGCCGAACCAGAAATCTTTCTCAAGCCTGGAATGAACAAGCACGGGGAACGTGTATATGATCTCATATGCACATATGTTGATGATCTATGTCTTTGCATGGCAGATCCCAATTCGTGTCTGGAGATCCTACAGTCAGAGCCATACAACTTCAAACTGAAGGGATCCGGACCTATGAATTTTCATCTGGGCTGTGGATTTGAGTGAGATACACATGGTGTTCTTGTATGAATCCCATCAAGTTCATCGAAAAGATGGAAGCATCTTATGAACAAAAGTTTGGATGCAAACCTAACACTAGGTTCCAATCACCCATTGCCGAAAACGATCATCCTGAATTGGACTCCTCGGCATTCCTTGAAGAAACTGGTATCCAGAAATACCAAAGCATGATCGGCTCACTCCAATGGATCATCGCCATTGGACGATTCGATGTTCAAACAGCCGTGATGACACTCTCAAGTTTTAGAGCTCAACCACAAGAAGGACATCTTGATCGTGCCAAACGTATCTACGGATATATCTCCAAGTTTAGACATTTTAAAATCAGGTTCCGCGTGGAACCCCCAGATTTTATATTGACTAAACCAGACACCATCGATTGGTCCAACACCGTCTATGGGGAGCATTCTGAAGAGCTACCCTACGACGCTCCTGCACCACTTGGGAAGACAGTAGTGTTGACACACTTCTATGATGCAAATCTCATGCATGACATTCTCAGTGGTAAGGCGGTAACTGGCATCCTTCACTTTGCGAACAAAACTCCTATGATGTAGTTCTCAAAGAAACAAGCCGCTTTGGAAACGGCCACATTCGGGGCTGAATTCGTTGCAGGAAGAACTTGCATTGAGCAAATTGTTGACTTACGCCATTTGTTCCGATCCCTCGGAACATGAGTTCACAACATTTCCTATTCATGGGGAGACAACGAGAAGATGATACAGACGACGACCTTCCCTTACGCAAGGTTGCATAAGCGTCACCATATCCTATTGTTTCACTACGTACGCAGCATGATAGCAAAGGGTTTCATTCTAATGCTGCACATTCCTGGCAAAGACAATTGCGCAGATATCCTTACCAAGCATTGGGGACACTCAGTTGTGTATCCACTGCTCAAGCCCATCTTCCACTTCTGTGGCAACACTGGCGACCTCCTTCAAGATGATGGAAGCATCATGTAAACATGTTGATCTTTCGCAAGGAGACATGGGGAGTATTAAATTCCTTTCGTGTCCAGAAGTACCAAAACTACACGACGGCAGTTATTCTATTCGTACAAATCAATGAGTCCCGTATCAACCAAAGTAATCGATTCCCACGGCATATCAATTCCCACAGCGCATTGATTCCCATTGCACATTAACAGTGAGCAATCTCTGTTTTCTAGTATTGCCCTTGTTCTCCGGTGAGCAAACTTTGATTTCGGAAAGTATCACACGAGCTACGGGAGCAATTCCTGATCATAATGATAAACATATCATAGGATCTTCCTAACGGAACAAGAGAAGAAAATCGTTGGCCTGTGCTTCTCTCACAATACATATATACATACGAATATATACCGTCAACGACCAATGCATGTACGGAGATAATCAGCGAGTAATTTCATCACTACGCAACAGCAGTCGCAACGTATTTCACCTCAATATAAGAGATATCTTGCATTTTGGCAAGATTTCACTTTATCTTATACTTTTAACATTCAACTGATTTATATCCCAAAATTCACACTAGTTGCTACCAACTACCTGTAATCTACATTACTAAGGTCTGTCTTGCTGTATCTGAACAAGTTCACAGTAAGAAGAGATCCGGCATTTCCATAGTCTCGCCTGTAGTCCAATTATCCGTTGTCGAAAGTATCCTATCACAATTGCCACGCGTAGAGTACAATTGTTCATCTACTAACACACTAACACAGTGTTGCTATTCTTCAGAAGCCTTTGAATCAGACTCTCAGCAGATCGGATTCAGAAGGAAAATAATACTTCTGGTCCATTGTTGGCCGGAACCCCGGGCCCATTGTTGGCTGGTTCAGCCGCTGGTGCGGCCGCAGTGTTGTTGCGTTGGTTCTGCCGGATTGGTCTTGCTCTTGCCATGGTTAGTAGTTTGCTCTTGGAGTATCTGTTTATTTGCTTTGGAAGTGGTATATGAATGATTTCCTGAAGAGTGATTAATAATTTTGGATAATCCCTCCCCACGCGATACCACTAGTAATGGTGATTTTTCTAGCAACTACTCCATGCAAATTCTACAAACGTTTATATTCTGAACGTGATTTGGCAGTTGCCCTATACTTAAGCAAACTGTTCAGGTTCCGATTCTGAATCGGGGCCGTTGATTGGGCTTATGACTTCTTTCCTAGCCGTTGGGTTTACTCATGCGGGAATTTGGTGGCCGTTTTGAATCGACTCGCTCCTTGTTCCCGCAGGAATTGGGCCCGTTGAATTGTTTCCCCCAGGAATCGGGACCATTGGTTTGTTTTCCCGTTATTTTATGGTTACAAGTTCAATGGATCCCTCTAATGAGCGGGAGTTGAAACTGCTCTAGAATAATTCAACCGTCTGCTCCAAATCTTACTGGCTAGGCCCAGCTTAGTGCACACATCTGTGCGCTGTTCCGCCTTATTGTTATCTCCTTACCCTGTACGAAGGACATACGTCCCCATTTTGGGATTGCGGTTTGGTTCGTACTCAGTCCTAGACTGTGTTGGTGCCGCATGCTGTTGGGGCTGTTAGCTTGTTGCCGTTTCTATGCACACCTAGGTGTGTTGCCAGTCATCATCGTGTTGTTTGAGGCGCCAGGTGGGCCTCTGCCATGCTTGAATTGGAACACATTTACGATTGAATGTAAAGACTGTGGCTGTTTTGGCCCCGGATTCGATATCTTGTATCAATGGCGTTTGCTTTTCCCCCTAGGCCGTTATGTCGTTTGAGAGAAGCAAGAGGTATTAGCTCAAGCCTGGCTGCACTAGCGCCATTACCTATCTAAGTGCTCAAACATGGACATAGCCTTCAGGAGGGTCTCTGATTAACCGGTGATCAGTCAGTAATCGGTCTCGCCCCTTCCATTGTCGTGTGAACCGCTAGAACACTCATTGTCCATTGGAATGGTAGCCAATTGTTGACTAGATCCTCAGTTGGTTAGATCTTGGGTCTGATAAACTTTGATTCCTACTTCGTATCATTAGATTGCGATAGATAGATTCCTTTTGTTGTGATATTGATTAGGTTCTAAAATTGTGAGCATTCTTACAATAGAAAGATACTTGGATCGCACCTCCATCAATCTCTCTTTACCTGCCGTATGTGCGTTAAAATGAATCGTATAAACAGTTATTTACTTTGGCGACCATCACAAGTAAATGATCCGGCCTGTCTGGTGTACGTCTCACGGTCTGCCAGCATGTCCTTAACAGCGTGATTTCTAGATTTATCTCGCTATTTGTTGAATTTACTTCGTACAAGGTAATACACAATATTAAGGTGTGTCGACGTAGGCAACAATCCATCCTACAACCACACGCCCTAACGGCTCGAACTCTACAACAACCGCACGCTCTGACGCTACACCACTCCTTGCAGTACCACAAGATGAGCTATCTGGATTGCTTCCAAGGGGACGGTCCCTTTGGGAATGTACCGGAAAGAAGGAAGGAATCCTACCGGGCCATCTACAGCCTCCTGCTCTTCCTGGGCGCTGAAGGTGATCAGCTCTTAGCGCAGCAGGTGCTGCTGCGTCCCATAAACGATGCTCATGCTTTCGTCAAATTCAACTAGGACTATTTTCGCCACCGGGTTTTTCAGCCCTCGTACCATGGTTGCTTCAGAATCTTTGTATTCTACAATTTTGTTTCATGCTTACCCCAATAATATTTATTCTCCATTCAATTTTTGTTTTTTCCACATGAAACTCATGTTTTGTAATAATATCCTTTATGTACAATGATATTGCCGTAGCGTTATTACAAATTTCTTCACAAATGTATGAGCTTCTTGATAACCAGCAATCTATTCTGTTACGTCGCTTTCACAATACTCACACTAAGTTTATCGAATATCAAAGCCAACAACTATATTTTTGTACTAATAAGAAAGTATTTTATCCGCATTTGCAATAATCTCCGACATTTCAAAATATTCCTGCTGCGCATATCAAATACCGAAATACAACAAACATATTGTTGTCAGTGAAAAAATATGGACTTTGTTGGCATCAAATTCCAGCCTTAAAAATCAAACGCACCTCTGCTACTCGAAAATCCTTAAGTGGTAAAAACGATATCACTTAAGACTATATACAAAAAGGTTATTTGGTTAGAAACAAGACATCTCCAAAGACCTGATCAATAAGTAAACACTTGGAATGCTTAAGTATATTCAAATGGATATACGTAAAACCCCGTGAGGAAATTACTTATTGCAATCGTGAAAACCAACACCAATTCGGAATGGGCCTCATTTATCTACCTACTCAACGAACAAGCATAGGCCCATCGAACAAAACACTTAACCTCGTAAATGACCAATACCATCAAATGACCGATACGACAAGATGCTAACACAGCAACAGCAGCGACAATATCGGTACAATGAAGATAGTAACAAATAACCGGGGAAGATCTTTACCATGTAAAAATACAGCAGAGAGCCCCGATACAGTACGAAATACACAGTAAAAATAAGAACGTCTCTCTGAGCTCACTTCTCTTTAAATTTTAACATCATATACCTTTTGGTCGATTTTTAGAGTAACAACACATATTTTGTAACAAATATGAAAGTATTTTATCATCTTTTGCAATTACCTTGTTTATTCTAGTATTCTATTCAAACAGAAGACCCCTAACAATATTGTGCAAAGCTTAAACTAATAATGAACTAGCCGTTCTACTATAATGATGTTGATATCACCAACTACTTTTGTAATCTTTTCATGTATTCGCTGAAATATTTGTAGTCCTCGTCATCCTTGTCAATAGTCTCAACCATGTCACATTCTAGTTCCCTCTGTCTTTGTTCCTCCTTTTTACTTTCTTTTTACTTGTCATCTTGTAGCGTATGTTTGCCGTGTTGGTACGTTTGAAGTATTTCTCTCTCTAAATCTATCGACTGTTGTTCCTTCCTTCGTTTTTTATTTCACTTAGGACGTATTTGTAAAGAATACATCCCTGGGCACTCCACCCCTCCTTATTACCAGACTTACTGTCAGTGAATTTCTTTCTCTTCCTTATGCCCTTTGTTGTGTTCAGCCACAAGTCGTAGTCGTTCTAAAGGAAAAGCAATGCAAAAGCTTCATTGCTTGGGGTGAAAATGTTACTGACTGTTGTTCTGAATGATTTTTTTTAAGTCTGTCTGTTTTGGTGGCACCGATCCAAGAATTATTTTCATGAAGTATTGGAATTCCGGTGAATTTTTCTGTCGATAGTCTTTGTGCAATTGGTACCTATTTTCTGTGTTCTTGTTTTCAATTTCCATGATTAAAACCATTCCTGGGAAACTTTCAGGTATCTGCTTGTTCCTTTCATCATCTATGTGCCAGTGTTAAGCAGACAATTGTGTTTTATTCTCAATATTAAGTTCATAATTGGTAGTAGTTTTGTATTATGTGTGTACTGTTATCTTCTACATTAATTGAAGCGATAAATGAACATTCATCGATGCTGTTATTGCCGGATCAACATTCATCACTCATAGGTTGGAGTTGGGTTTATTACTCTAGCTTTTGCCGCTGTTTCTACTACTGTACCCATGTTGTTGCTCTCCTTGTTGCTTGCTGCTGCTGCTACTTTGTTTTGTTGTTCCATTTTGGCATTCCGTTTTGACCATGTTCCGTTGTTGCTCCGTCTTTGTTGTTTTGTTTTTGTTGTTTTGTTTGCGTTGTTCCATTTGCGTTGTTCGGTTTGCGTTGCTCTGTTTGCGTTAGTCCATTTTTGTTGCTACATTTTTGTTGCTACATTTTTGTTGCTACATTTTTGTTGCTCCGTTTTCGTTGCTCCGTTTCCGTTGCTCCGTGTTTGTTGTTTCATTCCATTGTGCTGCTGTTTTGTTCCATTGTTTCATTGTTCCATTTTTGCTGTGAAAAATAAAAATAACAGAAAGAAGGATCAGAAAAAATAGAATCTCCAACAAATTGTTGTCGTTGTCACTCACTTGCGTTCCGTTGTTGTTTCGTTGCTCCGTTTCATTTGCTATTCTGCTCTGTTGTTCCATTCAATAAAAATAAAAGAAAGAAAAATCAGAAACAAATAGAATCTCCAACAAATTGTTGTCATTGTTGTCACTTACTTGTGTTTCATTGTTGCTCCGTTGTTCCATTTCGTTTGTTGTTTCGCTCTATTGTTCCCCCGTCCGATAAAAATAAAAGAAAGAAAGATCAGAAACAAATAGAATCTCCAACAAATTGCCGTCATTGTTGTCACTCACTTGCATTCCATTGTTGTTGTTCCATTTTGTTGTTCCCTTGTTCCCCTGTTACACTCACTAGTGTTTCTTTGTTGTTCCATTGTTCTGTTGTCCGTGACTGTTGCACAACATTCATTTTCTGTACTTTTTAAAAAAATACCGTGCCGACCAAGAAGTATGTTTTTTTGTTTGTTTTGTGTGTGCAGTTTTGTGTGTGTGCTCAGTTTTTTGTGTTTCTTCAGTTTTTCATGTGTGTGTGGTTTTGGGTGTGTTGTGTATGCTGTGTACCCTGACTTCTTCCATGTGTCTGGCTTGTGTGTGGCCTTTATTTTCTATATAAGTAAAGCATGTACCAGTGCAAGCCACCCCTCCCGCGCCATAATTTTTTCAAAATGGAAAATTTGATTACACGAAGGTAATGTACTTAAATTCCATACTCATCTATAGAATCTGATAGCCAGTGGGCGGTTCGACACTGTCCTGGGTCAGCACAGTACCTACCAGTACATACGTACACTTTTTGCAAAGTACCCAACGGTGTACCTTTTTGCATGTAGTATCATCTACAACCAGTAATGCCTGCACACTTTTTTTGTCTGAGAATAATCCAAAAACAGCACTTCCATTTTGATTAAACAACTTATGAATTAATTTTATTTGACACTCATTAAACTACATGTTTGGTGATTGGATTATAAGTGTTATTCCAATTATGGATAAGATGAACAAATGTGCCGGAACAATAAATTGAATTGACCTGATACGTTGGGAGTCATTACCCAATAAGTCAGTTTGTGCCCTGGATTTGCACCAAATATACCCTCATGTTTGCCATTTGGAGAGACAAACCACAACATTTCCAGCAATCTGTTTGTAAAAGTTGTTCTCAATATGCATTTGATGAGTCATGAAAAATATATTCACATCCCGGACCGGATACTTTGGGAGTCATTACCCAATAAGTCAGTTTGTGCCCTGGAATAGCACCAAAAATACCCTCTTCTGTGCCATTTGGAGAGACAAGCCACAACATTTTCTGTATTGTGAGTGTAAATGTTGTTCCCAATATGCATCAGATGAGTAATGAAAAAATTATTCATGGCCTGGACCTGATACTTTGGGAGTCATTACCCACTAAGGCAGTTTGTGCCCTGGGTTTACACCCAAAATTGTCTCTTGTGTGCCATTTGGAGAGATAAATCACAACATTTCCAGCATTCTGTGGGGCAAAGCTGTTCCCAATATGCATTTGACGAGTCATGAAAAAAATATTCATGGCTAGGACCAGATAGTTTGGGAGTCATTACCCAATAAGTCAGTTTGTGCCCTGGATTTGCACCAAATATACCCTCTTCTGTGCCATTTGGAGAGACAAACCACAACATTTTCAGCATTCTGTTTGTAAAAGTTGTTCCCAATATGCATCAGATGAGTAATGAAATTATATCCATGGCCAGGACCGGATACTTTCGGAGTCATTACCAAATAAGTCAGTTTGTGCCCTGGAATGTCACCAAAGATACCCTCATTTGTGCCGTTTGGAGAGTCAAACCCCAACATTTCCAGCATTCTGTTTGTAAAAGTTGTTCCCAATATGCATTTGATGAGTCATGATAAATGTATTCATGGCTTGGACCGGATACTTTTGGAGTCATTACCAAATGAGACTTTTTGTGCCCTGTATTTGCATCAAATATACCCTCATGTTTGCCATTTGGAGAGTCAAACCACAACACTTCCAGCATTCTGTGTGACAAAGTTGTTCTCAATATGCATTTGATGAGTCATGATGAATGTATTCCTTGCTTGGACCGGTTACTTTTGGAGTCATTACCCAATAAGTCAGTTTGTGTCCTGGAATTGCACCCAAAATACCCTCATGTTTGCCATTTGGAGAGTCAAACCACATCATTTATGGCATTCTGTGGGGCAAAGTTGTTCTCAATATGCAATTGATGAGTCATGATGAATGTATTCCTGGCTTGGACCGGATACTTTTGGAGTCATTATTCAATAAGTCAGTTTGTGCCCAGGAATTGCACCAAAAATACCCCCATGTTTGTCATTTGGAGAGTCAAACCACAACATTTCCGTGATTCTGTGTGACAAATTTTTTCCCAATATGCATTTGATGAGTCATGATAACTTTATTCATGTCTTGGATCGGATACTTTTGGAGTCATTACCCAATGAGTCAGTTTGTGCCCTGGAATTGCACCAAAAATACCCTCATGTTTGCCACTTGGAGAGTCAAACCACAACATTTATGGCATTCTGTGGGGCAAAGTTGTTCTCAATATGCAATTGATGAGTCATGATGAATGTATTCCTGACTTGGACCAGACACTTTTGGAGTCATTACCCAATAAGTTAGTTTGTGCCCTTGAATTGCACCAAAAATACCCTCATGCAAGTATGTATCTAGTACAACAAGCGTGTAGGAATCTACTTGCGTAGAAACCTACTCGGATTCAATACTAGTATGTATCTAATACACAAAGTTTGTAGTAATCTACTCTCGTAGAAACCTACGCGGATTCAATACTAGTATGTATCTAGTACAAATAGCGTGTAGTAATCTATTCACGTAGAAACCTACGCGGATTCAATACTAGTATGTATCTAGTATAACAAGCGTGTAGGAATCTACTCGCGTAGAAACCTACGCGGATTCCATACTAGTATGTATCTAGTACAAATAGCGTGTAGTAATCTATTAGAGTAGAAACCTACGCCGATTCAATACTAGCAAGTATCTAGTACAACAAGCATGTAGGAATCTATTAGAGTAGAAACCTACGCTGATTCAATACTAGTATGTATCTAGTACAATAACCGTGTACGAATCTACAGGCATAGAAACCTACACGGATCCAATACTAGTATGTATTCGCAAAAAGCGTGTACGAATCTACTGGCGTGGAAACCTACGAGGATTCAATACTAGTATGTATCTAGTACAAATAGCGTGTAGTAATCTATTCGCGTGGAAACCTACGCGGATTCAATACTAGCAAGTATCTAGTACAAAAAGCGTGTACGAATCTACAGGCGTAGAAACCTACGCCGATTCAATACTAGGAATTATCTAGTACAAAAAGCGTGTACGAATCTACAGGCGTAGAAACCTACGTGGATTCAATACTAGGAATTATCTAGTACAAAAAGTGTGTACGAATCTACAGGCGTAGAAACCTATGCAGATTCAATACTAGGAATTATCTAGTACAAAAAGCGTGTACGAATCTACAGGCGTAGAAAGCTACACGGATTCAATACTAAGAATTATCTAGTACAAAAAACGTGTAGAAATCTACACTAGTACAAAATCGTGTAGAATTCTACAGAAGTTGAAGTATCCTCTACTACGAATCGTCGTATCGATCGATCGATCGATGATTTTTTTCCTACCTTGCGAAGAAAAAAAAATCTCTCTCTCACACACACACAGTAATTGTTTTTCTACCTCCAGACAAAAAAAATCACTTTTTCTACCTCGCGAAAAAAAAAAACCTCTTTCCCTTCATAATCTTCTTACATCCAACTTATTTGAGTAGAGTGTTGGTTCTTGCAATCAACACTCCGTCTGAGAACGTGGGATCCGACCCTCTTCACCGAGCACAACGCTCCGTTCTCAGATATTTCAGTCCGAAATAACAGCCTTGTACTGCATGACAATAGAAAGCATTGGAGAAGAGGGGAATGACTGGATAGATATTGTTGTTTGAATTGGCCCACAAACATATACGTCTTGAAAGCAACAAACCTCCCATTGCATCTATATCGCCAGGAACAAGATACTGTTTTTCGTGACGTAGGAGTAAGAAGTCTTCAAATCTACGGCAGCAGCAGCAACAACAATTTCATCGGGACGATTGTCAGAACAACGATTGTCAGAACAAGCAACGGTACGAATGAGAGAGATAGGCAACGGCAACGGCAATTGATTGGTCTTCCACTCCACCAGCATTACTGATAATGTATTTCCTCTCTGTTTTTCTTCTTATTTTCATAGGACCGGATCCGAAGCAACGAATCGAAACCAGCGGATTGGAATCAACGGATCGGAAGCAGCAACCATCAAATCGTCAGCAACAAATCGGAAGCAGCGGATCGGAATCAACGGATTGAGGTGCAGTGGTCGTCTTCCCTGTAGGTGCGGGGAATTTTCCCGGTTGGTGATAATTACGATCGGCATATACATTATATTATTCTGTAATTATTATTTACTCTATGTAGTACATCAATAGATACTCACCCATTTTGTTCGATTATCATACCATATAGGCGAATAGGATTGCCGGCAAAGGCAACGGCTCCTCCTCATCCACGGCAGCTTTCCCTTCTGCTTCACCGGTTTGATTCTTCTAATGTGCTCGATCAATCAATTCGAAAGTTGCAGGCCTTGTCCTTCTTAGTATAATGAAGGGATCCCTGCAATATCGTTGCCTGCGGTGACTTCAGTATGGAGATATTAATATTCACCGTTTTTTTTCCTTGTTTACCTTCAAAATGGACCTTGTGTGTCCAATGCTTTGCCGGTTAGATACTTCCTGACACTTCCAATCCACTCAATCAATCGATTCGAAACTTGCAGGCCTTGTCCTTCTTAGTATGAGGAAGGGATCCCTGCAATACCGTTGCCCGCGGCGCCTTCAGTATGGAGATATCTGCTGTCCCTTGGGTTTGGAGGGGGTGTTTTCTGTGGAGGTGAAAATTCGGATTTGGAGTCCTCTGCTAGGCCCTCCCCCTATTGCTTCTAACGCGTACGGCAGATCCCTTTGAGACTTGCAGGCCTTGTTAGTATTGTTGTCTAGAATCGTTTGCCTATCCTACCAACTTTTGGAGTTCTTGGTTTATGAGATACAAGGGGGGGGGCAGGTCCCTATCCATTGTAATGAAAATGGGATTTTTTGGAGTTGGATTTGAGTTGGAGTTGGAGGATTTGGGACGGAACATGTTGAGAAGATGAAAATAGTCATTCGTGCATAAGTTTTACACAAAATAGTGCTTGTCACGAAAAGAGTATGATATCCTTAACCCTAAAATAGTTATTTTGTTTGAGGAGTGACGAGATATTGTCTCGAAAGTAAAGGTGTGCGACGCGTGAGGTTTTTTAGTAGAGACGCGACCTAAAAAGATAAAAATAGGGTCGAGAATTTTAAAAATACCGCGCGATAGCCCGCGGGGGGTAGAGAAACAGTTCTCGAACGTAAGGCTACAAACAAAAGAGGATAATTGGTTAGAATAAGATATATTCAAAGACCTGAACAGTAAGTAAACACTTGGAATCCATAAGTACATTCAAAAGAATATACTTGATATCAAGTGAGGAAATTACTTATTGCAATCAAGAAAATCAATACCGATTCCGAATGGGCCTCCTCATCTATCTCAAATACCACGGACAAGCATATGCCCCATGGGATAAAACACTTAACCTCGTAAAGACCAATACCATCAAATGACCAATACAGTAAGACTGACACAACGCTAATACAGCAACAGCAACAGCAGTATCGGTACGATGAAGATAACAGTAACAGATAACCGGGGAAGATCTCTACCAAGCAAAATACAGCAGAGAGCCCCGATACAGTGAAAATACATAGTAAAAATAAGAGCCTCTCTCTGAGCTCACATCTCTTTAAATTTAAAATATTCGTTATACCTATCCGGTCTATTTTTAGAGTGACAACAGGTTATAGAGCCCTTATAACTCACACGATTGCTGCCCATCCGTAGGATCGTGTATACCTTAAGCTATCTATCTCTGGCCGTTCAGCACCTCCACTGCCGGTTAAATCCAGAGGAAATTTGTAGTGACGCCCATCCGTGTGCTACACTTCGGCCTCCCCCCTTCTCCTCCTTACTCGCGTATCAAGGGGTGTATACAGATCCTTCTACCAAGAATCTTCTTCTGTAATACACGACCAAGAAGCGTACATATCAAGGGGTGTATCCACAGAACATTCTACCGAGAATCTCCTTCTGTAATACACGTAGACGATTCGACGCTCCAATGATTGTTCCACCGACAATTGTTCTACGAGAATCTTCTCTCATCCCCCACAATCGATTACCACGGCAACGACGATCATCGACAAGTACGATCGAACGGGTGTATCTACAGAACATTCTACCAAGAATCTTCTTCTGTAACACCGCGGAACATTCCAACTACCCACTACAATTGAACATTATCATTGATGACGATCGTACAACGGACTAATTACAACACCCACACCGGCAAGGCTTACGCTCCACAAACTCCCACCTTTGACTCCTTGTTATCTTTCACAAGATAAGACCACGAGTCGCCACGCCGTTCACCACAACCGATTACATCATCTGTGACCGCAATCACCAATTTCTCCGTTATTTTGACGACACGATATATCGCACCGACGTCAACGCCACACCGCATTAATCAACATCCACCATGGTTCCTCCACCAGAAGCATACGATTGGTCCAATATCTATGGGATTGCATTCAAATTCCAAAGTGACAACAACCCCCAAGAAGTCCTCTCTCTCAATGGCTCCTATGCAGAGACTGTGCCACTTACAGCACCTGAAATATCAACCCTCTTCATATCGGATGCCAACGACGAAGGCCCCAGAACCCTTGGTCCGGCCCCAGTAACTGCACTCAGGGAAGCCTTCTGCAACAGCATCACCTTGGACATGACCAACATCGATGAACTAGCAAAGGGACACATAGCCCAGCTCCTTGATTCATGCCCCATACGATTTGTTAAACCTGGATCCCAAAACCAAAGAATCAGAAGCCCACAGGAGTTTGACTCGGCAGGAAGACAAGCTGTCAGACAAGCTGAAGCAACCAATGATCCAGAATCACTTGCAACAGTAATATTCAACATCATTCAATGGAAATTCAAAAGAAACTGGATGACCAATGACCCCAGCAACTATTTCAATGGGATCTACACAGGCAAACTCCAACCCAACGTTGATGAAGAAAATGAGGCCAGCAATGATGCAAATGCCACAGCTACAACCCCAGTGCCTGCTGCAGCGGGCACTGACATGCAACAATTGACCACCCTACTACAACAATTGGTCAACAATGGGAACAACAACAACAACAACAACAACAACAGCAACAATGCTGGTGCCAATCACCAAGCGACACTCGACTTACCATGGAATCCAGCAACCTTACCACCACCAGTTAAGGAGAGATACTATAGGAGGGATGAGTTCCTCACCAGAGATGATATGAAAGACTTTCCAATCACCTACACGGACTCATCAGGAAATGAAACAATTGTCAGGCAAAACTACTATCTACACAACCTAGGCAGTGGTAGGAATGACCAGCGCCTGATCACCAGAAGTGGTGATTGCTTTGATCTAACCAGAGCCTCTGATAAATCCAAAAAAGTCGCTAGAGACAAACTGTTTCTCTCAGGATTCCCAAACTAAAGGATTCAACCCACCCTCAGGTTAGAAAATGGTACAGAGAAATCACTGCTCATGCACAGCAACACCACATCTACATCCACCCTTACTATCTCTACAGGCGTGAAGCCGATCATCTCAGAGGATTTACCATCGGAGATAGCCTCCCACACGATCTACCTGCAAGATATGAATTGGTGATCCACGAATGGGGTAATCTCATCTACACTGCACTCAGAACTGATAAGATCATCCCTGACTCATGTGGAAGAATGAAGTCCACCATTCAAAGCTTTGACGGGGGAAAAGGTTACAAAGATCTGTACACAGTCATTGCTCAGACACATCCCAACTCAAAAAGGCCATCCAATGCAAGTAGAATGGTCCGGAATCCTCCAAATCAAGATGTGAATGAATCACTTGAAGAATACTACTTCCGATACAAGGATTACTTGCGACTAAGAGTTTTCCTCCAGAATCAACCCAGCACCATCAGCTCAACAGAAGAAGTCAGCAACCTCATTGAAGGAACCACTCTCTCACATGAACTCTTTGAGAAAACAGAAGATGAACGTGACTCAGATGACCAATTCAAGCGAGACAAATACAAAGCAGGCAGGCTCCTACAGACTCTGCAAACATATGAGCAAGAGATCAAAGCTGAGAAGAAGTACAAGGACAAAACCTCCAAACCAACTCTGCCCAAGCACTTACCAAACACAGGAACTAGACCAGGCTCTCGCCAAGGTGATAGGTTCCAAAAACGCGCTGGTAACAACACTGTTAGAACCCCTTCCACTTTGACTTCTCACTCAATCAGCCTGATTGAATCACTTGGGTACCCTGAGATGGATGAAGAATCTGACAATCCCTTCCTCCATCAAGCATATTGCAATGCCATCACCGCATTTGACAAAGAACCCAGTCTCTTTGACACCTTTAGGCAATGTATTGTTTGTCATACCTCTGGACACAACTTTGACAACTGCCCTGCCCTGCAAGACGTTGAGTCACTCAGGAAACATAGGATTGTCACTGTTGTTTACATCAGCAAAAACATGAGAGAAACCAAAAAGCTCTTGGATTCTACTCAACGCATCTCCCAAATCCGCATTGAAGATGGGGATCAGGATGAAACCTCCCCAGATGATGAACCAGAGGACCAGCCTTTTTGCCAAGGCCAAGAATAGACAGTCTTTCTTGCAGCCATATGACATCACCTCAAGATGAACCTCAAGGATTTGACAATGCCGCAGCCCCTCAAGTGAACAGCTTATGCCCCTTGTTGGACTCCAGCAGTGTCAGCTCCCACAAATCTTTCCAGATTGGTGCTGTCGATCTTCTCCCCAGGGATAGCCTCCAGCCTTCAATCCCAATTGATGTCTACTGTGATATGGAATCACTTGAAGTTACAGCCCCTGTATTGGAATCACATCCGGAGATCAATGGAGATCCCAACTTTGACAGAGACAATCCTATCCCAGTTGATACCAACCATGTCAAGCAGCTTGTCCCTTCAGATCCTATTGCAGCTGCAGCATATTTCCAACAAGGTGTCAGAGCTCAGATTGATACAGGTGCCAAAGTTTCCTGCACAAACCTCAAGCATATCCTGCATGGTTACAAACCTTACACCAAGCTGAGAAAATGTCCGGTCAGGCTCACAGCAGCAATAGGCAGAAAGGCAGCCACCTGCATTCCTGAAGGATCTGGCTACTTGCATATTCCAGCACCCAATCACATAGGGTATCTCAAAGTCTTCTTCTATTATTCTCCCTCCCTGTTGACAACATTACTGAGTGAGAATGACCTCTGTGGAATGACATCTCAAATGAGACATCAGTTCAGTGGACAGTCCATACATAAAGCCTTCACTGACACCCATGACTTATCTGTTCAACAGAATGGCAACCTCACAATTATTTGTCATCACAAGCAGAGCACCGCCAAAAGCATTGTCCTACATGGAAGCATCAATGATGGTCAGTGCTTCACGCATCCAGTCTTGATACCAGATGTTGATTTTGCATCACCATATGCCAATTGTGCAACATCTTCAGCATATGCTTTGGCCACCGACATGGAGTTCAAGAAAGCTTGCGAACTGGCCTCCAAAGAAGCCATTAGTAACTACAGGTACAATATATACACTAACCTTGTGACACTGCAAAAATGCACTGAAGCAGCAAGAGCTCAGTCTGATACCAGCAACACGCCAAAATTTGATGCAAAATTGTTTTTCACCAAGCTTGTGGACAAAAATATCCCCATTCAAGCCATCAAAGCCAGGACATCAAAACTTCTCTGGCATCAGCGACTCGGACACCCATGTGATGACTTCCTATACAACGCTCACAAGCACATTCTGGGCGTACCAAAGTTTCAATGGCAAACCAGTATCCTTGACCAATGCCCAACTTGTATCCAGTGTAAACAAACAAAACATTCTGCTGGATCCCATTCCACACGAAAGGCTACCCAGCCCTTTCAGGGCTTATCTATTGACTTTGCTTTTTCCGGCGCCAGATCCTCCAACAGTAAACGAAAGCGTGACTATGAAGGCATTCATGGCGATACGGCTTGGATCCTCATCACAGATCACTACACTGGTATGAAGTATGGTGATACCAGAATTTCCAAAGCAGCACCACTCCATTGGCTGGAACATTTCTTCTCCCAGCACAACCCAGCTTGTGCCAACAAGTATATCTCAGTTGATCAAGGTGGAGAACTCTATCACAACCCTGATATCAGAAACCTCTTCTCTGCATTTGGATACTCCATTTTCCCAACTGGTGCTGATGCTTCTCACCAGAATGGTACAGTTGAAAGAGCCCACCGAACTCTAGCTAACTCAATGAGGACCATGCTAACTGGTGCAAATTTGCCCATCAAGTTCTGGCCTTTTGCATTCTATCATGCCCTGCGGTTGTCAAATGCATTCCCTGAAGGCACCCAGCAGCATTCACCATTGGAATTGGCCACTGGACATAAGGAAAATCTTGCTGACTTCCAAACATTTGGCTGCAGAGTTTGGGTTAGACCTCCAGGCAAGAGATCAATCAAGCTCAAACCCAATGCGCGCAAGGGAATATTCCTGGGTTTTGTCCCATACACTACCAGAAACATTCTTTGGTATGATACTGAGACGCACAGAATCAAGATAGCCACCCATGTCCGGTTTGACGAAGGCATGAATGACTTACCACTTACTGACCTTTCTACAAATATCAAGCACTTGCTCAGGACTGATGACAACATTCAACTTCCTGTTGAACCCAATGAGGTGTCATCCAGTGATTTTCAATTCTCCATCTCACCTTTTGCCGATCTCACCAACCTCAGGCTCACTGTTTCACGTTCGTGTGCTGACCAAGCATTTGGTCTCAGATATGCAAATGATTCACTCCTTGGCAGAGCCTACGTCACAGATATCCTTCCCAAAAGTCCTGCCTCCAAGCTTTTCTCCTCTCATAAGAAATCTCTGTCCAAGCTCCGCGGAGCTTATATTGTATCTATCAATCACAACCGTGTGTTTACTGCTGCTGATGTTACCTCAGCCTTGCATGACTCACGCGCTTGAGGGGTGAAGGATTCTTCAATAGATACACCTATTACCTTTGCACTTGAAGGGCACTTCACTCGAAGAAACCTCAAGTCATTATCAACATGGACTGAATGGGAAGCTGGAGAGCGCAAACAACTTGACCAGTTTGAAGACTTAGAAATGTTTGGATCACCCATTCCATACCCTAAGGATCCAGATGCCATTATTCTCAGACCCCATTGGCAATACAATGTCAAAAGGAATGGTGTCCGCCGCGCAAGACAGTGCTGCAATGGAAGCAAATATGCAGCGCCAACCCTGCATGCCATTGCAATGTCATACTCATCGTGTGTTGAACACCCCATCCAAAGATTGTTCTTTGCCATTGCAGCCAGCCTCAATCTCAAAGTCTATGCAGGAGATGCTGCTGACGCGTATGCACACAGTCCAGGACCAAACATCCCTACTTACATGACTATTGATGATGCATATGCAGAATGGTGTAAACACAAGCATGGCAGAGACATAGACAGAGGATTGGTGCTTCCTGTCCTTCGAGCACTTCAAGGCCATCCAGAATCTGGGAGACTCTGGGAAACCCATATTAACAAGATCTTGAAAGGTCCTGATCTCAACTTCAAGACCACCACACATGACAGAACGATCTACATGACAGTCTTTGAGGGTGAAACAGTCTACATGCTGAGACAAGTTGATGATTTCGCACTAGCTTGCACATCAGAATCCATATCTGACAAGATCTATGACATCATTGGTGAGAAACTGAAGCTACCCAAAGAAGATGTTGTCCCCTTCACAAATATGGGATTGCTTGAAGACTTCAATGGAATCGATGTCAAACAGACAGCTGATTACATTGAACTGTCCTGTGCCAATTACATTGACAGAATCATGAGATCTCATGGTTGGGAAACTGACTCTAAGATGAAACCTCATTCCAAGCCATCAGCACCATTATCAACTGAAGTACTAAGCCAACTGCAATCACATACAGATGGGCCATTAGAAGGCACCAAGGAACATGCTGAATTGCAATCCACATCTGGATTCTCCTACAGGACACTCTTAGGGGAAATGATGTTCGCATATGTCAGCTGCCGGCCAGATATTGGGTACGCAGTGACTCTGATGTCAAAATACAGTTCCAATCCCACTGCTTTCCACTATTCCAGCCTAAAGAACATAGCCCGCTACCTCAGAACAACCAGATCCTGGGGTATTAGGTTCTGCAGACCAAATGCTGAGCCATCCCTGCCTCCAGGGGAACCATACACCGACGTAGTCCAAGATGCCTCACTCCCCAAATACCCTGAAGATATAAAGCAAGCCAAACTGATGTGTTTTGTTGATGCTGCATATGGAAATGATCCAAAACATCGCAGGTCCACCACAGGGTACGTCTTCACTTATGCTGGTGGAGCAGTTGTTTGCAGATCCAAAGCTCAGTCACTTACTGCTCAGAGCTCTACGGAAGCCGAGTTCATTGCTGCAGTCACAGCAGCCAAAACAGCCAGATATCTCAGATCCATACTCAAGGAACTAGGCTTCATTCAAGTTGGTCCAACTCCGATCTATGAGGACAATGCATCAGCAATTGAAATCATAAATGCCCAGAAGCCAACTGAAAGAACCAGGCATATTGAAATCAGGTTTTTTGCAATTCAAGCATGGAAAGAAAATGGTGAAATCAAGATGATTCATATTCCTGGAGTTATCAACCCTGCTGATGATCTAACCAAACCATTGGGATGGATTTTGCACGCTCGACACGCAAGATACATCATGGGACACTACCCAGGTTAAATTCATCTTGAATGACTCGACCGAACGTTCAAATCGAATTACATGAACAAGTCAAGGATCACTTCAATTGCCATTCGGATTCGATCCGAATCAGCTGAATCGATCCAAGGTTAAATATACTCCGACAGTAATCCAACATCGATAGCGTGTTGGATCAAGGGGTGTGTTGTCGGCAAAAAAAGTACGGACTTTGTCGGCATCAAATTTGATCAAAAAAGCCAACAAAACGACGACCGAGGTGCGGAGTACGAGATACGAATATTCCGCTGATCAAGCACTAGAATCAAACGCACCTCCACTACTTGGAATCCTTAAGTGGTAAAAACGATATCACCTAAGGCTACAAACAAAAGAGGATAATTGGTTAGAATAAGATATATTCAAAGACCTGAACAGTAAGTAAACACTTGGAATCCATAAGTACATTCAAAAGAATATACTTGATATCCCATGAGGAAATTACTTATTGCAATCAAGAAAATCAATACCGATTCCGAATGGGCCTCCTCATCTATCTCAAATACCACGGACAAGCATATGCCCCATGGGATAAAACACTTAACCTCGTAAAGACCAATACCATCAAATGACCAATACAGTAAGACTGACACAACGCTAATACAGCAACAGCAACAGCAACAGCAGTATCGGTACGATGAAGATAACAGTAACAGATAACCAAGGAAGATCTCTACCAAGCAAAATACAGCAGAGAGCCCCGATACAGTGAAAATACAAAGTAAAAATAAGAGCCTCTCTCTGAGCTCACATCTCTTTAAATTTAAAATATTCGTTATACCTATCCGGTCGATTTTTAGAGTGACAACAATCTTTTTGTAGTTCATCGTCATTTCTGCTCGCTACATTTTTTACTGCATTTTTGTACCGATTGTACCTAGGTGATATTTTACCTCATATTTGTTCTAATTTTTTATCTTAATTTTAGTACCAATTGTACCCCCGTGATTTTTTTGTTGGGAATGCAATCCTTACAGAGTTGCAGGTTCAGTGTTTCACACGTCCCCATGCGCCACAAGGAACGGGACAGTTGTTGTACTCCTCTAACTCTTCAGGTGAATTCCAACGTTTTTTGTAAAGATTTAGCCATTTCTTAATTTTCCACTCCTTTTTGTCTTGTTCCTTTTTCCCCCCTGTTTGTTAATTCTTTTACTTTCCGCTTTTTCTTTTTTGACTGTTTTATTGCTTTGTTCATGAACAAATCCCACTGCTGTTTCATGCATTTTGTTTCTGTGTTTTTGTTATTTATCTTCTTTACCTTAATTGTCCATAATATTTTGTATGTGGAGTACTACAACCCGTTATTGTCTGTTGATTTGCAATACCATTGCAATCTGTCGTTGTCAATGATTGCCTCATTCATCTTTTTGCGCCAGTTGTTGTACCAAATGGACGTGATACAAGGACGGTTCCCAGGGTTGTAATGTATACATTGTTTTATGTGTTCTCTTGCCTCTGGTGTCAGATTACACCACTCTTTTGCAGGGAAACTATGACCATCTTGTCTCGTTTTCTCTTGTTCTATCAATTTTACTTCTGATCCAATACCCATGTTGTCGTAGCACTTTATGTCTTCTGTTGTTTTCAATGCTGGATAACCACATGAAATGTATGTTAGAATGACTCCCATAGCCCACACATGGTCAGTCCCATCAGTGTTGCCTTCTTTGTAGTTAGGGAATACTTCCTCGGTTATGTACTTGAAGCATTGCTCCCAAATTTTCAAAGCTTTGTCCTCCTCGAAATGTCCTTTTTTGCTGTTGAGTCTTTTTCTCACTTCTTCTATCTTCTGGCATCCATGAAGGATTGTGAGTACCAAGTGTCCGTTTTTGGCACACAGCGCATCAAACCATGTTTTGAAATGATATAAAAATGGGTTTCCGCTGTTGTTTTGGACGTAGGTCATTGTGATTCAGCTCATGTATCGGTTTGGTGTAATCCTTGGACAAGACAGTACACTGGGTCGGCACAACTGTCGTCTCGTTTGCCGGTTTAGGTGTTTTGTTTTCCATTTTCCTGTTATTTCCAAGTTGTGACGTAGGCAGGCACGTAGTTGTACCTAAATACACCTAATTTTCATCATCCAACCCAGAATCATAAAGTTGGTGGATCTTGTTGTCTGCCGGCGTAGTAACTTCAGTTTTCAGTTGTGGCTGCTTCTTCTCGAACACACCAATTTATTACTGTTACGTACCGGCACCACCACCACCACCACGTTGCACAGAAATCATCTGATTCAAAAACGGACTTACTTTAAGTAGTGTAACTTTCCTTGTCAGTATATGATTGGTTCTTGATATTGATGTCAATGTGGCCGGTGGATTGAGTCCTCCGTAGAAACGTGCACACATGGTATTCTCTGTAGTTTTTTTTCCTACTACTAGTATTTCTTTGCTGCTTCTTCCCAAACACACCGAGTACCATAACCGGTACATGTTGGCACCAACACCAGCAGTTTGTAAATAGTTTATGGGACTGATAATTAGACAAACTTTAAGTAGTGTAAATTCCTTCATCTCGCCAGGATTGGTTGATATTGATGTCACTGCGTCTGGTGGTTTGAGTCCTCCGTAGCAGGACTGTGCAGACATAGTAGTCTCCGCATTCTTTTTTGTTCCTACTAATATTTCTTGATTTTTGCATGAAGTAGCCAAAATAGTGTTTGCTAGTCAGTTTTTGAGTGCAAATGTGTGTCATTGGCTGCAATTTCAGGATGAATATTGCTCATAATATGGATGGGGTAGACTATGAAACAATATTGACAAGAAACAGGCTGATAGTACTTTAGTAGTCATTATGAATTTTATAATAATATTTGTCCCTGGACATGCATGTACCAAAATAGTGTTTGCTAGTCTGTTTTTGATTGCAAATGTGTGTCATTGGCTGCAATTTCAGGATGAATATTGCTCGTACTATGGATGGCGGGGTAGACTATGAAACAAACTGGACAAGAAACAGGCTGATACTTTAGCTAGTATGAATTTTAGTCGGCAATTCCCTCCCTCCCCATCAGCAATGTCGAGCAAGGCAATAGCAGTAACACCCCCACCCCTCCAGACGACAACGCCAACACAGAGGATGCAGTCGGCAATTCCCTCCCTCCCCATCAGCAATGTCGAGCAAGGCAATAGCAGTAACACCCCCACCCCTCCAGACGACAACGCCACCACAGAGGATGCAGTTGGCAATTCCCTCCCTCCCCATCAGCAATGTCGAGCAAGGCAATAGCAGTAACACCCCCACCGGTTAACAGCACCACACCCAGCAAGAAGCCAGTCCGCTACTGGGATGTGTGTATGTGGATGATGATTTTTGTGGGATTGCACAAGAAGGCAATCAATGGACTACTAGAAGAGCCATCAAGAAGCGAGTGCTCTTTCAGTTGCTTGACAAAGTCTTCCGACCACTGGATACCACCGGCATGCCCTTTTGACAAGAAGCTGTTTCCCTCAACAAGAAAATGTTCAAAGGGGATGCTACCTGGAACACCAAGAAAGCCATCCTTGGCTGGCTCATTGATTCTAATCCATCAATAAAACCGCCAGCCTTCCTCCCCACCGAGTCAAATGGCTACAAGAAATCCTCCGCTTCATTTCTGTTCCCCCAGCCACCCAGTGGCATGCCCCCAACCAACCACAATGGCACAAATAGTCCTGCTTGGTGAGCTACTACTGCAATCAATGACCTCGTTAGCCATCCCCGCCGGATCCCGCGACCTCTTCTCCATCCTCCAGGAAGCTTTCCAACACACACGGCGGAGCCCGGCAGGCGCCACCAACTCCGGCTCACCACCAAAAGGGTCCATAGTACTAATAGTAGCTTCTTGAAAGACTTCAAGTTAGTAGTGTCAACTCAAGTGACATAGTAGTACTAGTAAATGGATTCACAGGAGTAAAATGATAATTTCTTGTTGTGTCCTCCTCGGTTGAGTATGATGCATCAGCAGTTGAGTCGCTGAGAGCTGAAGTCGTCGCTGAAAGCTCCTGAAAATGAAAAATCTGCTGATGGTATTTAAACCCACATTTTTAGTCGTATCAAGAGGACAAATTTGGCTATTAGTATTGTCCATAGGAAGAATTCCTTATGCCCAAAAATGAGATTTTAGACGCTGGCCCGCCAAAATCTGGGTATGTTGGTAAATTTTCATCCCCGAAATACAAAAAAGACATACGGTACTAGATCTGGGTACGAGTACGTGTACTTACTCGTACCGGTAGGACCCGGATTGTCGTATGCCTCTAAATAAAGGTACTAACGTAAGGTTATATTTGTTATGTATGGTTAAACTAAGATTGTGAGCAAGCTCTGCAAACTACTCTGAAGAGTTGAGCTTGCGCTATTTTGCTAAGACAGTTGAAAGACGTTGAACTTGAAATCCAACGTTCTTTGCACATAGAGGAATTAGATATGTTCTTCATCCAGCCTTCAACATAGAAAGCCGACTGGCGTGGCATTGTTGATGACATCACACTTTTCACATTTTCTTGAATCGTGGGAATTCAATTGTGAGCGTTTGAATACCACACTCTTTTTCTTCTCCTAAAAGTTTCGGTTGGTGGCACAGAATTTTTGCTGATCGCGTGCAACCAGTATTCCATAGATAGGAAATTTTTAATTGGTGTGATAAGGTTTTAGGTTCCGAATATTCATCTGTTGGATAACATGGTTTCCTAAGAGAAAAAAAACTGTACCATTTGTATGAATTTTCTGGATAGTGTAAGCGTCCTTGCTTCTTGCTTCAAAAGCTCCAGGAATTTGCTTTATGTTTTTCGTCATAATTTGGTCTCCAACACTATAATTATGAAGCTTCCTGTGGCTATTTTCTTTCATAGCATTCGTATCTATCTGAGCCTGTCATTTGTTTCTGACCATGGCCAAGTCGGTTATTACAGGAATTGGTAAGAACATGTCTCTGTGGTATACGAGGGCTCCAGGCGTCATTCCGAACGTTTTGTTGATGGTTGATCTAACGGCAAACTGAGCAGAAGCAAAGACACTACTATTGATGATGTCTGTGGCTTCCTGAAGAGTTTGTGGAGGGTTGGTATTGAGCTCGGTTCTCATTGCTGATTTCATTGTATCGTGGACTCTTTCAAGTACTGCATTGGATTGCAGATTGCAAACAGAGCAGACCTTGGCTTTGATTCCAAGGTTGGCAAGATGGAGTTGGAAGTCGTTGCTCATGAAGTTGGTTCCTTGGTCGATGATACAATTTACCGGTTTGGGGTATCTGGAGAGCCAGCCATTGTCAAGGGCATGGACTACCATGAGGCCAGTTGGGTTTACTTGTGGTGCATAAATTATCTCAAGGAGATTGGTGCACATATCCATGATGCTAAATCCATTGAAGGAGATTGTTCCATGGTCGGGGATCTTGATCTTCCAGGGACTGACTCCATTGATTGCGATAGTATCCCAAGGAACATACTGGTGTTCTTTGGTTGGGAGTTGTCCATGGTTTTGGTGGCTATTCTTGTATCTCTGGCACGCATCACAGGATTGGCAGAAGGAGTTAGTTTGGTCTTTCAAGTTTGTGGCATATACAAATTGGTTGATGGCTCGATACAACCTTTCAGCGCCGTCATGGCCAAGCACGTGGTGGTAATATTTAATTGTGGCTTGTACTCTGTTTGGAGGGAGTACAATTTTCTTTCAACCGTTGGATTCAACAATTCGCAAGCCAGTGCCATTGAAGTTTTCAATTGTGTACCGTGGATTGGTAGAGATATCTACGTTGGCCACTTGGTCTTGGGCAAGCTGGTCAAAGGCTAAGGGGTACATGGGAACGTCATCTGGACAGTTGAGAAACGAATCAGAAAGAGAGAGAGGGAGAATGGCGGTTGGGCCGTCCGTTGAATGCGTTGGAGCAATGTCCATGGCTGTTGGCATTGGGGATTCCTTCTTCTCCTCTGGGGCTTGTTGAAGGGGAAGTCTGGAGAGCGCGTTGACAATGGCATTGTCTTTGCCAAGAATAAATTTGAAGACTGGAGAGAATTCTTCAAGGAGCATGCGCCAAGTCATAATTCGGTAGCTTTTGGATTTTGGCGAGTTAAGTTGAGGTGGTTGGTGTATACGATGATTTCTGCACCCCAAAGAATAGTTCAGAATTCTTTGAAGACTTCGTCAATACAAAGCATCTCTTTATCAACCGTTGGGTATTTCTGTTGAGCGGCGTTGAGTTTTCGGGAGAAGCAGAGGATAATTTGGTTTTCCTGCATAACAACAGCTCCAAATTGATATTCAGATGTGTCAGTGTATACATGGAAGGGCTTGTTTGGATTTGGAAAGGCAAGAAGAATATCCTTGGCAATGAGGGCTTTGGCTTTTTTGAAGGTACTCAAGAAGCTCGGGAGTTGGAAATATCTTGCCTTTGGCTCTACCAGAGAGGTTGGTGAGTGGTGCAAGGACTTCTGCGCGATTTGGATAGAAGTTGTGATAGAAGTTGTGATAGAAGTTGATCATCCCAACGAAGGATCAAAGTTGGGTTGTTGTTGAGGGAGAGGCTAGTTTCAGGATGGCAGCTATTTTGTTTGGATTTGGTTGGATTCCATCTCTGGAGATGATGTGGCCAAGCCAAGGTGCCGGTGATTGAAACCAGTGGCACTTGGAGGGCTTGACAGAAAAGTTGTGGGCCTTGAGTAAGGGCAGGACAGAAGAGACAGACTTGCAATGGGAATTGAGAGTTTCAGAGAAGATTCCAATATCATTGATGTATACTTCAATGTCCTTTAAGTGGAGCAGCATCTGTTCCATGCAGCCTTGGGCCCAGCTTGGAGAGTTGAGGAAGCCCATTGGCAATCAAAGGAGCCGGAATTTTCCAAATGGAGTAACAAGGACACAAAGCCAAGTGGAGGCTTCATCAAGTTTGAAGGTGTGGAACTGCATGCTGACGTCAAAAAGGGTCACATATGTGAACCCTCTTCTTCTGTGGAAGATATCTTGGAGTTTTGGAAGTGGGTAGTGAAGTTTCTTGGTGACCTTGTTGAGTTCTCAAAAGTCACTGATAAGTCGACAGGAGTCATCTGGTTTTGGCACTACAAAGGTTGGCATTCCCCATGCAGTGGCATAGCAGCATTTGAGGATGCCAAGTTTCACTTGTTGATTGATTTCCTTCTGCACAGCCTCCTGTTGGTGGAGTGGGATTGGATATGGTTGTTTCACATGGAATGGCGTTACATCTTGTTGGAGCTCAATGTGGAACTTTTGATTAGGGAAAATGTCTAATTCCTTGTCATTCAAGCCTTCAAAAAGTTCTTCATTTTTGAGAAGTATTGGTAACAACAAGGTGTGTTTCTCATTGTCAGAGAGATGGGTTTGTTCGCTGACTAACTTGCGGAGGTTGGTCTTCTCATACTTGGAGGTGCCATCTACATACGGCTGTTGGATGGCTTGGTTGGAATAACTCTCTGCAACAGCGTGTGGCTCTGCAGACATGACCTTGTGGAGCAAGGCCTTGTTATCGAAGTAATTGCAAGGATGGAAGTGCATGGTCTTTTCATGCTGCAAGTTTCAAAGTCCATCTTCATTCCAAGGTCTCTTATAGTCCGTCTACCAATGAGAGGAGATGATAGTTGATGTTCTGGGTGACCACAAAGCACTTGATTTTCAGGACCTTCATTGAATAGGATAGTTCTGCAAACATGGTGTTCTCCAAGGTCACATAGTGGTTGCAAGTGGTTTTGTCATTTGTTGTTTGCATTTGAATTGGTTGGTCGAGCAGGTGTTTCTTGATTCCAGAAGGGATTGCTGATTCCACGATGAGATTGTTGGTGGATCCGGAATCAAAGAGGGTTTTCAAGTAGTACTTTCTTTCCAGGGGACCCGTTGACGGAGTTGCAGACACTTACTGTGGTTGGAGCAAGGTCAACATCGGTGTTGCTGGGAACAACATCTTGCTCGTTGTTGTCGGAATCAAGGTTTTGTGGTGGGTCATCTGTGGGAAATCTCTGAAGATCTGAATTATAATATTCTTCATCCACGTCCATATCTACATGGAAGAGATCCGGCCAAGGGGTTGATGGGATAGTTTCTTCTGGTGGTTCATTGATGAAGACACACATGTGTTGTTCTGGTTCGTGTGGGTTGCTGCCATAGGAAGAGGAGTTGCTGGATCGATTGCTGTTATTGCTGGAATTGCGATCATTCACATGCGAGTCGGTGTTGTCATTGTTGTTGGACTGATTGGAATTTTTGCCAAATTTGTTCGCGTAACATTGGCCCCAAGTGTGGTTTGTACCTGGGTGGATTGGACATGGTGAGTCATTGGAGATCCTTGTTGAGCCTTTGCTGCTGCTGTTGTTGTTGTTGTTGTTGTTGCCTTGGTTGTTGTTGCGTTGTTGTTGATTTTGGTTATTGCCATTGTTGTTTGATCAATTATTTCTGATGTTTTGATTGTTTCGATTGCGATTTCGGTTGTTTCCATTTCGGTTGTTCCGATTGTTGTTGCTATTGTTGTTGTTGCTGCTGTTTTGGGATGGATAATCTGGTTTCTTTTTGCGGTTTTGTGCATACTGGTATCTTTCAAATCTCATCATCGTTTGAGAAAGAGAATCTCTGTGAGGAGAATGGTGTTGTTGGTAGGTGTACTTCCAATCGTCGGGCATGGATTTCAAGATTAGATTCTTGAACTCTCTCTCTCTCTCTCTCTCTCTCTCTCTCTCCTTGATTTCTGCATCCTCTGGTGGGTGTCCTGGAAGCAGCGGAAGAATAACATGGTTGTGAAAGTTGACTTGGGAGACAAATTGGTGTACTGTCATACTGGTTGTTTTCTTGATATTGGTAAGGAATCTTTGATGGTTTTGGTATGCATCGAGGTTGTTGTCAAATTTGTAGTTGACAAATTCTTGCACAGTGGTTTGGAAGTTATCAACAGTTCTTATAGTTCTTTGAGGAACATTGTTTCATAGGTAGTCATTCCAACAACTCTTGTCGGTGTAATCTTTGAGGAGGTCTACAAACTTGTCATATAGTAGTCTTGGACCTGTGGTTAAGTTGAGTGTCTTCTTGGATTGCATAAATTCATTGACGGTGAAGAGAATTCGTAATTTGGTTGATCCTGCAGTAATCAAAGGCATCTTGAGCTTGGTTGTTTCAGGCATTCCATTGAACTCTTGTGTGTTCTTGAATTCCGCTTTATCTATAGACTCTTGGTCAAAGTTGAACTTGAAAGGGATGATGGAATAGTAGCTAGACATTGTCTTCCTCTTCTTACTGGACAATCGGTAGGATCAGTTGGTTGCTTGTTAGCAGTTGTAGTAGTGTTTACTTGAGTAGTTGTAGTAGTTGTTGGTCGAAACAGTTTTTCGACTGTTTAAACAGTGTCGTATGCCTCTAAATAAAGGTACTAACGTAGTATTTTTGTTATATATATTTGATTAACAACTAAGATTGTGAGCTAGCTTTGGCAACTACTCCGAAGAGCCGTTGGAAAGAAGGTTGTAACAGTAAAAGGGCGTTGAACTGGAATTCAACGTACATTGCACATAGAGGAATTAGATATGTTCTTCATCCAGACTTCATTATTGAAGCCCGGCTGGTGTGGCATTGGTGCTGATGTCAGATTTCAGATTTTCTTGAATCGTGGGAATTCAATCGTGAGGGTTTGAATACCACACACACAGATTGAACTACGCTGTGTATGAAATTGTGTGCTATTGAGTTTTAGTGTCTACTGTGACTTCAAGATACTTCGAGAAGCTTCCCAGCTAGCTCAGTGATACGATTGGAAAAGAACTGGGTTCTTTGATAATCAGAATTTGGATGAGACTTCAAGGAGAAGGTTCTATTTGATGTTCGAATACAATTGAACAATGACAGATGATCGGGAACGATGTCATTGACTCATGACTGAGGGAATGTGTCAATGACACATGACTGGATTGAAGGAGTGTGTCAGTGACTCATGAGTGAAGGAATGTGTCAGTGACGCGTGACTAGACTGAGGGAGTGTGTCAGTGATTCATGACTGAAGTGTCTGTGCGTTGTTCAAGATTCGTTTCAGGAATGAATAACAAAGTAAGACTAATAATTACTCGTACCGTACAAACTGCAACACACGAAACAAATCGTTCGAATCCTAGACAAATGCCCGTAATTATCGTTCCTAGGGTGGTGGGACATTGATGGCATAACACCGGGGAATGGAACAATAACAATAACAATAATAGAAGTAATATTATTATTATTTTTTATACCAAAAAAGGGTCGAAGTCAGACTCGCTGACTGACTTGTGACTTGCGGGCACATGAAAATTCTTGACTTGAGTATATAATAACGCAGTTATTATTACTGGAATGAATTGATACGGATAATAATTTTACAGGAGTCAGCATAGGTTTTGTACTGCAATTACTCAATCCCAGCCATATATTCGGGTTCCTTTATCTACAGTTGCATTTCATTGGTTCCATCCCCGCATGGAATTCGAACCAAACCCCGGCCAGGCCGGCATGCGCGTACATGGTTGAATTTCATTGGTTGGAATTTCGAAAAGTGGTTATTCGACCAAGTCAGAGGAATTTACCATTAACCGTTAAACTGCACACAATCCTTAAGACTGAAGTCTGACTTTTTGCTGACTCAGTATAAATAATCTCTTATTACTTATACCAAGAAAGGGTCGAAGTCAGACTCGCTGACTGACTTGTGACTTGCGGGCACATGAAAATTCAATTCTTGACTTGAGTATATAATAACGCAGTTATTACTATTACTGGAATGAATTAATAAGGAAAATTATTTTACAGGAGTCAGTGTAGATTTTGTACTGCAATTACTCCATCGGGGCCATATATCCGGGTTTCTTTATCATATCCGGGTTTTAAATTGCATAAGGTTGCATTTCATTGGTTCGACCCAATCCCACATCGAATCAAACCCGCATGGAATTCGCCGGCTAGGCCGGCATGCGCATACATGGTTGGATTTCATTGGTTGGAATTGCAAAAAGTGGTTATTCGACCAAGTCAGAGGAAATTACTACTGTTAACCGTTAAACTGAGCACAATCCTAAAGACTGAAAATCTGACTTTTTCGCTGACTTTGTATTAATCTCTAACTTATTATCATAATCATAATAATAATAATATGAGAACGAGGACGATCGAGAAACTCGAAGGCCCTTGATATTGCTCGATTGCTCGATTGCTTGCTTTCTGACGGACGCATCAACATCAACATCAACATCAACAAATCCAGCTCCAGCTCCAGCTCCACCAGCATGAGCACAACCACAACGCAATGACCAACCAGAATGGAACGAAACGCGTGAACAACAACGGTAACAATTACAGCAAGGACAACAACAACAGCGGCAGCGATGCGGTGGCTTCTGTTCTTGGCAACAACAGCAACAACAACAACAACAACAACAACAACAAGAGGAGGGACCACAACATCAACAACATCCGGTACGTTGTCTTCCTTCTGGTAGCCGCGGTCTACGCCTTGTTCTCGATGGCCGTGCCGATCCTTTACGATTTGCACGGCGACGAGGTTGTTGCCGCCCTTCACAGGAGGAGGATCCATCCGAATGGGAATGGCGGAATGGCCGACGCGCTGAAGGATTTTTTGAGAGACAGCAACAACAAGAGCAACAACAAGAGCAACAACAAGAGCAACAAGCGCAAGCCAAAGCCGGCTACAACAGCAGCTCCTAACAACAACAACGACCACAAGAACAGCAAGAACGCCGCCATGGTCCTGGCGGTGGCCCCCCTGGACAAGCGCCACGTCACGGCGCTGTGGAGCGAGCTCGATTGCTTTACCCGGGACGAATCCCTCCGAGAGGTATTGGTGGCGGCTCCCGACTGGAGCAAAGAGATGGTCCTCCGTTTGCTGGACGAAGCCAGAACCAAACTCCCGCAGTTTTCCGGTGCGGATCCCCGCGTTGGACTCTCCGCGTCCTTTTTCGTAAACGATCGGTACGACGTGGGGCTGTGGTGCGACGGGCTGGACGAATTGCTGCTGTCACAACAACAACAACAGCAGCGGCAAAGGAACGAGCAGGACGGTGCGGATTCGAATTCGTTGTCACCCATCGAACACTTTGTCTTGTTGAACGATTCCCTCTTCGCGTTGCGACCCTTTACGGGGATCCTGGACACCCTGGCGGGCCATACCAACGATCCCACCATTCCGTACAGCAGCAACCTCAACCACCTCCACCGGAACGCAAACACGACGGTGGAGACAACGGGAAATGCCGATTCCAATGCCGGTTCCAATGCCGATTTGAGTCCCAAACGCATGGTCTCGCTGAGCTACTCGCTCACGGACCCGGCGGGGATGTGGCTGGAGAGCGTCTTTCGGGCCTTTGACCGGGACGGTCTGGAGGCCTTTCGCAAACACTCCTGCCACGCCGCGACCCATCCCTCCTTTTGTCCCGACAGCACGGATTCCCGCGAAAAGAAGAAATGCCTCGTCTCCCACCACGAGGTGGGGGTCGCCCGGTTGTTCAACAGCAACAGAAACAACAACAACAACAACAGCAACAACAACAACAACAACAACAACAAGGGAGGAGACGATAACGCACTACCGCACGCAGCCGCAACGGCGGCGACCGCACACGCACACGCGATCGGGCTCTACCCGTCGGACGTCCCGCAATCGATGTGGAAGCGCGGAAAGGAGTACACGACGTGGTCCTCCCACACCGAGTTTTGGGACTCGGTTCTGATAGGGAAACACAACTTTCCGGCGGCAAAGGTGTCCAAGCGGAACATGATCCGGACCATGAAACACCCGCTCATACAGCGGTGCACGGCACGGCTCAATCGGACCATCTTCGATGCCGAATCGGACGTCTTTGATTTCGACAGGGGCGTGCGGACCATCAAACGCAACCATCCGTGATTCGATTTGATTCGATTCGATTCGATTCGATTAAATTAGATTTTAGGGGATACAACTGCGGTAATTATCTACCGTACCGTACCATACGAATACGAATACGGCACGGTACGGTACGTAGTTGGAACAAAAGGAAAAACCGGCGACGAAACGAAACGAAACGAAACGAAACGAAACGAATTTATCACCACGGGATGGATCCACCCAACCATCCATCCATCCATCCATCCATCCAACAACCACACACAAAATAATAATGAGAATAATCATGGCCAACAACAACAGCAACAACAACAACAACAACATCAGCAACCACACAAATAATAATCACGGACGGAATGGATTGGATTGAATTGGATTGGATTGGCTGCCGCATTATAATAATTAATAGAAGTAGTATTGTATACATTACAATACGATACGATGCGAATCGAATCGAATCGAATGTAATCGATGGAAGAAGATGTGGTAGCGCAAAATTTGTTTGGATCGATGAAGACACGAATGAATGAATGAATTTAAGTGTGTTAGTTAACCCATACCAGTAGCGTACCGTACCGTACCGTACGGTACGATACCCGCAGAGCATGCGAGCAAAACAACACCGTGTGACTGACTTCGAGTCTTTCTATCGATTGGATTGTGTTGTATTGTGTTGTGTTGTATTGCTTCGTAACATGCCTGTTTGCGACAATATAATAGTTCGACGAATAAACTACAGTTTTATAATGATAGTCTGGCATATTCAATAATATAGTATACTGTATTTATAGTATAGTATGAAACAATACGCCGGATTGGTACGTACTGTAATTAATTTACACGCGCTTGCTTTTCATTCTACGATACAGCATATATACGGTAGTACTGACTATTGTACATACCGGTACGTACGCCCGATTGATTTTTTTGTGTCCGTTCGTCCAATTGATCGATCCCAAATCGAATAAAACCTAGCATCTGTCTCTGCGTTGCGAACCACCAACCTGCTGTTGTGCGGTATTCGTTGCCGGTTGCCGGTTGTCTCTGCGTTGCTGTTGTCGTTGCTATTGCTATTGCTGTTGCCGTTGCCGTTGCCGTTGCCGTTGCTGTTGTCGTTGCTATTGCTATTGCTGTTGTCGTTGCCGTTGCCGTTGCCGTTGCTATTGCTATTGCTGTTGTTGCGCACCACCACTACCACCCTGTTGTTGTGGTTGTGGTTGTTGTCGTCGATTGTTGTTGTTGTTGTTGTTGTCTCCGCCCTTCCTCCACCGGAGAACGTCGAATTCCTGTTCGATCCAGTGCTTACCGTTGCTGCTGTTGTTGCTGCTGTTGTTGCTGCTGTTGTTGCACACCAGCTTGTGCCCCAGACTCCAGTCCGCGCGCTGGCAATCCCCGGTGCTGCAATAATGGTACACGTGGCACCCGGAGCACGTCCGAACGTCGTTGTTCCGTCTCCCGCAGACCGAGCATTGGTGCGACGGAAAGTCCACGCCGTGTCGTTTCAGGTGCTCCACCCAATCCGGGTTTGTCCGGCGGACAAAGGGCATGATGTTCAATCCGGGATGGTCCCCCCGGTCGAACGTCTTGTACAGCTGGCGGACAAACATATCGCACGCGCCGTTGCCAATGCCATTGTTGTTGTTGTTGTTGTTGTTGTTGTTCGAGTGGTTGTTGGCCTCGGCTCCCTTGCCGCACCAATAAGTGGAAAGAATCTGGTTCTGTATGGAAGTCTTTTTGTTGTTGGTTTGTTCTTGTTGCAATTGGTACCAGTACCCTAGAATGAGACACTCCCGTCCCTCCAATGCGTCGACCTGCTGGTACGCGGCGAGCGATGCGTACCGGTAGGCCTTTGCTTTGTCCTTCCGGGGAAAGGCGTCGCTGCTGTAGATGTTGGCCAGCTGGCAGTGTGCGGGGGCGTGCCCCTGGTCGGCGCACAACACCAGCAGCTCCAGGGCCCGTTCCTTCATGCCGGGAAGGGCGCTGTAGTTGTTCGCCAGCCAAAACAGCGCCAGCGGGTGGTTGGCCTGCGCGGCCCTGTGGAGCCACTCGGAGGCCTTTTGGTGGTCCGGTTGGATTCCGTCCTTTCCGCTCCGATACACATCGACCATGGAACCCATCGCCCTGTTATTTATTGAAATTAGGATTGAAATTTGAATGTTGTGTCGTGTCGTGTCGTGTCGTGTTGCGTTGCGTTGCGTTGCGTTGAAACGAAAAAAAAAAATCAGAAATGCAATTACTATACATACAGCACATACAACACATACGGCCCGTCCGTTTTCGTTTGGTACAAACTAGGCGACACCGAAATGGTACAATGCGGTACAATGCGGTGCAATACAATACAATACAATATAATACAATACGTACCACGGCATTCCCTGCTTCGCAAACCGTTCGGTATCCTGCCGCGAGATCGGTCTGGGACTCGCGGGTTTGCGTTTGCAATTTGGACACACGGGCGGCATCTTTTTGTTGTTCGTGTTGTTCGTGTTGTTCGTGTTGTTGCTGCTGTTCGTGTTGTTCGTGCTGTTCGTGCTGTTCGTGTTGTTCGTGTTGTTATTGTTCGATCCAAAGAGCTCCCGGTAACACGCCGGACAAAGCTTGGCCCCGCAGCAATGCATGGTGTGGACGAACTCGAATTGGAAAATCCCGTGCTGCTTGACAAAGGAGAGATTGCTGGTGATGCTGATGCCGCACCCGCAGCAATCGTTTTTCAGCTGCGGCAGTTTCAATCGCTTGAAACGCTCTAGCTCCTCGTCGACCAGCTTGTCGATCCGATCCCATTCGTCGTCGACGGTCCGGCGGAAAATCTCCGCCGTCAGCCTGGATTCGGCTTCCGCCAGCGCGCAAAACGCCCTGGCGTATTCTTTGTATTCTTTGTTGTTGTTTTTGTCTTTGTCTTTGTTGTCTTTGTTGTTTTTGTCTTTGTTGTTGTCTTTGTAGTCTTTGTTGTCTTTGTCTTTGCTTTTTTTCGTTTTCGCTTTCGCTTTCATCATCAGTGCCCGGTAGGTCCGGAGAGAGGGACAATATTCTCCGTTGCAGGCCGCGAGTGCGTCCGAATGTTCTTTCCGGAGTTGTCGGAGGACAGAGTTGTCGTCGTTGTTGTTTTCGGTTCGCGCCCTTCCGACCATCGTCTTGTAGTCCGAGGAATGGACGAACCGTGCGAGCGATTCACCGTACTGTTCGCGCAACTCGATGCGGAGTTCGTCGTGTGTCATCGATCCGATGTTGGGTTTCTCTTTCTTCTTCTTTTTCGTCTTCGTCGTTGTCGTTGTCATTGTCGTTGTCGCCGTTGTCGCCGCCGTTGTTGTTGTCGTTGTTGTCGTTCTGTCCGTCATGTTGGGCACTGCATCGTACGGTACGTACTCGTAATTATGCCTCTAATCGTGTTTCTACTTCGTATCTCCCTTCGATGCCCCTCGCCAATTACACGGTACGTACGGTAGCGGGCTAGAGCCTCAGAATAGGTTTCTAAAATCTTTGTCAGCCTCGGTGCCTGCCACAAATTTGGCTACTCATTGAGTGATTCCCACCAATGATAAAGTAATAAAAGTGTGCGACCAAAGTAATAAATCTATTCACATAGTGAATAGATTTATTAATTATTGAATAGAATTTAGCAGTCGAGACTGTCTCTACTGCCAGATTTTATTAACTGAATAAAAACAGAATAAACTCGAACGGAATCACTAAAATCAAATATTTTAGTCCCCAACGCACGAATGAATCATGTGGTGCACCTCTTGCACCTCTTTTGCCGGGCATGCTTTCATGCTATTTTTGGTGATCATCGCCAATTTTGCTGAGCTGAAAAATTGCAGTCCGAAAAGAAGAAAAAAAAATTGCAGTCCGGAAAGAAAAGAAAGTCCGGAAAGAAACAGCAACAACAGTATGATGACTTGTCTCTCCAGCACAGCATTACTACTAGACATGCCGGCGGCACCACCGATGTCTGCTGCTGCTCTTGTCGTCCGTGCTAGATCATAACTAGACGAATTAGACGATGAATCGATTCTGATTCAATTCGGCTTCTCGGGACATAAAAAAAAGAAACAGAAACAGAAACAGGAACAGGAACAGGAATACCATCGATCGTAACAATCAACACGATGCCCTCGACTGGAGGGAGGAAAGCCGGCAGCGGCAACTACACGAAGGCCGAGTTGGAGAACATGTTTGCTGCCATTAGAGCTATCCTACCATGTGGTAGAGAAGACTGGGATGATGTTGCAGACATACATGCTGAAACATTTCCTGGAAGGGATACTGAATCCATTCGCAACAAATTCAATCGATTGCACCGGAAGAAGGCGCCAACAGGCAATCCAAACATGAGATGGGATATCAAGGAGGCAAAGAAACTCTTCAGACTGATAGGTGACAAGGCATGCGTCATTGATGGAGAAGATATGTATGATATTGAAGCAGAAGACTTTACTCCTCCTCGTCCCCCCCCTCCTCCCCCCCCTCCTCCTCCTCCTCCTCCTGATGCTTCAACCCAACCGGTACCACTTCTACTTGGTCAACCAACTCAACCAACACAACCCGAAACTCAAGAAGTTACACAGCCCGAAGAAGTTAGTACCATGAGCACTAGCAGGAAGAGACATTACAACAATCGCAAAGGAGATTTGAAGGTGATGAATACAATTGCTCAAGTATTGAAGCTTCAGCAGCAGGCATTGGAGCAACAGCAACGATATCAGGAACAGCAGCAACGATATCAGGAACAGCAGCAGCAATATCAGAGAACGGCAGATGAAGAGAGGAAGGTGTTGATGCAGGCAGTCCTTGCAATTGGTGGTAGTGGCGCCGGCACCAGCACCGCCATCGGTGCCACAACATCTACTATTACTCCACAGATTCGTCTTACTACTACTCCCCAAGTTACTAATGTTACTGGGAAGCTCAAAAGAAAAGTGAACAGTCTCCAGCAGCATCCTGACTACAGCAGTGACGACGACATCAGTGACAGCAGCAGTGACGACTTGTTAGGAACCAATTAGTGAAGGACGACGATTTGTTGACGCCGATTAGTTAGTTAGGAATCGAATCGATCAGTTAGTTAGTTAGTTAGTTAAAATAAAAGAATCCATTATTAGTTAAACTCAACAACACGTCCAATGTTGCTCCAGACAGAAACTTAGGCTACAGAGACCATACAAAAACTCTATTGCAACACCTTAAAAGAGGGATCGAAAACCACTAGAGGTGCGCTGGAGCAAAATTATTCGGACAGTGTTGTCGACTGCTCGTAATCGATTGATCAAATCGATCGGACAATCAAATCGATCGGACGATCGGACGTGAGTAATCAATCTCGACTGCTCTAAATACGACTAATCGATCGTTGATCAAAACCTATGCAACTTATGGTAACTACTACTATCGATTCTCTAATTTAAAATACATTGTTTGCGGTTTCAGTTGGTACCAAACCGTAGGAGAAGAAACCTTCAGTCTGGCTCATGTAGGTGTTGAGTATGGTGTTGATTCCAATCTTAGCTGTCTGGAAGTTGTACAACAACACGACAAGCTTCAGAATGATCCTCCTGTCTCCCGTTTCTTCCAGCAACATGTTATCTTTGAGTCTAGGGAACCCACCTTGGATCTGTCTCATTCCCCATTCAGACATCTGTCTAACGCTAGTTGCATCTCTGTTCACTGCAATAGCCTTACGAACGGCCCGTCTATTTATTTCTCTGGCCTCTTCTGTAGGTGTACCCTCAGGTATTTCTACAGGAGCTGTCAGAGGGTCATATTGACTACTTCTAAGAAGGTAGCCGTTTGTAAATAACTTAAAGGCGGAATCGACAACAAGCTTTGCGTTATACAGCTCATACATCCGCTCCATCTTTTGATACAACCCGTACTCGGCCTGAGTACTATCATGCCAAGAACCAGGACAGTTCAAGACACAAGCCCGGATCCTTCCATCAGGGCAGAAAAGGAAGACACTATTCACATATGTACCACTAGTCCAACCATTGTAGTATTGGTTCTGTTTGGTCCAGTCGCCAGACTGCTGGAGATGCAGTTTAAGCCCATCGCAAGCACCCCACACTCTGTGTGGACGAAGAGTTGGGTACTTTTCAGCAATAGCATCGATGTATTGTTGAGTCTCTTGTTCATTTGGCAAGCAAACCTTGGCAGCAGGATGATCTTGTAATGCGGTAAGAAGGACCTTGCGACCAAATTTGAGCCATCTGTACATAGGAGAGGCTGTTATTCCAAAGGCTATAGCAACTGCTCTTGCTGCTGATCCTCTGGTTCGGAACCAGAATAAGATAAGAGCAAGACATCGGGTTGCATCAAACTCTCTACGACGAATATAATTCTGTTTGTTGTATTCCTTGAACTTCCGAATCGATCCGGTGCTCTTATCAATAGTGTATGAATTGAAGAATGGTTCAAATATATCTAGGAGCTCGCTGAATACTACATGATCAACTCCACAGCAGTTGAGAAGGGCTTGATCATTGCCCGATCGATAGAGATACATGAAAGCAGATTGGCTGTATCTCTTAATTGCTATCCTCGGGGTTCTACGGTCCCTTCTTCTCTTATCTTCCTCCCCAAGCAGTGGATTGTTGTAATCGGGGGTTAAGTAGTTATCCTCATAGTATTCTAGTAACTCCAGGGCCATGGTGATTGTCGATTATAAAAGAGTGTTTCGTGAAAGAAAGGGTGTTTTGCGAAAGAGTGTTTTGCGAAAGAGTGCTTGCTGGAGAGCAATGTGAGTGAGTTAGCGAGGATAGCTACTACTAGTAATTTTACCAGCAAAGCCAATCAATAGTACGGTAGTACATAGAAAATTCTGAAAATTTCAACTGCCGGCCTGCCGGCCAAAATAGGCCGGTAGGTGGCGCGGTTAGTGATTGAACAGACAGTTACTGTTTCTTATTTAGAGATTCCGAATTCCAAATTTGCTCCGAGTAATAGTTAATAAAATCTATTCATCCGTTGGGTGCGCCAAAAATCTATTCAATCTATTCACTCGCGAATATTTTTTTATTACTTTGGTCAAATCATTGGTGGGAATCACTCATTATTGCTACTGGTGGGGGGCCTTGTTATCGGGTATTTTCTATTTACTTACATTTGAATGAGCCTCGTGATCGGTTCCTCTCCTATGTAAACGTAACTGTCTTTAATTGATCGTTATATCTATATTCAATTCCATACGTACTACGCCACCAGCAATACTTTATATTCCCAGTATCTTTGGCGGTCATTTATCTGACTCAAAAAGCAATGACGCTCCGATTTATTGTCATCCGGCCATTTATTTTCTTTATTTTGTCTTCTTTATCCCCCAAAATATTTCCTGGCAGCCCGATACTTCATGACAACGAACACTTATGCTTACAATGGCTTTCATTACTTCTAATTGTGTTTCAGCGCTCTCACTCTTTACCCCAGCATTCCTTTTTCTTTCCGTTTCACCACCATGTCTTATTCGGAACGCAACAATGGCTCCAGTACGTGCTTTCCTTATTATATATATATATATATATATATATTCTGTTCATAATTGAGTACAGTTACACTTTCTCCGATCTTGCCTGCCCACATACGATACCCTCATTTTCTCCTATGCCTTGCTTCTCTGCACAGTTTGGCTGTTTGTCACCAACAAAAAGCGTTTACGCCGTTTTGTTTGGTTTCAGAATCATTTTATATTCTCTGACACCGCTCCAAAGCATCACCCTCCTTCTCACTTTTTGTCACTGGTTCTTCTGGCAATGTCTATTCCATAGTAGTTGCTTCTAGCAAAACTATTATCTGTTTGTATTGTGTCCTGATATCCATCCAGTAGCAGTAGTTGTAGCTATGCAAACGCATATTGTTTTCACTTGCCAAACTAAAAATCCCTGTTTCTACAGGCCTGCAAACAATATCCCTGCCACTTCTTAAACTCCGCTTAAGTTCCTACTATGAGTCATTGCTTGACTATTACACTAGTATCAACCTTTGCCTTGTCCTTGTGCAGTAACGTTGTGTACACTGTCAACAATCAACGCTTCATTCTCCTCTGATTGTTATCTGTAACATTTCTCTGCACAGTTTGGCTGTTTGGCACCAACAAAAAGCGTTTACGCCGTTCCGTTCGGTTTCAGAATCATTTTATATTCTCCGACACCGCTCCAAAGCATCACCCTCCTTCTCACTTTTTGTCACCGGTTCTTCCGGCAATATCTACACCATAGTAGTTGCTTCTAGCAAAACTATTATCTGGTCGTATTGTGTGGTCCTGATATCCATCCAGTAGTTGTATGCAAACGCATATTGTTTTCACCACTTGCCAAACTAAAAATCCCTGTTTCTACAGGCCTGCAAACAATACCCCTGCCACTTCTTAAACTCCGCTTAAGTTCCTACTATGAGTCATTGCTTGACTATTACACTAGTATCAACCTTTGCCTTGTCCTTGTGCAGTAACGTTGTGTACACTGTCAACAATCAACGCTTCATTCTCCTCTGATTATCTGTAACATTTGTCGTTACTCTGCTGTTTCTCATCATTCTCACAAATACCATGACTTCGATACATGTCCTCAATGCAAATCAAAATGGTTACCATACTATGTTTCTGAGTCTGTTGGTCAATATCGCAATTTTTCTTCCGTCCTTAGTAGAAATGGATTTCTACCGACTCATAATTATCTACCTCAACCTCAACAAACTATTGCCACAAATGATGAGCCTCAATCCACCGTCTCCTCCTCTAACGATACTCCCGTTGCAGTATCCAGCAGCTCCAACACGCACATTATTCCCCCCTCACCTTCCACCTCCTCAACTTCCCGTAACTACTACTATCTTTTGGACATTTATTATCTGAGAAGAACTTTATCTATTTTTTTTGGTTTGTTTCATGTATCATGTATCATATTAAAATTATAATTCATTACTTTACTGTTTCTGACAATCGTTGTCTATCTTATACGGCGAATTATACGACAGAAGTCATATTATTATTATCCATTTTTCTTTTTCTTTGTTTTTGTTTTCATTTAATCTCCGGTTGATTAACCGTACTACAATTTACATTTGTTCTCACATTCATCATTCATTTTTCCAACCATTAGTAGTACTAGTATGCCAACATTGGTAAATAATCCTCTTTCCGTGTTCTTGTCTTGTTTTCTTCCCGTTCTTTGTTGTCTTCTATTGTTTTCGTTTCATGTGCCGCTTAGTACTACTCCTCTTCCATATTCTCTGTACCGTCATCTTCGTCTTTTTAGGCAAGATGATCCGCTGCAACCGCAACAATTGGGTCCGTATCATGTATTTGCCGCTTCTTACTCTTCCATATTCTCGGTACCGTCCTCTTGTTGTAAGGCGGCACAATCTGGTGCTGCAGCTGCAACAATCGGGTCCGTATCATTTGCCGCTGCCTCTCCTTTGTATGATTTGTTGTTGTCTGTATCATCGTCCTCCTCGTCTTCTTCTTGTGTAATGTTGGATTTGTTGTTGCAACCGCAATTTGCGCCGTAGCTAGTATAATTTGCCGAGTTTGTGCCCTGGATTTTGCACAAAAAATAACCTCGTGTTTGTTGCCAATTGGAGAGTACTACTACTAGACAAACCACAACAAGAACATTTCCAGCAATCATCTGTGGGGCAAAGTTGTTCCCAACAACATGCATCAGACGAGGATGAGTCACGAGAAATATATTCTTCAGGGACCGGACCGGATAGTAGTTTGGGAGTCATTACCCAGTAAGTCAGTAGTTTGTACTACCCTTGATTTGCACCAAAAATACCCTCATTTTTGCCATTTGGAGAGACAAGCCACAACATTTCCGGTATTCTGTGGGGAAAAGTTGTTCCCAATATGCATTCGATGAGTCATGAGAAATATATTCATGGCCTGGACCAGACACTTTGGGAGTCATTACCAAATAAGTCAGTTTGTGACCTGGAATTGCACCAAAAATACCCTCATGTTTGCCATTTGGAGAGACAAACCAAAACATTTCCAGTATTCTGTTGGGAAAAGTTGTTCCCAATATGCATTCTTTGATGAGTCATGAGAAATGTATTCATGGCTTGGACCTGATACTTTGGTAGTCATCACCCACTAAGTCAGTTTGTGACCTGGATTTACACCAAAAATAGTCTCTTGTGTGCTGCCATTTGGATAGACAAACCACGTAGAAAAACGCAAACATAGATCCGGTATGCAAATTGAGTACTAAAAATAGTACTAGAATACTGTAGAAAAACACTAACATAGATCCGGTATGCAAATTCACTACTACAACTAGTATGTACTGGTACTTGGACTAAGTAGATTTTTTTCCATAGTACGAGAATAGTGTAGAAAACTACTGCTGTAGATTTCTATGCAAATTCATTACCAGAAATTATCTAGTACGAAAATAGTGTAGAAAACTATTGCTGTAGATATCACCGGTTCACGATTTTTTTCTACTGGACACGCACACGCACAGGCACACGCACACACACAGCGAAAAGTGATTTTACAGTGTGATTTTACAGTAATTTTACAGTGTGGTTTTACAGTGTGATTTTACTCCCGACCCAAAAAAATCTTCTTTCCATTCATAATCTTACCCGACTTATTTTGAGCAGAGTTGCTTTACCGTACTTGTACGATAGGCAATCGTCCGTTCGAGAACGCGGAATCCCACTGAACTGATCAGCAATGATCACTAGTAGTAATAGTAGGCAGGTGATTCAGGCTCAAGATATTTTAGTCCAAAATAACTGCCTTGACTGGAAAAAGACAATAGAGAGCACCGGATGAGAGATTTGTTGCTGGAAAGATATTGTTTGGATTAGCTACTACCCAAACTTAGACATCTTGAAACGAAAAAATCTGCATCCCTTCTTGTTGCGTATCTATATCAACAGGAACAAGATCCAGTTTTTTGTGACGTATGAGTAAGAAGTCTTCAAAAACGAATCATTGGCAACAGCGAGTGGCGGCGGCGGCAACAGCAAGAGCAGAGAGAAACAACAAAACAAGGGTGAGCTGCTACTACTAGGACAGCAGCAACTCCTTAGGGGGTGGAGGACTTGTTGATGGGAGTATGTCACAACTGGACAGCACAGAGTGTCCCCGCTATGGGCATGGGCTAGTACCACCTCCCCCTTGTTGCCATTCTTCCGTGTGGCAAAGGTGAGGGTGTCAGAGGTGGCTGGCGGCTTGTTGGAACTCAGCAGCATGATGGTGATGATGTCAAGGTCCCGAGGAGGAGGAGGCAGTGCTGGATGAGCCGCCTGCCTGGAGCCAAGGTAGAAGGATACTACATTGGCTACTAGCAATAAGAAGGCTTGGTCGTCCCTGGTGGCGCCCGTGTACTCTCCTGGCCAGAGGCAGGAGAAGAAGGCAATACAAATCATATTGGCAATTACCTGCCTGGCTGGTGTGGGGGAGGTGTTGTACTACCGGTAGTACCGTAGAAAAACCTGAGTATCTAAAAGTAAGATGGGAGTTGCTACCGTAGTACGGTACGGTAATTACTGAAGGCTATCTAGTGCGCACGAAGAAACCAATAGCCACGGTGAAACGAATCAAAAAAACAATTCCATAATTCTAATAATCATACCGGTACTACCAAATAGTTCGTAGTAAGATAACTCCATAACACTGTGTTACTTGTATCGGAGGTACCGGTACAGGACAATATAGTTATTGTTTGCCATCCTTTCACGAATGTCTCTTGGAACTCCTCCTGCATCCTTCCATCGTTTCTTCGTGTTGGCACACCTTCTTCTCTCGCCACCACCACCACCAACAACAACAATCGCAACAAGCTGCTTTCTGTTGCTAGCGACCAGCAACAACCACGGAATCACGATCGCTGGCGACAACAAGAATCCCCTCCTAGGGACTGGTCCTAGATCCAAGACAAACCGTTACTCGAAATTCCTACCCCAGCAAGACAAAGTCACAATGGCATCGCTGTCATCGGCCGGAGATGTTTTGGACAGCAACAGCAGCAGCAGCAACAACAACAACAACGACAGCAAGAATCCAACCCCGTCCCCGGTGCCGTGGGACGAGGTTTCCGAGGAATACGAACGACGAGTCGAACCCTTTACGTCTTTGTTTGCAGAGGAGCTCCTTCGTCCACTGCTGCCGACTGTGGCAGCAGTGATGGTAAAGGACGATGATACAGATCCTTCGTTGCCGTTGCGACTCCTGGACGTCGGCTGCGGAACGGGCGCGGTCAGTCTCCTGGGAATCTCTCACGGGATGAACGTTGTCGCTACGGACGGTTCCGAGGCCATGGTGGAGCGGACCAAAGAGCGTGTCCGTGCCGAGCTACAGCTACTAAAAGGAGCAGCTGTACGCGGGAAGGATTCCGAATCGTCGCGGTCGTTGTCGGCGGCCCTGCGATTCCTCGAAACGAGCGCTTCGGCCCCCGGCACGGACCTCCCGGAGGACTGGACCGAATCGGTGGACCTGGCGGTGGCCAATTTCTCCGTGGTCTTTTTTCCGGATCCCGGCGAGGGTCTCCGCGAGATGCACCGGTGCCTGCGGCCGGGGGGAGTGGCGGCAATTTCGGCCTGGGGGGCACCCTCCGAAACGCCGGCCTTTGGGGTGTTCCGGGACGTGGCCTCCGAGCTGCTGCCGGGGGACCTGGCCGCGGCCGGCAAGCCCGAGCGGATCGACGGATCGATCGACGGCCTGACGAGAGCGATGGAAGCCGCCGGTTTTGTAAGCGTTAGGGTGGTGGGTCCCGTCACCAAGACACTGCGGGTGGAGAGTCCGTCCGCCTACTTTGATCGGTTTGCGAAAACATCGCCGCCGACCGTGGCCGTGCTCCGGAGCCTGGACGAGCCGACGCGGTCGGCGTTCCGGAGGCGCGTCGAGGAGGTGGCCGAGGAACGGGGGGGGCGTGGACGCGAATCTGGACGGGCCGACGGGAACGTTGCACTCGACGCATCTGCCTACCTGGCGTACGGAACCAAGCCGGAGTGAAGTGAAGAAAAGGGTTGGGTTGGGTTGGGTTGGGTTGGAGAGCCGTGCAGTGAAGTGCAGTGCAATGGGGTGATTCGTTTGGCTCCGAACCAAGACTTCACCGCTAACCGACCGGGGAACAAGATACCCCGATTGCCTCGTGCATCACTGTCCAACGCACGCACGACAGAGTTCCAGAGTGTTGTTGCAGTATAGAAGCGATGCAGATTTTGCAACACGAATCCTTTGTTGCGCTGCGCTGCGCTGTGTTCTGCTCCCACTCTCTGTGAGTCGCAACGATGATTCATTCGTTGTATAATAGCAGCACGTTTTGCGGAACCGCCGAGTACATTGCGGGGTTTGCAGAGACAGACAGACAGATAGACAGTAGATGAGGTCCCGAACAAGTCCTTGGTATTTCCGTTCTTTGTTTCGACAACAAACAAACGATGCGGTGTTGTGTTGTGTTGTGTTGTGACAACGCAACAAACACACCCAGGAGTAAACACGCACGATAGGGTACGCTTCCTTTACGTGTAGAAACAATGTTCCGCTACTAACAAGTTTCTCGGTACCATTACTTTTGCGTTCGAATCAGATCCATATACTGGTATCGACACAACACAGTCCCTTCGGCATATACAGTATAAACAGCAGTTGCAAAGGCTTGCTTGCTTCGACCAATCACACCGATGCCGTTGTTGAATGTTTGAAACAAGCACCGCGTCTACAAGTATACGTCTAATACGTCGTATTATTATTTATCATATCATTATGTTCCTACGTTAGGCAACTAGCGATGCATTCTTACAAGAAGTCGGAGGACCTCTTTGCTTGGATGCGCTGTTCCCTCTGTTGTATTTTGTCTCCTAGAGCGTGGCGAGTGTACCGGTACCGAAGGACCCCCCCCCCAACAACAACAACAACAACAACTCGTTCGAAAGCATAATCTCAATACAGCAGACAGGATCTGTGTATACTGTAGTAGGGGATAATAAATAAACACCAGCAAACGATGTATCTACTAATATAAGTATCAAAAATGGAAGTAGTTGTTACATTGAGATTATCCTCATAGTCTAAGAAATACTAGTACAATTCAAACTACATCGTTTTCAACCTCTTTTTAGATGTATACGGCTCTGGTTGAATCATCAGCAGTGACTTTTGTAAACTCAACAAGGTCATAAAAAGCTCCATTACCACCCCTCTTTATGAAATCAGCGATATCTTCCATCGCCACTGCAGATTCAAATACATCACCCTCATCAATGTAACATGCAACCTCACACCTTTGAGCTTGACAAAGACTCCTCTTGGCTCTGTGTTCTAGCAACCCATGTTGGCAAATTCTGACTTGTTCTCCAATTGCCTAGTATGGGATTTCTTAACTCCCCCAGCCAGTTGGGCTCAATGCTGCTGCATGGAACGCCAAATGTTCCTCCGTTTCAATCAAGATGAAGTCTTCATTGATGATATTGTGATATTCTCTGACAACATCCAATCTCACTACAAAACTGTCAAACAACAAGTCCTTGCTCTTCTCAAAGCTCACAAAAACTGAAAATCCCAATAAGGTGGGTACTGTACACAATAATATAACTAGTACACCACCATGGCAAACTTCGACCACAATTTCTGGTGCAACACAAACGTGCAGAAGTTATTGCTCCACTGACCGCTTGTTTTCTGGATGCTCTAAAGACAAACTTTAGCTTACTACTCCGGAACTACTCCGAGAAGCACTCAAAAAGATTAAAAAAAAACTAATTGCCCAACAACAAATCATCCTTTCTCATCCAGACCCCAGCAAACAAAACCTTTTATGTACTATATGCTGATGACTCCAACAATCAACAATTGCTACCGTAGGAGGTGTCATCATCCAAGAATGCAAAGTTAGTATTGCTTGCTTGTCCTGCAAACTCACTGTGACCCAACTCAAATACGACTAGTATCTCACAATCAGCAAAGAAATGCTTTGCCTGTCGTCTTCTTGTGGAACTATTCAAAGAATATAGCAACGGTCTTTGGGGCGCCACTACTATCTTCATTTACACCAAAAATCATCCTTGTCTTGCTCAACCTCACTCTCCAACCCATGACTCCTCATCCCAAAAAGTGTTGCTACATGCTGGTGCCTCTAAAAAGAGATTGAAAATAGTGTAGATAAAATTGTGCTAGTATATCTTAGATTGTGAGGATAATCACAATGTAACAGATTGATATGTAAAATAATGGCTGTATTGGTGGTTGAAGCTTCTCACATACCGAGGTGTTGTTGATATATATAAGTATATATGGATCAAGAACATGTAACAAAGTAAGCTGCTCAGAAGAATAGAATTCCAATAGAACATTCTGGACATGATAAGTTAAACAAGTTCTTGTATATGAATTGTTTGATGGACAGATGGCATACAACACTCTTCTCCTTGTTCTTGTGGAATTAGTAGATCAAGTAGCACGACAACAAGGCTTGATAAGTCATATCAATGTTGACACTTTGGATAACATGTTCCTTAGGATTTCATTATTGCCAGCATCATGAACTCATGTTCCTTTGGATTTTATTTCCATGAACTCTATCAGTCAGTCTTTGTTGGTCCTTGCTCAAGAAGCTCCCTGGAACTGTCTAATTCAATGCTTTCACTATCACAGATATGTGCACCAACCTTCCTTCTGCAGAAATCATTGGCTGGTGGCGTCTGGGCATTATTATTATTATTACCACTGTAGTAGTACTACTACTAGTAGTACTACTAGTAGTCTTTGTTCTACTATTAGTAGTGTTTCTACTAGTAGTAGTATTCATGTATTTTGCATTAATGTCTACCCTGCCAGCAAGAATGGTTCTTGTCTCTGGTACTAGTACTACTAGAAGTATCATTATGGTAATGTCATTCCAATCTTGTTTGGACAGAGCTTCTCACGAGAGCATTGGACTATGATCTATTGTTATTATTTAAGCATGATTATTGTCATAATATCGTTGGGCTGGGAGATGACAACGAGTTGCAACTTGTAAGGATTGGATTGGATAGGATTGTGTGGAAGAAGTCGGTTCTCCCGTGACACACGGAACAAGTTGCTCGAAAAAAAACATACCGGGTATGAACCCGTACGACCCGCGAATACAGGAATAATAAGAATCCGTCGAACTCTCACACACAAACGATCCTGCGGACTGACACCCATCACGCCGGCCACTTCATTACTGTCATCAATAATGTATACATATATACTAATTGAACTATTGCCCCTTAGGCCAGACGAACGTAAATGCGCGGATGCCGGGAAATTTCAAACCGAGACCATCCGAATTATTTTCGCGCCCTTTTTGCGATCCTTCTATTGAAGGCTGAGGCTGAAGCTGTACAGGTACGAGTACACGGACCAATGTCGCGCGCCTCTGCGGGGGCGCCACGACTATCAATCATTAAAATAAATAATACTTCTGTAATAAAATCCATGTCATTCCTGTCAATCCACCAAACCGAATCAAAAAAGCCAAACGAAGAAAAATCCCATAGATACGTACCGTAAATGCCACACGCATTGCGTACGAGTACCGTATTCTCCGTGCGTGGATGATATCGGTACCGGTTCATACTCGTACTTGTACGCAACTCATCGTTCAGTTACGAGTACGAGCACTACTCGTACCTACCACGGGTTCTCCGCACTCACAGACTCCACACACCTCCGTGAGTACTGAAGACTACGTACGGTATACACAGTACCGAAACCTACTGCAGTTCGCACTGCACATACGGTAGAATAGCCATCGAGTAAATTACCTGCTTGTTTGAGGCACCCTCGGTTTCGCGGCATTTCTTGGGTGTTATATTTTCCAGTGAAATAATCATATCTCACTCTCTCGTCAATTTCATCATAAAACAGAATATCATTGTTGTGCTTGATATCCATTGACGAGAAGAAGTAGAATTGCGTTGCCACTGCATTCTTTCCTTCACAACCGAGACTCATCCTGTACAGAGTAGGTGGAACGAGATCGGGCTCGTAGCAGTTGTAGCAGTAGCAATAGCAAATAATAACGGTTGTCAGCCAACCAACCAACCAACCAATCGAAACCACCGAATATACCAATTCTACCGAATCAATACTTACGAAAGCATTGATTTGAGTCAAACCACCGAATGGCATCACCGCCCTCGCCCTCGCCTTCACATCCGAATTCGCATTCGCATTCGCATTCGTACTCGTGCTCGTGCTCGTGCTCGTGCTCGTTCTCGCATCCACACCCGCCACGGCTGAAAACCAAAACCAGAACTCCTCCATGAGCACAGCTTCGACCTCGACGGTTCCGAATCCGGAGTCCTCGTCCTCGTTGTCCGGCAAGAATGGCAAGGCTACCACAACAATACTGGTACCCACGCCAACGCCAACGCCAACGTCAGCTCCACCACCTCCTAGCCTAGAACGGAAATTCGAGTTGCTCGAGGCTCGTTTTACGCAGCCCCTGGGATTGTTTGGTCACCAGGCCACGCACTCGATATCTCCCACCGGTAATCATCATCAACAACAGCAACAGCAACATCAACAAAACGATCAGCACTCCGATGGATCGGAGCACTCCTTTAGGTTTTCGGGCAACAACAACAACAACAGCAGCAACAACAACAGTAACAATAGCAACAGCAACAGCAGCAGCAATCGAAGCAGAGGCACCATGACGGTGCGATCCAAGCGCAACAGCTCCGGAAGTCTCCGTCAAATGACTTCTCTGGACATGGTCCACCGAGCAGCCGCAGAGCACATGCGCAAGGTGGCCTCCTCGTCTCCCCTTTTGGGGCTCCCGGGATCTTCCACTCTTTCGGTTGTTGCCACTCATGCTAACGCCACTCTTGCTCATGCTCATGCTAATGCTCCATCGACTACATCACCATCACCGACTGCATCACCGGCCAGCAATTTTTCCCTCTCTGGCAGCCCCAACAACAGCCAGCAAACGGTGGTGACCGGAAACAGGACCCACCAACGGGGGGGCACTACAACGAGTGCGAGTAGTGTGGCTGCCACCGCCACGCCTCCCCGGCAGCAATCCAACACGGACAATAACAATAACAATAACAATAACAATAACAACAACAATACAGAAACCAACGATGCGGAGCGAGTGGTGGCCGAGTCTCCTCCCGTCCTCATCAGTCCCGCCAAGGCTTCTACTGCTACTACGACGACGACTGCGACTGCGACTGCGAGAACCAAACCGAGCGTGGCCCGGGCGTTGCCGATTTCCCAGACGCAGCCCAAGCCCGGCAGCGGGAGTGCAACGGTGAGTATTGGTTTTGTTGTTTGGTGCTTGTTGTTGTTGTTGTTGTTGTTGTTGTTTTTGTTTTTGTCTTTGTTTTGTCTTTTTTGTTTGGTGTTTTATGATTTATGATTTATGTTTGTGTTTTGTGACTCAGTCATTCACTCACTCATTCTCTCAATCACTCAATCACTCATTCATTCATTTCCCTCTCTTGCAGAAACGAAAATCTGTGCCGAAACGCAAGATTTCTTCCATCAACGACACTCTCTTGGGACAGGCAACGAGCCCCATCAAACCCATTGCTCATAACAACAACAATACCACCACCACCAACAACAACAACAATCATAACAACACTGCTGCGGCAACCGCTTCGCGGTCTCCGAGGCCTAATCACAATTCCAATCACAATCACAATCACAACAACAACAATCACAACAACAACAACCACAGCACGAATCTCTTCTCGGAGCACTCCCGCGATCGATCCAACAATTCCAACATTGGTGGTGGTGGTGGTGGCAGCAACAATCACCACAACAAAAAGCCCAGGATCCTTCTGCCCCCCGCCAATAACAAGCGGATCCACGACTTTTTTTCCTCCACCACCAAAAAGAAGGTACTCTCGTCATCGTCGTTGGCAGCAACAGGATCATCGTCATCATTGAATGCCAACACCGCCAATGCCAATACCAATGCCAATGCCAACACAACTACCACCCACCATCCTCCCGCGCCGTCTGTGGCACCCATCAACCACAACAAGACGGGAACATCTGGAAATACTGGGAAAACCACCAACACCAACACCAAAAACAGTGCTCCAAACACCACGGCCGCCGCCACTAACAACACCGCCGCGTCCGTGGCCGCAACAACCGCAACCACAACCGTGGTCCATCCCCAGCCCCTCGTTTCCTCCAGGCGCGGCCGGGCCGGGTCGGCTTCCACGACTACTGCCACTGCCACTGCCACCAGCACTGCTACTGCCAGCACCAGCATTGCCCCCGCCACCACCCCCTCTCCCTCCCCCGCAGCGGACCAAGCCGCGCTGCTCCGGACCGCCCACGCCAAGACCGAGCACTGGCAATCCAAGTGCGCCAAGCTCCAGCAGCAGCTCCAGGACACGAACGAGCAGCTCCGGGCCGTCACCGGAAACAAGACGATCCTCCACACGGCCCTGCAGCAGGCGTTGACCAAGACCCGGACCGAGCTGGTGACGCTCCGGGAAACCACGGCCGCCCGGACCCAGAAACTCCACTCCGTTCTGGAGGACGCCCTCCGGTGGAGGTTCGAGAACGAGGCCAAGGAGCTCCGGGAAGCGCTCGGGGCCGACGGGAACCGGCTGGGACGGATCGTCTCGACGCGGGCCGGGATGCGCGTCATTGATACCTGGGAGGAGGGACACGCCGCCCGGGACTGGCAGCTCCGCCGAGAAAAGTGGAGGCGCAAGCGGACCGCCCTGCTCGCCAAGCAGGACGCCCTCCGGAAGCGGCTCGACGCGCAGAAACTGAAACAAATAATGCAAGCACAACACGGACAACAAGCGCAACAAGCACGGAACCAAGCGGAGGGAGACGCGCCAACGACGACGGGAGCGCCATCGCCATCGTCCGCAACTACTACCGCCACAACAACTTCCGCGACTCCCGTCGACGATGATCCGCCGCTGACCGATCTCGAGATCGAGGAAGCCAAGGAATCCATCCAGATGCACATCGAGGCACTCCTGCGGGAAGAAAAGGAGCTCCTGGCGGAGGAACAGACACTCAACGACGAAAAGGGGGCCCACATTCGGGCCCTCAAGCGCGTCGCCAGCGAGGACGCCTCTCGCTTCAAGAACCGCGCCAAGCTCCACGATCGGTACGTGCCGGACCGCCTGCTGGGCAAGGGCGGATTCTCCGAGGTCTGGAAGGCCTACGACCTCCAGGAACTCCGGGAGGTCGCCGTCAAGATTCACCAGCTCGATCCGCGGTGGCCCGACGTCAAGAAGGAAAACTACACCAAGCACGTCTCCCGCGAGTACGAGATCCACCGGAACGTCCGGCACCCACGGATCGTCAGCCTCTACGACGTCTTTGAGATCGACAACAACTCCTTTGCGACCGTTCTGGAATGCTGCCACGGCACGGACCTCGACACGCTCCTCAAGCGCAAGAAACGACTCCCGGAGCGGCAGGCCCGGGCGATACTCCTGCAGATCCTCAGCGGGATGCGCTACCTGAGCCAGCCGGCCCCCGACGGATCCCGGCAGGGGATCATCCACTACGACCTCAAGCCGGGCAACATTCTCTTTGACGAGTTTGGGGACGCCAAGATCACCGATTTCGGCCTGAGCAAGATCGTCGACACGCCGGACCCGGCCGAATCGATGGAACTCACCAGCCAGGGCGCCGGGACGTACTGGTACCTCCCCCCGGAGTGCTTTGTCACGGGCGAGCAGGTCCGGATCAGCAACAAGGTCGACGTCTGGTCCATTGGCGTCATTTTTTACCAGATGCTCTACGGACAGCGTCCCTTTGGGGAGGGCAAGTCCCAGGACAAGCTCCTGGCGGACCACACAATGCTCAACGCCCAGGAGGTCCACCTCCCCGACAAGCCCGCCGTGTCCGACGCCGGCAAGGAATTCGTCCAGCAGTGCCTGGTGTACGACCAGGCCTTTCGGCCGACGATCGCCCAGCTCTGCGACCACCCGTACGCTCTGCAGAGCGGGGTGTGACGTGATGCGATGCGACGTGATGCGATGCGATGCGATGCGATGTGATGTGATGTGATGCGATGTGAGTAGTGACGAGCGACGACCAAACTAACTAAAAATACGAAAGCACGAAACGAAACGAAACCGAAACAAAATACGAAACAAAACAAAGCCTGAGCAAACCATTCCACCGACGCAATTGGCAGCAACACCTGCTGCCGCGGCTGGTGACCAACCCAAGCTCTAGATTTCATTTCTTATAAGAATACGAATACCAAACACAAAATACGAGTATGGATACGGATTTATTTTTTTGGTAGCAACAGCAGCGGTAGTTGTCCAGTAGAATCTAGATGCCGGTGCTTCGCCATACACACTGCACGACTGGCACAAGAATGATGGCAAAAACGCAACGGGATTCGCTGTTCTCGATACAAGCATTCCTGAAATGCCCGTTCGGTTCGGTTCGTTTCGTAATTTATGATAACTATTGCTATCCTCGCACACTGTACCGCACGAGAGACTCGTGCTTACTACATTACATTGCATTATATTGCTGCTAAAAGTTCTGTGTGTTTTGAAAACATCCCGAGTCGCTGGTGCCCGTTGCCGGCACTGTCGTCGTCGTTGTTGTTGTTGTTGTCGTTGCTGTTGTCGTTGTCGTTGTTGTTGGTGTCGTTACAAGTCAAACAAACAAACTCCGATTGTGCCATGCGAAAGGTTTGGGATCTTCAGGCAGTTAGTTCCTCCTGTTAACTGTTAAGCGTGAAATCAACCAACGCAGGCTATCATATCTATCGAAATGAACGGCGAAGGACGGAATCGAACGCTTGCTGACGTTCTGTGTGTGCGTGTGTGTGCGTGCGTGCGTTATCCTCGCTAGCCGATTCAATGCATGCACGATTTCGTGGTGTTCGTTTTGCTTGCCTGCCTTTTTCGTTCTAGTGTTGTGTCGTTGTCGTTGCGTTGCGTTTCCTTTCTTTTTGCCGCATTGTGGTTGCCTTCCCCTCGCTCCTCCTAGCAGCAACACGATACGGTAATTACGCGTTGTCTGCCGTGTGGTGTGGTGTGGTGTGGTGTTGGCATCACGGAGGATCAATCAATCCTCTTCTCCATCGACGTGTTCGTGGTGGTGGTGGTGGTGGTGGTCGTCGTCGTCTGCTGCTACTGCTGCGTCTGCTGCAGTTGCAGCCTTCCAGCGATAAAACCGAAAGATGTTGCGCGTATCGAACGGGATGCCCTCGACCGTTGCGGACGTTCCGGAAAGGGGCCAATTGACCATCACCGAAAAGGAGGGATTCCCGTTGGTTTTGGTTTTGGTTTTGGTTTTGTTGCCGTTGTTGTCGTCGTCTTCGTCGTTGTTGTCGTTGCCGTCGTCCAGGAGCGCGGCGTACTCGGGCCGGCAGGCCTCCCAGAGTGCCGCGTCTAGGTCCTCCGCGTGCGAGGCGGCTATCGAACAGACGTACTGCGACCGGAGACTGGTGACGGCTCGGTCCCGGACCAGGGCCCAGACCACCACCTTCTTCTTCTGCTGCTGCTTTGTGGCATCGTTTTCCTCTTCTTCGTTTGTGTTGTTGTTGTTGTTGTTGTTGTTGTCGGGAACCACCACGAGCTTCCGGACCAGGCCCTTGCGGAGGCTATCGGAGAGGTCGTCGCTGGGCCACAGCATCTTGCCAATTGCCGGCAGATACCCTAGCGGCGTGGTGGTAGTGGTGGTGGTTTCCAGGAGGGATGCCAGTTCCTCCTCGCTCTCGACGCGTTCCCAGTTCCGAGACCGTGCCGAAGGCGGGATGCGATCCTCCAGGTCCAGCGCCCGCAGAATGTTCTCGGATTGGGTTTGCGGTTGCGATTGCGATTGCCGACCATCGGATGACGGCGACGGCGACGACGACCAGCCCGGCAGCTTTGCCAGCGCCCCAAAATCGGTCCCGCAGGCGGCACCGACCGGGCGCATCTCGATTCCCTCCTTGGCAAAGACAGCGGTCATGGCGCGGTTCGGGTCGACCGTGCAGGACATGATCTCCCTAGCACCGCCGTAACCGTCGTTGTTGTTGTTGTTGTTGTTGTCGGTACGGGCCCTGGCCCGCCGGCACAGCTCGGCCGTGAGGATCCCCGCGATGCCGCGTCCCCGGAGGGCCTCCGACACGCGGATGGCCTCGATCCACCAGATTCCGCCGCTCTTTCCGTTGTCGTTGAAGGTTCCGGGGAGCAGGCGGCGGTTTCCGGCCGCCGCGAGTGGTGGGATTCTTGGTGTTTTTGGTTCGCTGCTGCTGCCGCCGGGGGACTCGGATTCGGATTCGGTTTCGATTTCGGTTTGTGGGTCGAGGACGACAAAGTCGCAGAGCGGATCGGCCTCAAAGTCTTGCGCCAGCTGGGGGAGGTAATCGGTTCCACCCCAAACGTTCTTGCATAGCTCGTTGATTCGTTCCTGGTCGTTGCTACCGCTCGACGACGAAAAGGGCCTCGCGCAAAAGACGTCACTTCCCACCGTCAAAAGCGTGGCAGACGAGGATCGTGGCCGTGACGAAGAGGAGGAAGAAGATGTCACGGTTCGGTCGGTCGATAATGCGGTGGCTGTTGTTGTTGTTGTTGTTGTTGTTGTTGTTGTGGCTATGGCTGTGGCGAGAGCCATGATCGTTGTTAGCCCAAGTGCCATGCCATGCGATCGACTTGATTAGATTCCACAGAAAGAGTTGCTGTTGTTGGCTGTTGGCTGTTGGCTGTTGGCTGTTGTTGGCGTGGGTACTCGTGCCGTACGGTAGCTTCCTTCTAACTTGTATCTAGCGACGAGTGGTGGTGCAATTCCGACTCGACGGGGTAAAACAATACGTAATGTAGAAAAAAGAAATACTTCGTAATAATGATCACAATGATGAGTGAGGTTTGTGCATCACGGAAGATGATGAATGAGTGATGAGTGTGATGGCCGATGGAATCCGAAAATATTTCTGTTTCGGTCTACCTGTACCGGTACGAGTACGTACTCGTACGAGTACCGGTACGTACGGTAGACTGGAACAAGCCCCTGACTCATTCGACTCACTCGAGCTCACCTTACAGTACGTACTCGCGAGTACGTACAAGTACATGCAGGTACTAGTAGACAAACGCACCCAGAAAGCTGGGAGGTTGGGGGAATTCAGAATTTAGATCTTGTTCAGGGGACTGACATGTACGGTATGGGTAATACCAATACAGCCTACTATGTGTGATATGGATAATAAACGTATCTGTTGACCCAGCCATGTGCCATATGCATGATAGTAGAGAAAGGATGACCCATGGAAACTTCTTTCGCACAGCAGGTCTACTAGTTTTGTTACTCCTCTCGATGTCCCTACATCACACTACTATGTGACTTATGCGTAGTAACTACTAGTCAATCAAGCATTCAGTGATATCAAGTAGGTTCTAAATTTGTGAGCTCTTAATGTGTAAGTGGATTATGGATCACACCTCTTCTGAGTGCCATACTACTACTGAATTGCTATATCAATGAATTTCTTGATGTATTCATACATGGTGATCATTACTTCTCCATTCTTGTTGAAATCCAGAGTCATCCCTATGTACTCGTGTACTTTACCCCTGCCTATAGTCAGTGGGCCAATTTTTCCGTATATCATATCAAGCTTCATCAAGAAATCTGTAACACACTGTGGATCCTTGTGACTCACTAAGCCATCATCTACATGAAAGATAACTGTTAATTGTGATCTGTTCACTGACACATTCCATACACATGGCTCATAGGCATTCATTTCAAGTCCCCAATCACAAAAATGTCCTGTCAATTTCTTGTATGCCAATATTGCTGCATTGAGCGTTCCATAAATTGTCTTTTTGCATTGCATGTAGATGACTGGTCTTCCTTGTTCCTTGCAAAGATGTTTCTTCCAACACTTATTGTATTTGACCAGTAGTAGTGTTAGTGCTCCATTGATCTTGAGGTGTAGTAGCTCGTCCATGTTGGTTTGTAGGAACTGTCCTGGAAGATTGAATGATGCTACATCCCTTCCTTCCATTGCAATTACTGCCAGTATGTACTTTAGCAATTATATTGCTGGTGTTGGCGACACATTGTCTTGTTTTTTTGTCCAGAGGTGTTGGGGTCTCCTGTCTGCGCATCCCCTGCTTTTCAATCTTCCATCTTGTTTCACCAATGTGAACATAAGAATGGAAATGCTCGATGTTTCTGTTTTTCGGTTAATGATTCATAGTTTACCTCACCAAAGCATCCTTGCATGACTAGGTTGTCAATCTCTTTCATTATCGATGCTTTCCTTTTTGCTCCATGGACTCGCAGTCCCTCTTGTATACTCATTTGAGTCATCACGTAGTGGTTGATTAAATTGTGGTCTTGCTGCACTTTTTTGATATATTTAATTGCATGTACGAAGTTCTCATACTCTGTCCTGATGGCCTTTTTGATCTTGTTTGGCAATTGATTGTGTTCAAGATGGTGCACCTTGTTTTCTCCCAAGCTGGCATACACAAAATCTGTGTCCTGTGCATTCTTCACTTCTCTTCCGCTAGAAGTTTGATACATGTCTGGCTCTTCCACTCCTGCAATTTCTTTGTTTTCAGTTGCGTTATCCACTCCTATAGCCTCATCTTCATTGTCAGATGCCTCTGGGTCTGAGTCGGTGTCAGATCCATCTGAATCCTCGTCACTTTCACTTTCCTCTTTGTTGCTTTTGCTTGAGTTGTGATTGGTCTCATTGTCTTTCTCATCTGAATCTTCTTCCAATGCAATATCACAGTCCTGGAGCTCTGGAAAAAATTCATCATCCTCATTGTCTGACAATTTGTTGTTGTTGTTGCGATCTCCAAAGTCAATCCACTTTGTGACTTCCGTGCTATTCTTTCAACTCGTTTGACTACTTTGCTTGGCATTGGCAATAGTTGGTAGTCGTTCTTTGCTTTGTCTAAGTATTCTCCTGTGTTGATTATTCGCTCGCCAAACACTGTGTTTGACTTTTCGAGTCCAAAATACTTCTTGCAATTCAAGTAATACAACCCTCACCCATCTGGTTGGAATTGTAGGTTAATTCCTTCTGGAGTTCCGGCTCCGGCTCTGAAAGCTTTGTCTCGTATCCCTTTTGAATTTGGTTGGTTGCTATAGTCTACCTCAAAATCATTTCGTTCTTGCAATCCGTGGAATGATAATATGTTTGCTATGCCTTGCCGGTGTACCCACACTGTTCCCACTCCTGGGAGGTCGCCAATCTTGTTGATCATTACACTACTACCGGCATTCGTGTGTAGTTCCAATCAATTTCTTGCTGGTGGTCCTTACATTGACTAGAAACATTGTATTCCAAAATATGTGTACTACAGTCGATTGATTGTCACCCAAAACATCCCGAGTCTTCCTCAAACATGATGCTTCATGTTAAGACAATAGTTTGCATTTTCTTGCATATCCTCTATGTATGTTGGTGCTATTGTTGTCTGCGTAAATTGGTATGCACTGGTGTAGTAGCAATCCTGGTCCAATTCATCTTTGAAATCAAACTCCTCTTCCACTGTTTCTTCTCCCACGATTGCTTGAACTTGTTGTCCTTGTTTTGTTGATCTGTATGGTCTTTTGGTTGATTCCTTTCTTCTTGTGATAGGCTCTCCATCCGTCGTGGCCGTTTCCAAACAATTTGGCGCAATACGGTTCTTTCTTCCGCATTTATAGCACACGAGCGATCCTTCTTGTAGAATCATATATTTTTTTGTGCTGCTCTCCCTCCGGTGTACTAGTAGCAGGTTGTACACCTACTACTAGGAGAAACCCTTGTTCTTGTTACTGCTTTGTTGGAAAGCCTGCTGTCCGGACTTTTTTGTGTCTCCGTCTTTGTTGTTGTCCGATCCTTTCCTGTTGTTCCCGTACCTCTTGGTACCTTTCTCTGTTGCTTGGTAGTTTTGGAGTAACGCATAGTAGTAGTAGTATGCGTTGTCGATAGTCTCGGGGATATGATCTGTTCCTTTTGTGAAGTCGTCATGGTTAATGATGTCTCCTCTTCTACATTCCTCGAATCTACTATCTCCGGCCTGCTGTTTCGTGAACACGATGATAATGGCGTAGAATCATTCTTGTTGTTGTTGGCTCGCTTTGTTGATCGTGCTGCTGGCTGCGTAGTAGTATGCTGTTGCTTCTTGAGTGGTCGTTCCTGTGTAGTAGTAGTATGGTCTGGTCGTAACCGTTTTTTTTTTCTTTTCTTTTCTTTTCGTGATGGCCTCAAGCTTGGCTGCCGCGTGTGGCCGTGTCGAAGCCACATCACGGTCCTGCTGCCTTGCGTCGTTCTGTGAATTGCTGTTGCTCGTAGTAGTACTAGTAGTATTCTGAAAGTTGGAGTCTGTTTCTACACAATTCAAACAGAGTATACATACATACTACTACTACTCGTAACAATCGTGGTTGTTGGTTCGTGCTGGCCGATACTAGTCGATGTTCTGTTGCAGATTGTTGTTGTGATTAATTTAAATAGACCTCCTGCTGCCGTGTCCTTGGATTCTTGTTGTTCGATGACTGGGAATGTTGTTTCGGCTTTGAGCTTCTTGTTGTTTCAAAGAAGGGTTAGGGTTGGTTGTCCCCAGATGATTGCGTAGCTACTATCACCACGAAGACAAGAAGTTCTTGTTGCTGGTCAACGATGAATTTGCCTCATTATATCGCCTCACCACCATATTGAGTTTCCAATGTTGTTCTTGTTCCCAATACGGGAGCTTCTCGAATAGTGCCCCCTCCTGTCTTGTCAATGATGTGCTTCTACTAAGCAGGCTTGGTGGTAACAACAACACCAACCAGCTTTCTGGCGCCATTTCCGATAGACGTTGCTTGTTGCTTCGCTCATTGTATACTTCTTTCCAATGTACTACTACTACTAGTAGTAGTAGTTGTAGTTTAGTAGTTCTTTTTCTTTTGAACTCAACCATTTTGTGTTCGTGCCTCCTTTTCCGTAGTAGAAAATATGATCTTCTAGCTAGTAGTAGGCCAAGAAGAACTGCTGTTCCTCCTTGGAACTTCTTCTTTGGTGTGTTCTTGTTCTTTGCACACCAGTTGGGTCTTCTTCCTTTCCTTTGTTGCCCCGTGTGTTTGTTGTTGTTCTTCTTGTTATCGTTGCCATCAAAGCTTGACTTCTCGTTGTCGGCTTGATTTCTTTTTCCGTTAGTATCCTCTTCTTTCAACACGTCGAAATGGATATGACTTACTACTAGTACTAGTACTAGTACTACTGTCGTGACTTTTATTGATTTTATGTTCAAACCAGCCAACAACAACGATTCCGCAACTATCGCGTCACTACTATTGATGACGAATGGTGTGCAAATAGAGGAGGTAGTAGTACTAGTACTAGTACTAGTAGTACTATGTATTGATTCTTCAGTAATAATGCTTTATAATATGTACTTTCTGAAGGGGTGTAAAATCAATAAAAGTGAGAGCATCATGTACTAGTACTAGTAGTAAATGTACCGTACAGTACCATTCTCAATCAAAATCGGTAAGGTTCTCTTCCTCATGCTGCTGAGGATGGTCTTCCATCAGATTCACTTCTTGTGTCATACTACCGTACCGTATGTACGGTACGGTACGGTACGCTTCAAATGGATTCTTCTCTTGATGCTTCTCATCGCCGAATGAATTCTCTCTCGTGTCATACTTCGTACTACGCTTCTTTTTCTCCAACAACAGCAACAACGAACTACGGTACGGTACTAACCAACAACACAACCGAAGGAGGAGGCATATTGTATATTGTATATTATATATTGTTGTGTATTGTATATTCATACTCGTACTTCCACACACACACACACACACACACACACACAGACAGAACGAATACACCATGATCGCCTCCTCGCGTTCGCTCAAACCTATTCTTTTTAGCGCCATTTGTGCTGCCCTCCTGGTGGGCACTTTGAAGGTGGTGCGGATCCAGGCCGCCAATCTCAACGACGGTGTTGTAACTGTTGTTACGGTCGAAGATACGGATACAGATACGGATACATATACGGATACATATACGGGTACGTATACGGATACAGATACGGATACGATCAATAAGAGCGTCGACAGCAACGACGACAGCGACAGCGACAAGATCGCGATCGAACTGTACTTCGAGTCGCAGTGCCCCGGATGCCGATCGGTTCTCACCGAGTCCTTCAAAGAGGCCTTCGAGGCCGAGGGATTCCTGGACATGGCCGACATTACCCTGGTGCCCTACGGGAACGCCAAGGAAACCGGTCCGACAGCGGCAGCAACTACAACAACCACAACCACAACCACAACGGGAACCTATTCCTTTGAGTGCCAGCACGGGGAAACCGAGTGCGTCTACAACATTATCGAGGCGTGCGCCCTCGACAAAATAACCGACCCGATCCTGGCCTTTTCGTACGTCGACTGCATCGAGCGGAACGACGAGTCCCGGGATCCCACCCAGGACTACACGGCGGTGGCGCTCAAGTGCGCTGCGGAAACGAACACGAAAACGAACACGAAAACCCTCGACAACAACAACATCGACATCGACAACAACATCGACAACATCGAAAACATCGACCCCCAAACGGTGGTGAACATCGGACGCTGCGCCACGACGGACGAGGGGAACCTCCTCCAGCACAAAATGGCCGCAAAAACAAGGGCGCTGGATCCCCCGCACGTGTACGTCCCGTGGATCGTCGTGGGGGGCGTCCACGACACGGAGGCGGAGGAAGCGATCGGTACCGATCTCCTGCGATACGTGTGCACCCACTACGAGGGACCCGCTGCGAACGTGAGTCCGGCCTGTGCGGGATTGGAATTGGAATTGGGATTGGTGGAGCGGTCGTCGTCGTCGTCGTCGCTGCCGCTGCGGCTGCGGGGAACCAGTGGTGGCAATGACAACGACAACGACAATGGCGAACACAAGAAACGAACCACTATCACAAAATGCCACAGGGATGCAACGACCGAGGACGGGGATTTTTCGACGGACTCCGAACCAACCGAGTTGGCTCTGGCCGAGGAATAGATAACAATAGGCATCGGATGCGATGCGATGCGATGCATTGTAGGAGTACAGTATGTGGCGATGGATTTGCTTCTCAATCATGCTCGCACTCTATTCGATTCAATTCAATTCAATTCAATTCAATTCAATTCAACAATAGGACAACAATGTGATATGTAATTATTAATACTGTTTGTAGCAAACCCTCCCAATCCCCACCACCATCTACACACCACGCCCATGCCCCCCCCCCCCCCCCCCCGGCTAGTACTACTACTACTAGTATGACTTCAGTGGTCGGGGGTTGTTGTTGTTCTTTTGTTGTTGGTGCTGCTGGTGCTTCTTCGTACTACTTGTTGTAACTCAAAAAATCGACCGAAAGGTATAGGATAATTGAAAGCGAGTACACCCCCTGATCCACAAGCAGGGAACAGAAGGAAGATGTACGTCCAGGGTGCGGCCCTCAGAAGGGAGGCGCCGCAAGAAAAGAAACCTGGAGTGGAGGTCTATTGATACAGCCCGTCGCCAAGTCCCGTATCAAGTATCCTCAGGCGGTAACCGGACAGTTGAGGTGCTGAACGGGCGGAGATAGGTAGCTTAAGGTAAACACTAGTGCTCTTGCGGGCCACTAGTGCAAGTTATAAGGGCTCTATAACCTTTTGTAACTCAAAAAATTGACCGAAAGGTAGAGGATAATTGAAATTTAAAGAGAAGTGAGCTCAGAGAGAGGCTCTTATTTTTACTTTGTATTTTACTGTATTCGACCGATATCCCTGTGTTATTCGTGTTGTATGTGGGGATGTCTGAACCGGCCGTCGTAGATCATGTGTAATTCGTCATAAGACAGAGAACACATGATATGACCTAAATGTCTGGATACTTGAAGTCATTTTTATCTCTGGAGGAGTATAAGTAACTTTTCAAGTGTAGAATGGATATAACTGTCGTAGAATGTACGTATGTAGGGTACGTGTATTTTTGACCGACAACACTACTAGTCATTCGCTCACGGTAACGGTACGTCCGATAACTGTCACGCGACCCCACGTGACCCCTCGCAAGCCCTATTTTCAGAAAATCGACCCTGCGTTTGTTATGCGCAAGGGTATTTTTTTAAATTCACAATTTTTGTGGTAAAGATTTTCGACCCCCCTCAGGTTGCGACCAAAATTCTCCCCGAAGACTCAAAATGTGTCGTAACAAACAACAAACGCAATCGGTCTTACGATCGATTGATTTAGTGAGTAAGATCATTGTTACAGTTCATTCGGCCTTATCGGACGACAGGTTAATTACTCATCGTCAAATTACTCGTCGTATCGTGTAATTTCAAGCATACAAAACACATGCAAACCATCTCCGATTGGTCTTTCTTAGGATCGTATTACCGTGTAATTCACCGTGATATTCTCATTGGAATATCACAGTATTTGTACCTTATTACGTAGAATTAGTACTAGGTTGTACATAGATTTTAGGGCATGATGGTGTTTTAGAGTTGTTAATTCTTCGAAGAGTGAGCTGAGAGGAAAATCTCGCTAAGAGGCAATCCACATAGATTAATCACCGACGATTATTCACTCAGGTTAAATAACCTTACGAATAAGGTTATTTGCCTTTGTGACTCTTCGTACGTGCGATACGCGTTACACGGTGAATACTTTTCAGTCCCCTTCAGTCGTAAATCCAATCGTTAAGCGTTTGGATCTTTTGACTTAATCTATTCATCGTGAGTCGTGTTGAATACCAAATTGTATCCAGTCTACCATCAGAGGCCCTATCAAAAGAAAATGGGGCGGCATTTTGCCTTTCATTCTGGCTTGTATCATGGCATTTTGCCCTGACCCTTGCCGGTTTGATATATTGTATTCATGGATCAAATTATCCATTTCGAAATGCTCATTGCAGGACGATTTGTTCATTTTTTCGTGATTGAACTTAGAAAATCAACTTGTTACTTCAATCGAACGATCGATCGAACATTCCATCGAATGATTGATTTTTATCAAATCTCTTACCACATGCAACGAGAACAATGTTCTCTGAAAACAGCGCCACTCATTAGCTTTGTAAACAAATCAGCAATATTTGTTGAACCTGGTTCCTTTGCAACTCTGATAATTCCTGCTGCAATAGATTCACGAGCTTTGTGATATGCAATGCTGTTGTGCTTCTTCTTACATGGGCTTTCAGGTCGTGTAACATTTGTAACAACTGAATCATTATCACAATACACATTTGTGCTCCCATCAATTGGAACACCCATCATTCTCAACTTGTACCTTAGACCTTCAACCAATTCGATTGCAATTTTCAAAGCAATGATTTCAGATCCAAAAGTTGATGTCTCAACTGTTGTTTGTCTTTTGGAAAACCAAATGATCGGTGCATTATTAATGAAGATAATAACACCAGTATGAGATCTCCTTGTTGCCTTGCATCCGGCATGATCAGCATCGACAAAACAGCTCATCGTCACATGTTTTCCCAAAGCTTCAGGCATATCTGTTGGTATGACTTCAGCGGCACCAGGATAAAATTCAGACCAGTCACATTTTTGAAATTTACTTTCATCAACACTTGGTACGGTATCATCAAAAACCAGTTTTGACCTGTTGTACTTTTTCAAATATGCAAATATATGAAACAACTGATTCAAATGCCCGATCCTTGCCTGTGCCAAATACCTTGACATCAGTGATACTGGCATTACTATATCAAGTCTTCCTAGTTCACAAATCCACCTGAGAACCCCAATTAAACCTTGATAGTAATTTTGCAATTCAGGGTTCAATTCTTCTGATATATCAATTTCCGGTCGGTAATCATGTGATAGTGGACTAGATGCTGATTTTGGTAGATACTTGTAGCCATATTTTTCAGTTCCTAACTCTTGTTCGACTGCTGCAACAGCTTTCGCTGTGTACTTAGTGCTTGATAATGACCATCTTGGCTTTGAATCACCTTCAAAGTAGAATTTCCCAATATCAGCTCCCAAATATAGAGTTGGCTCTTCAATTGTATCATCCTTCAATTTGAACTTTCGTTCAATGTTTTCAAGCTGGAACTTTGGATCTTCGCCAGAACATAGGATATCATCTACGTATGCAATGAGCATTGCCCAGTATCTGGATCCATCTTTCCTGGTTTCAATCCTTAAGTGCACATCCGGATCTGCCTTACAAGGTGAATATCCAAGATCTCTCAAATGCTGGGTGAGGTATGACCTGAAAGATGCACCAGCAACCGGCAGTCCATACAATGCCCGGACAATCTTACAAGGTCTTCCTGCAAGGTGAGGTGGAAAACCATCTTCTTCTCTCGCTTTTAGGAAGTATTTCTCTTTAATCGGGGCTGTCAAATATGCATTTTGAATATCAGCTGAGAGAACCTTCAAATCATTCAGCGCTGCCAGCAGAAAGAATATTCTTACTGAGTTTCGAGGGAGTCCTTCAAGGTGAGGGAGTTGCCTTCGGTGGAGATCATGGTGTCGTAGGCCGCCACAGTGGCTGCAGCTTCCTGTTCCCGCTTCAAGGAGGCGGCGGATCCACCGGGGGGAGTGAAAGCTAAAGGGAGTATGCCGTCCGCCACGTCAAAGGGGTCAGTCCCATGAAAGTTGCCATCTTGGAACTTCTTGAGTGCCGCCGTGGTGACCAAGGGTGCCTGGATGAGGAACTCGGCGGCGCATGTGGCTACCTGGCTCTGGAAGATCATATGGGTCTTCTCGTGTTTGCCTTTCTGTGCCCAGGCTTGGTATATGGGGGGTAGGTCGGCTTCCTCAAGCTTGCCACACAGCAGCAGCAAGCGCTGGGTGTACAAGAGGCCCCAGGTGTTCTTGACCGTGGCAGGGGGGCGACGTTGGTCTAGGCCCTCACTGAGCTTGAGCTGTTGGTTGGCGAGGGCGGTGAGGGTAGCTGCCAGCGTGGGATCTACCCCGGCTGGTTGGCCGGGTGCCAGCGGCTGCCCCGGAGGGGAGGGTTTCTTCAATCCCGGGAGGTCCCGGTATAGTACGTGATTGCGCATGTACAAGGTTAGACCTGGCTCCCCTCGGAAGGGGGTGCCGGGTGTGGCAAAGTGGACACCTCCATCAGCAATGGTGGGGTCGGTACCAGCAGCTCGGAGGGTATTCAGTAGGGGGGCGCAAGTGAGTGCCAGGTTGAGTGTGTCAAGGTAGGGGTAGATGATGTTCAAGGCGTGGATTGGACTAAGGCCCTTGCCTAGGAGTAAGGGCACCAATTGGAAGGGGATGAAGCAGGCCTTGAAGGGGGTGATGACTTCCATGTGAGGATCATCGCCTAGAACCATGGGGATCATGTGGGAATGGTGAGCATGCTTGATGACGTCGAGGTGGCGATCGAGGGACAGCACCAAGGTCTCGGGTGCCTGCTCGAGGAGGGCAGCATCCACTAGCACTAGCTCTCCTGCATCGCCTTCGATGTCGTCCAGGTAGCCAAAGGCCTTGCCCTTGTTGGTACTTGGCGCGGTCAAGGGCCCCGGGTACTTCCGAAGGCCATGCACCAATCGGAGGCGCGCCTTTCCAAAGGTGTCGGTCAGGAATATTCCTAGGGCCCCCACAGGTTCTGGTTCGAAGAGGTCCAAGAGCCGGCCCAGGAGTACGGGGGTGGCTGTTTCCTCAGCAAAGTAGTCATAGATGGTTTGGTAGGCCAGGTCCCGGGCAGGTCCCACTCCAAGGGGACTGGTGGTGGTCTGGTAATACTCGGTGTAGGTCAGCATGTTGTGCCTGAGCTTGGAGATGGATGGAAGGCGACTGGCTAGGTGCTATAAGTCCGACAAGAACCGATTGGAGATGCAAACTGGTACCGAATAGATTGCGGACGATTGGCGGGGCGTTGCTGATCTGTGGGGACCAATTCGAGTCAAATGGAGGTGCGGACCGGTAACCCAATTGGAGGTGCAGACCGGTAACCAACTTGATTCGCGAATGTGCAGAGAGAGACGTTGGAGTCGCCGGTATCTTGATTCGCGGACGCTTGGTGGTAGGAGACCAATCGAGTTGGCTGGACGCTTGGAGTAGTCCGTACGAATACGTCTGGCCGCTCGAAGAAGAGGCGCGGTAACAATCACTGGAGGTGCGGGCCGGTAGTAGCCCAAATTTGATTCACGGCGTCCGTATCTGGTAGCAGGGAATCCAACAAGAAACGACTGGAGGTGCCAACCCGGTACTGAAGCCATGCGCGGACGCTTGGAGGTGCGTTGCGGCTCTGTGGGGACTATCGGAGAAGTCAATTGGAGGTCTACTCGCTGCTGGTTTGTGTGCTTGGAGGTGCACGGGACGTCGGAGTCGACGGTATCACGGCCGGGCCTATGGTAAACAAAGGGGAGCTGTTGAGGTGTGAGTGTGTTAGGGAGAGACTGGCTGCTGTACGGGTACACTAGGCAAGACTAGGGGACCAGGACAGGAGACTGCTGTATGGTTACTCTAGGCCAGGCTAGGGGACCAACAGATAGGCTTGTCGTACGGGTACAATAGGATAACTATTGGACCAGGACGCGTTACCTATTTAATTCTACTACTAATCGGTTTAGGAGCAAAAGAGTGAGCTGTGGGCTTGTATTCTGCTAGGGGAATCCTCTACACGCTTGTTAGCGCTAGCCTGTAATTTGCAGAGATTTTGCTTGCAGATTTTGCTTGCAGAATTCGCTTGCAAATTCCCTTGCAGAATTCGATGCTTACAGAATTCCCCGTAAGATTTGTACTGTACCTACAGGGAACGTTCCGTGGATATGGTACGCACCAATGTTGCTTGCTGATACAGTGAGATCTTTCTCGAAGTACGTGCGCTGTTGCTTGCTGATACAGTGAGATCTTTCGCGAAGTACGTGTGCTTGTATACTCAAGGTGGTTCCCCGGTCTGCTGGTCTGTACTTCACTACCATTCCCCTCATCCGGTTTGCTACATCAAGCGACCCCACGTGACCCCTCGCAAGCCCTATTTTCAGAAAATCGACCCTGCGTTTGTTATGCGCAAGGGTATTTTTTTAAATTCACAATTTTTGTGGTAAAGATTTTCGACCCCCCTCAGGTTGCGACCAAAATTCTCCCCGAAGACTCAAAATGTCCATTGATCTCTCCATTTTGACTAAATTGATTTAAAAAATCTATTTTTCACTACCACACTTTCTAACCTTAACCCAAGATATGAAATAAAATTAGTTTCAGAAGTGTTAGTTCGCTATGTTTCCGCGTTGTTTTCTATGGTATGTCACGTCGTGTCTTCTTTCATACCATCATGCCTTTTAATGCTCGCTCCGATAGCATCATGCTCGTTTTAACGAATTTTTGTAGAACTCTACAGCACTACCTTCCTCCTACACGATTTCACCACCATTCTTTCTTTTATTTTGTTTCCAAAAATACTTTTTTCGTAGATATGTGTCCGGGTGTATTATGATAGTAGTAGTAGTAGTAGTAGTAATGTAGGTATGATAGTATCGATTTCTGTTCGAGTGGTGAAACGATTTTTTGTACAATTTATGTCAACAATCATGGAACGGCGTTTCAGAATTCAGTAACCAGAACGCGTTTCATGCTTTTGTGTTCGAATCATGTTTAAATTTGAAATCTCTGTGCCAAACAAATTCCTAACCTTAACCCAAGATATGCAATAAAATTATTTTCAGAAGTGTTTGTTTGCTACTTTGTACTAGTACTATGTTTCTGCCTTGTTTCTATGGCACGACGATTCTTTTTTCATACCATCATGCCTTTTACTTTATACGTTGGGAACACAAAGTAATAAATCACCTCGTCATCACTTACATGTTTTGGAGCAATAACCGTCAGCCTTGTATAGAACATATCGGCATCGGTATGGCATTTCGAGTGATAATCCTTTCCAATAGAAAAGGCCGTAGCATCTACTTCGACGTGCCTTCTTTGGTTTTATCTCCGACAAGTGTTTGTAAGTCTGGTGGATTGTTGATGATGACGGTGCTGCGTTTTGGAGAAAATTTGAAGTCATTCTCTTTCTACATGTCTTCCCATGTTTCCTCTTTGATTTTTGCTTGATTGCTTTTGCTAGCAATTGCTTTGTTGTTGTTTTGAATCCCATTGCACCGGGTGCCATTCTTGTCTGACAATCGCCGGACTCTGTGCAGATTAGCCATTGGAGGACGACGACGAATCGATTTGCCTATGGAGTGCGTTTCAGGGTCAAGTTTCTGGAACGGCGTTTCAGATTGAGTTGTCTGGAACGGCAATTCTGACTTTTGCGGCAGAGCTTCGATCGTTCCCGCCTGTTGCTATCGCTGCCGTTGCCGCTGTTGGTTAGATCGTTCCCAGTTCCGGCCGCTTGAAAATCCGCAGAACGTCTGTATTGGCGTTTCAGGGTCAAATTTCTGGAACGGCGTTTCAGATTGAGTGGTCTGGAACGGCAATTCTTGTTACTGATCGATTCGTTGCCGTTGTTCCTGTTGCCAATCTATAACAATCTACAATAATTGAAAAAAATTGAGGTGAGTATCTATTGATGTAGAGTAAATGATAACAACAGAATAATATAATCTACGTGCTACCAACCTACACTGTTGGCGTCCGATCAATTTGATGCTGCCGATTCGTTGTTCCGATATTTGCCACACCTACAGGGAAAATTCGCCACACCTACAGAGAAGAATACGATGATTTGCCACACCATTCACCGCACCTTGATCCAATGTTTCCGATCCGTTGTTTCCGCTCCTGTCTTTCCGATCCGATCCATTGTTTCCAATTCGCACCTACAAAAATAATAAGGAAAACAGAAGTGAGGAATACATCATCAGCAATGTAGGATACAGGCATCATTGTCTATGTATCTCACGTTGTTCACCCTTTCCTATCCCTTTCGTATCCGATCCACCGTTGCCGACCTTTCGCTGTCGGTCCGACAATTGCCGTTGTTGCTGCTGCTGCCGTAGATTTGCAGCCTTCTTACTCCTTTGTCACGAAAAACTGGATCTTTATCATGTTGATATAAATACACAAGGGATGCAGATTTGTTACTTTTCAAGACGTGTTTGCGGGCCCTCAAACAATATCTATCAAGCAATTCCTCTCTCGTCCTGGTCTCGATTGTCTTTTTTCAGCAAAGGCAGTTTTTTCGGATTAAAATATCTCGAGCCTGAATTCCCTGCCTACTAGTGATCATTGCTGATCAGTTCAGTGGGATTCAACATTCTCGGATGGAGTGCCAATCCTACAAGTACAGTAAAGCAACTCTGCTCAAGATAAGTTCGGTAAGATTATGAAGGGAAAGAGTGCTTTTTGCCTTGGTGCGACAAAAACACACACACACACACACACTGTAAAATCACACTGTAAAATCACACTGTAAAATCACACTGTAAAATCACACTGTAAAATCACACTGTAAAATAATGTGTGTTCGAAAAAAAATTACTTTACGAGTACCATACCGGTATCTGTGTTCGAAAAAAAAATACTTTTTGGTGTGTGTGTGTTCGAAAAAAAAATCGATACTTAACCTGTGAGATCTAATGCAGTAAATATAGAACAATGAAGAATGATTTCATTTCCTTAATTAAAAATAAGAAGGTTAAGTAAATAAATCGCGCGTCGCGCGCGTTTTTAATATAGAACAATAAAGAATAGTGCCCTGATTTTTTTAGTTAACGTTCTCAACTTGTGATACAGTGAGATCTTTCATGTACCGGTGATGGTAGTCTACTACAGTAGCTTTCTACACAATTTTCGTACAAGATAATTTCTGGTGACGAATTTGTGTACCGTCATTTTGCCTTTGATTGTACCGTTTTTCACCTGCCCAACTTCTGACAGATCGATCTCAGCAACCAGACATCCCCAGAAAATTCTGAAAATATCACCTTAAAGCGCAAATCACGTACTACTGAATAACGTTTTTAAAAAAATTCTGGGAATGTCTGGTTGTCCATATCGGTCTGTCAGAAGGAAAGAGGGTTAAGTAAATGGCACAAAAAAATTAAGGAGAACTCTTTATTTTTAATTTAATTAAAATAACTGCTTTTTAGCTGTTTTTGAAACTGTGCCGGCGCGCGCACGCACGCGCATGCTGGCAGCGGATAAGGGACAGACCATAAAAACAGAAAAGAGGTAAAGGACGGACCATAAAAACAAGGGACAGACAAAGGACAGACCATTAAAAACGGAAAAAGGACAGACCATAAAAACGGAAAAAGGACAGACCATAAAAACGGAAAAAGGACAGACCATCAAGTACCTGCCAAGTAGTACAAGTACCGGTACCGTACTGCTACTATGAATACCAGTACATACCACATAAACAGTATTCATTAATTTGCTATTAGAAAATAGAAAATTAGATATTTTGTGTGATTGAACCATGAATATTGTTCCTACTATGGATATGATGAATCATGAAAGAAACAGAAGTGACTTATCTGTCATAGTTAGTGTGTCACCACCTAGTAAGTGCATTTGGGTCCTGGATTTGGAGGAAAAATACACACTAATTTGCAATTAGAAAATAGAAAATCAGATATTCTGTGTGATTGAACCATGAATATTGTTCCTACTATGGATATGATGAATCATGAAAGAAACAGAAGTGACTTATCTGTCATGGTTTGTGTGTCAGAACCTACTAAGTGCATTTGGGTCCTGGATTTGGAGGAAAAATACACACTAATTTGCAATTAGAAAATAGAAAATCTGTTATTTTGGGTGATTAGTCCATGAATATTGTTCCTATTATGGATATGATGAATCATGAAAGAAGCAGAAGTGACTTATCTGTCGATATGATGAATCATGAAAGAAGCAGAAGTGACTTATCTGTCATAGTTTGGTGTCAGCACCTAGTAAGTGCATTTGGGTCCTGGATTTGGAGGAAAAATACACACTTATTTGCAATTAGAAAATAGAAAATCTGTTATTTTGGGTGATTGAACCATGAATATTGTTCCTATTATGGATATGATGAATCATGAAAGAAACAGAAGTGACTTATCTGTCATGGTTTGTGTGTCAGAACCTACTAAGTGCATTTGGGTCCTGGATTTGGAGGAAAAATACACACTAATTTGCAATTAGAAAATAGAAAATCTGTTATTTTGGGTGATTAGTCCATGAATATTGTTCCTATTATGGATATGATGAATCATGAAAGAAGCAGAAGTGACTTATCTGTCGATATGATGAATCATGAAAGAAGCAGAAGTGACTTATCTGTCATAGTTTGGTGTCAGCACCTAGTAAGTGCATTTGGGTCCTGGATTTGGAGGAAAAATACACACTAATTTGCAATTAGAAAATAGAAAATCTGTTATTTTGGGTGATTGAACCATGAATATTGTTCCTATTATGGATAGGATGAATCATGAAAGAAACAGAAGTGACTTATCTGTCATGGTTTGTGTGTCAGAACCTACTAAGTGCATTTGGGTCCTGGATTTGGAGGAAAAATACACACTAATTTGCAATTAGAAAATAGAAAATCTGTTATTTTGGGTGATTGAACCATGAATATTGTTCCTATTATGGATAGGATGAATCATGAAAGAAACAGAAGTGACTTATCTGTCATGGTTTGTGTGTCAGAACCTACTAAGTGCATTTGGGTCCTGGATTTGGAGGAAAAATACACACTAATTTGCAATTAGAAAATAGAAAATCTGTTATTTTGGGTGATTGAACCATGAATATTGTTCCTATTATGGATAGGATGAATCATGAAAGAAACAGAAGTGACTTATCTGTCATGGTTTGTGTGTCAGAACCTACTAAGTGCATTTGGGTCCTGGATTTGGAGGAAAAATACACACTTATTTGCAATTAGAAAATAGAAAATCTGTTATTTTGGGTGATTGAACCATGAATATTGTTCCTATTATGGATATGATGAATCATGAAAGAAACAGAAGTGACTTATCTGTCATAGTTAGTGTGTCAGCACCTAGTAAGTGCATTTGGGTCCTGGATTTGGAGGAAAAATACACACTAATTTGCAATTAGAAAATAGAAAATCAGATATTCTGTGTGATTGAACCATGAATATTGTTCCTACTATGGATATGATGAATCATGAAAGAAACAGAAGTGACTTATCTGTCATGGTTTGTGTGTCAGAACCTACTAAGTGCATTTGGGTCCTGGATTTGGAGGAAAAATACACACTAATTTGCAATTAGAAAATAGAAAATCTGTTATTTTGGGTGATTGAACCATGAATATTGTTCCTATTATGGATATGATGAATCATGAAAGAAACAGAAGTGACTTATCTGTCATAGTTAGTGTGTCACCACCTAGTAAGTGCATTTGGGTCCTGGATTTGGAGGAAAAATACACACTTATTTGCAATTAGAAAATAGAAAATCAGATATTTTGTGTGATTGAACCATGAATATTGTTCCTATTATGGATATGATGAATCATGAAAGAAGCAGAAGTGACTTATCTGTCATAGTTGGTGTGTCAGAACCTACTAAGTGCATTTGGGTCCTGGATTTGGAGGAAAAATACACACTAATTTGCAATTAGAAAATAGAAAATCTGTTATTTTGGGTGATTGAACCATGAATATTGTTCCTATTATGGATAAGTTGAATCATGAAAGAAACAGAAGTGAGTTATCTGTAATACTAGTTAGTGTGTCACCACCTAATAAGTGCATTTGGGTACTGGATTTGGAGGAAAAATACACACTCATTTGCAATTAGAAATTAGAAAATTTGATATTATAGGTGATCAGTTCATGAATATTGTTCCTGTAATGGATAAGTTGAATCATGAAAGAAACAGAAGTGAGTTATGTTTGATAGTTTGTGTGTCACAAACTAATGAGTGCATTTGGGTACTAGATTTGGAGAAAAAATACACACTCATTTGCAATTAAAAATTAGAAAATCAGATAATTTTGGGTGATTAGTCCATGCATATTGTTCCTGTTATGGATAAGATGAATCATGAAAGAAGCAGAAGTGAGTTATCTTTGATAGTTTGTGTGTCACAAACTAATCAGTGCATTTGGGTACTGGAATGGGAGGAAAAATACACACTAATTTGCAATTAAAAATTAGAAAATCACATATTTTGGGTGATTAGTCCATGAATATTGTTCCTATTATGGATAAGATGAATCATGAAAGAAACAGAAGTGAGTTATGTGTGATAGTTTGTGTGTCACCACCTAATGAGTGCATTTGGGTACTAGATTTGGAGAAAAAATACACACTCATTTGCAATTAAAAATTAGAAAATCACATATTTTGGGTGATTAGTTCATGCATATTGTTCCTGTTATAGATAAGATGAATCATGAAAGAAACAGAAGTGAGTTATCTGTAATACTAGTTAGTGTGTCACCACCTAATAAGTGCATTTGGGTACTGGATTTGGAGGAAAAATACACACTCATTTGCAATTAGAAATTAGAAAATCAGATATTATAGGTGATCAGTTCATGAATATTGTTCCTGTAATGGATAAGTTGAATCATGAAAGAAACAGAAGTGAGTTATGTGTGATGTTTGGTGTGTAACCACCTACTGAGTGCATTTGGGTCCTGGATTTGGAGGAAAAATATTGGGTAATGACTCTCAAAGTTTTTGGTGCTGTGCATGAATATATTTCTCATGACTCATCTGATGCATATTGGGAACGACATTGCCACACATAATACTGAAAATGTTGTGGTTTGTGTCTCCAAATGACACACAAGAGGGTATTTTTGTTGCAAATCCAGGGCACAAACTGACTTATTGGGTAATGACGTACAAAGTATCCGGTCCAGGCCATGAATGATTTTTTCATGACTCCTATGATGCATATTGATAACAATATTACCCCACAGATTGCTGAAACTGTTGTGGCTTGTCTCTCCAAATGGCACACAAGAGAATATTATTGGTGCAAATCCAGGGCACAAAATGACTTATTGGGTAATGACAGGCAAAGTATGAGGTCAAGTCCATAATAGGAAGAACAACATTTACTTTGTATAATCCAATCACCAAAAACGAACTTTAATGAGTGTCAAATGAAAATAATTCATAAGTTGTTTAATTGAGATGGAGGTGCTGTTTTTTTATGATTCTCAGACAAAAGAATGGTGCAGATATTACCAGTACTACTAGTTGTAGCTTATATTGCATGCAAAAAGGTACATAGTTGGGTACTGTGCAAAAAGTGTACGAGGTAGGTACCATACTACTGACCCAAGGGAGTTTCGAACCACTGACTGGCTACCAGATTCTACAGATGGCTTGGGGATTTAGATACATAACCTTTGTGTGATCACAATTTCCTCTTTGAAAAAATTATGGCGCGGGAGGGGTGGCGTGCACTCGTACATGCTTTACATAGAAAATAAAGGCCGTGCACAAGCCAGGCACATGGAAGAAGTCAGGGTGCATACCACACACAACACACACAAAACCACACACACATGAAGAACTGTATACACACGGAACCACCACACAAAACGCAACACATGCTTCTTGGTTGGCAAAGTTTTTTTTTGAAGCAGGAAAAATGAATGTTGTCCGACAGTCACGAACAACGGAACAACCGAACAACGGAACAACCAAACAACAAAGAAGAAACACTAGTCAGTGACAATAACAGCAATTCGTTGGAGATTCTATTTGTTTCTGATCTTTCTTTCTTTTCTTTTTCTTTTTATTGAAACGGAACAACAATCAAACAAACCAACGAGGGAAAGAACGACACTCAAAATGGAACAACGAATTAAAAAAAAGAAATGACAGAATGGAACAACAGAACAACAGCAGTGAGTGACAATGACGGAAATTTGTTGGAGATACTATTTGTTTCTGATCTTTCTTTTTTTCATTTTTATTTTTATTGAAACAGAACAACAATCAAACGAACCAATGAAGGAAAGGAGGGCACTTAAAACAGAACAACCAATGAAACAGAACGGAACAATGGAACGGAACAATGGGACAGAATGACAGAATGGAACAACAGAAAAGTTCACACACAAAAAACTGTACACACACGGAAAACTGTACATACCCCAAATCAAAACCACACAAAAAGCAACACATCCTTCTTGGTTGGCACAGTATTTAAAAAAAATGAAAAGCACGGAAACAACGGATTGGCAATGAAAGAGAACAATGAGAAACACTAATGAGTGACAATGACAGCAATTTGTTGGAGATTCTATTTGCTTCTGATCTTTCTTTCTCTTATTTTTATTCTTCAGGAACAACAAACCAACAAAAGGACATAAGAAGGACAAAGGGATGAAACAGAACGATCAAACGGAACAGAACAGCGGAGCGAGGCAAGTGTTTGCTAGATTGTGCAAGAAGGTACAATTGTTAAGAGAAGATCCCGAAACGGGTAAAAATTTGGAGAAAATGATGCTGGAAAGATTCAAGTCAGAAAAAAACCCTACCGGTACTGTATCAAAAGATGGTGGCACTGTTGCCAGTAGTCTTGCTGAAGAGGAAAATGAGGACGACAACTAGATTGATCCTGTATTGATGCAATTGCTTGGCGAAATGGAGGAAGTTTAGGCATTGTTTTCAGAATTGTTACTGCTCATTGTGTCAGTCCATTCACTAATTTGACGACAACGCGGGTGGGTTCACACCTAGTATGACACGGGTAAATCTTCGGGGAGAATGATTAGGGTAAAAGGTACATATTCTACATATGTTGCATACCATGGTTGCAAATAGTAGATTGTGTGACAAATATGATTCAATTGTACGGAAAGAAGTACTCATACCTATCATACATATTTTGCATATGATACTACTAGGCAAATTCTTGACCCGAATAATTCAACTGTAGTGGTAGGTAGTCGCAAGCGATGATATTAAATTTTAAGGGTTGTTCGTTGCGAGCACAAATATTAAATTATAAGGGTAGTGTGTTGCGAGCAATGGAGATACATTTTAAGGCTAGTGTGTCGCAAGCACTAATGTTAAATTTTACTGGTTGTGAGTCATGACCTTGTGTATTTCATTTTTGTAGGTGTGATTCGCGAACGTACAGGTAGGTGATATTAAAAATTAAAAATAATTATTCATGACCCAAGGAAAAAATAATTGCGAACCAGGGATTGAGAGTTAGAAAAATGAGCATGATACGAAGCAACCGAATCACAGGGGGGGTTGGTTGTGAGTCATGACCTTGCATATTTAATTTTAGTAGATGTGATTCGCGAGCGTACGGGTAGGTTTTATTAAAAATTAATAATAATTATTCATGACCCAAGGAAAAAAATAAACGCGACCCACGTATTGAGAGTTAGAAAATTGGGCATGATACTGACCTAGTGAATCACAGGGGGGACTCGTGTTAAAATTACACACAAAAAGGGGTTGCGACAGTACCCCACGACAAAAAAAAAGGGTCGCGTGACAGTTATCGAACGTAGTTGAGGGGCAGTATCAATTCAATAGTAGTAGTAGTACTAGTACTGGCGTACCGTAGTAGGTGTACTAGGCAGGCAGGCAGGTGCCGCAGTGTGGAAGTTCTTATCTGGATTTTGGAACAGCTTGGTTGGTTGGTTGGTTGGTACCAGGTATACGGTTGTACTAGTAGTAGTAGTAGCTGGTTCTTGTGTTGGGATTTCTTGCAGTACTACTACTACTACTACTACTAGAAGGCAGCCACCAGCTGCAATCCTCGTTCTTCATGGCTGCTGCCAGGTGAGAAGAAGAAGAAGCAGCAGCAGCAGCAGCAAGAGGAGGAGGGCTGCTGTCTGTGTGTAGTACTAGTAGTATGGTGGAGACGGGGGACCTGGTTGTTGTTGTTGTTCCTCTTGCTTGAAGAACCTCAGCAGCAGCAACTTATGAGAGCGAGAGGAGTCTCTCTTTTTGTTGGATTGACAGCAAGAACTCCTCCTTGTTTTGTTGTTGTTGTTGTTGTTGTTGTTGCTGCTGTTGCTTGGTCTAGTTGTTTTGGTCCCTTCTTTGTTGCATTCCTTGCCATTGTCGGTACATCGATTTGCAAGAAAAGAAAAGTGAGCAATGGAGAAAAAAACTCGAAACGGGTTGTTCCAGAACAAGAAGCAGCACGACTGTCGTTGTATGACCAAAGACAAAAATTCAGTCCGCGATTAATTAAGGCCAAATGTCCGGACCCAGTCCCCATGACTCGTTACCATCAACTTACTAACAACTTACTAACAACTTACCGACAAGCTACTAACAACTTACCAACAACTTACCAACAAGCTACCAACAACTTACCAACAACTTACCAACAACTTACCAACAACTTACCATAACTGTTGGTAAGTTGACGGTAAGTTGACAGTAAGTTGATGGTAGCACAACAAGGTCAGTCCAACAAAAACCTGAAGCACGATTTGGTACTCAACGGTCGTTGCAAGGTGGTCGCAACACACTATATATATTAGTAATGAAGATAAATATATAAACATGACTGAGCCAATGCCGGATGTACTATTACTACGAAGTACATATTCACCACCACCAGTAGTACCTAACGAGTGTGTACTAGCAAGCAGCAAGAGTGGCACCACTACTACTACTAGTAACAAAACTGCTTGGTTGCCAGCTAGTTGCGCGCGCGCGCAGTAAAAAAGCTGATTCGGAAGGGTCCAGACAAACTAGTAGCCATTTATGCAAGGATGAGTGGGATAGATTTGGCATGGCCACAACAAGTCTACTACCGGTACCGTATTGCAACTGCTTCCAATTCAATCACCAAGGTCAGGAGGGTTGGTGGAGGGGTATTTTGTAGGGGAATTCGTGTAGAAAATTACTATCAGAGTTTTTTACAGGAAACAAGTGCTCCGTATAGAATTCGTACCAGGCATTCTGATCTTAACCCGAGGGTTTAGGAGCTTCGACCGGAGAGGCGGACAGCTGTTACGAATTACGTACTATGTACGGTATGTAACGGTAGAAAACAGACATAAGAGAGTTCTAACTACCGGTATGACCCAAACTTCCAACGGAAATTTAGATCCAGAACTCTTTTGTTCCATACACTTAAGGAAGATTGCTGCGTTGATTTATCAAACACGTGCCGCCATCTCGTTTTCGTCTTCCGTTTCTCAAGTCATGTACTCATACCGTTACCGGTATTGCAATCCTTCGCGTCAGAAACGAATCGTGATTAAAAAAATACAAGTACGGTACTACGAAGTATTAATTTACTGTACCTGTAAAAGATCTTATCGTACGCACGGCAATTACCGTAAATTACGGTACGGTACGTCCTTCAGCTTAATTCTGTTCGTCTCGCTGAAACGAAATCAATCCATTTTTGTGGGAGACGACAAAGTTCACATCTTGCAATCCAAAGGACTCATCGGCTCGACTCGATTAACAACAGCTTCCCGCCTCCCCTACCGTACGTGTAACCAACCTAACACAAAATTCTCTGCTCGCTGGATAAGGAAACAACGACCGCTACTCACAACCACTACAACCACAACAACAAATCTCCTTAATCTACGTAATCTACGTTGTAACCAAAGAACAGAACCACTGTTTGCATTGCATTGCTGCTGTTGCTGTTGCTGTTGCTGCCATGGTGAAACCGTCGAATCTCATCACCGCCCAGGATCGGGAAGTGCTGGAAGGCTTCGAAGAAGGGACCCTCCGGGAGGAAGCGAGGAACGAATCGGCCCGCCAGCGCCGGGGACTCTTTCGAAGGGATGTCTACGAACGAAAAATCGAGGAGGTCTACCTTCCCATCCTGATCATACCGGGCGTTGCCAGTTCCGGCCTCTACGTGGAAGAATCCTCGGTAGACGAGAAATTCGTCGGCTCGCGGCTCTGGATGAACGCGTCCTTTCTGGCCATGGCCCGCTTGAACAACAAGGTGATCAATGCGGAGGCGGTCGAGCTCTCGCGGTACAATCCTTTCAACAAGAACAACAGCAACAGCAACAACAACAACAACACGCCATCGAAACACCGGGAAATGTACAACAAATTGCACAAGGTTGCCAACAACCACACCTTTACCAAGGCCCTCATCGATTTGTCCGATCTGATCAAGGCGACCGCCGAGGACAGCGACGGCTCCGACGACGAAGACGCCGCCGAGGAATCGAAGAAAATCTTTCGAAGCGCCGAGGAAGAAATCGCCATCAAAAACACGTGGATTCAGCACGTTGCGCTCGACACCAACATGACGGACGAGCGACCCGGGAACAAAGTGAGAGCCTTCGAAGGAGTAAGTACCTACTATGCTATGCTGTGCTATGCTATATTATACTATATTATAATATAGTATACTATTGTAATGGCACAAGACAACGCAGCAATCGAGAAACGTTGTTGTGCGGAGAGGATTTTTCCAGTTTTTTCGCATCGCTTTTACATCGTTCACTTTGTGCACTCTGTGATGGAAACCATCGGATCAACTCTTTCCTCACAAGAATTGATTGTATGTACAATTGCAACTCATTTCATTTATTTAGCTCAAAGGATGCGAATACCTCGTGGATGGAGCAATCGAGAAAACACAGGGATACGTGATGGGTCCGCTGGTCGAATATTGTACTACCGTCATGGCATATGAACGAGAAAAGAGTATTGATGCGATGCCCTATGAGTAAGTGGTGCTTCGGATACAGATACAGGCTCTTCGTGTATTGCGTTGCTGGTGATTGGCGCTGTGAAATGATCTCACTCGTTTCGTTGCGTTGCGGCCAACCTATATTGTTACTATTATTATTATTTTGTTATTCTTCCGACACGACACCAATCGATCTATCAATCAATCAATCAATCAATCGATCCAACAACAACAACAAACAACAACAAACAACAATAGCTGGCGACTGGCACCCTCCATGAACGAAAAACGAGACGGGTACCTGACCAAAATGATCGCGCGGATCGAACGCATGTACGAGGAAAACGGCGATCTGCCCATCGTCTTGGTGTGCCACTCGATGGGGGCCAAGATGGGACACTATTTCCTGAATTTTGCCCTCCGCGAAAGAGGACAAGACTGGCTCGACAAATACATCCACACGTACATGCCGGTCGGTGCCCCCCACGGCGGGGTGGGCTGCGCGGTTCGGTGCGGCGTGACGGGAAAAGGCCTCGACGACATTGTCGACACGCTGGTCGGAAACGTTTCGGACGGTCTCATCATGTACCGGTCCTGGAGCTGCGGGAACTGGCTCATGCCCCGGACGCTGCCGCCGGGCGTCTTTCCGACGTGCATCGTCCGCCGCGAGGGAGAACTGGGGCTGACCCTCACCTCGGAAATCGAGGTCGGGTCGTTGTTCGCGAATCGGGAGAAGAAACCAAAGGAGCTCCGGCTGACGGTGATCTTCCGCAACCGGATCCACGCCCACAGCGAATTCAGTCCGGTGGTCATCCGAGAGAACAACAACAGCATGACCGTGTCCTTTAACGAGTGTTTCTACATGGCCGTCCCGGAACTCGGCGGGGACGATGACGAAATCGGTGAACTGATGTTCTACCTGGAGGAGCCCGCCGGACGTGTCAACCGGAACAAGACCGGGCTGGGGAAGAGACTCTCCGACGCCACCCGGTGGGCGCGATCCATCAAAAAGAAGGCGTCCAACTTCGCCCGCGAGTTTGCCAAGCGGTGGGGCACCGTTCTGCGGGTGGCCGTGTGCGATCGGCCGATGGTCCTGAGCGTGTCCGATTTCGAGGCACCGGCGTCGGGATCCGGATCCGGATCGACGACGCACAAGCTGGAGAGCACCATCTCGATGGTCGGGTATCGGGGAGGACTCCTTTCCAACAAAAACTTTTTCATGTACAGCGATTCCGATAGCAGCGACGACGAGGATCCCTGGTGGAAAGGCACGAGTTTTTTCGATGCAACAACAGATAATAGTAGTAGTAATAGTAGGAACGATTGCGCTTCGGAGGGAGCCATCGGTTCCATTTCACTGATGATCAGTTACAGTCCCCCGCCCAAGAGCTCCGGCACGGAACCCTCGGACACGCCGATTGCGATGGTCCACGAGGAGACCCCAAAGCCTCCCGTGCAGGCCAAGGCCCACCGACTCGACGTGGTCGACCCCGAACAAGTCCGATACGATGTCTGGAACGGAACCGACATTTTCAAGGCCGACGGCTTTGTGGACCCCATGTTCGATCTGGTCCGGGACACGTACGAGGGAGATCCCATCGGTCCCACAAAGGAGTCGTCTACCGACGCACCCCCCGTGAAACGGTTGCGGTCGATCTACGGAATCAACACCCCCACCGAAGCGGGGGCCATCTACCGAAAGGTCCCGGTGGTGACGATCGGTGACAACGAGGCCGATTGTCGGTACACCCTGGACACGACGGCCCAGTTCCCTTCCAAAGCGGAACTACTCGGCAGCAGCGCTGGTGTCGGCGACGAGTGGTCCGCCAAACACCTGCACACGTACAAGCTGGAGGGCGGTGTCGTCTACGAGACCCCCGAGACGCTGCAGGAAATCCCCGGCGAGATCGAGCCCCGCAGGGTCTGCGGGGACGGGACCGTTCCGTACTGGAACATGGTCCACGCGTTGTCGTGGAGGGGCTTTATCGACGAGCTGACGGTCGACGAGCTGGAGGGAGCCTCCCACCGGGGGGTGGTGGCCGACGAGCGGTTCTTTGCCCTCCTGAAGCGGTACTGCCGGGTGATCGACCCCCGCGCCAATGCCATGGTCCTGGCCAAGGCCCAGAACAGCAAGGCGATCAAGTCCGGGATCAAGTCCCTCCGGACGTCCATGTCATGGAAAGACAACAGCGACAACAACAGCGACAACAACAACAACAACATCGAGCCGCTGAGCGAGGAAGACGAATTAAAGGTCCTGATGGACGAATTCGACGGGGAAGACGGAGGTGTAGAGATAGAAGATTGTTAGGAGTTCGCGACACAACAAAACAACGAACAACGTGCGCACAAACGCATCAACCAACAACAACAACAACAATGAACGAACAAACGCACACAAGCGCTTTGTGATCCCCTTGTTGGTGGGTGTGTCGGCTTGGATGATACCTCGCGCGGCGCGGCACGGCACGGCACCCGGCGATATCTTTTTTATAGAGTTTCTCAACAGTAGACAAGTTTGACACGGCACCAGTACTACCAGCAGCTGTAGCAACACGGCACGGCACGGCACACAACTAATCCATCCATCCATCCATCCATTCATTCATTTCGAAACCGAACCGCACCGAGCACTCGGAATCCAAGCATATGATGCTGCTGCGAGTATGTATATATATATATATATATGTATATTATATGGATCAGTACAGTATCGCACGTCACGACACGTGACGTCACGACACGGTACCTCAGTGAACGACAGCACAAAAACAAAAACGCAAACGAACCAACCAACCAGGTCTGCCGTATGACTAATACTCGTATCGTGCGGCACGTTTGTTGGGGTCGCAGGAGACAGCGATGGGCCCAACCGCACACTGCCGTTGACACACTGACACTGACTATTGGGCATTCTTTGCCCCCTTGATGAGCGAAGATGACGGTGATGCAGTGCGGTGCGGTGCGGTGCACAGCCCACCCCTTACGTGTACGGGTACATCGTGTATGTGTTCCGGATGAGCATATTCCCCGCTTCATCGATCCACGTGATGTCCATCCGGAAATCAATCCCCAACTAATTTATCACACTACTTGTATGTGTTTCGTGTTTGTAAGTACACAGTTTTATTATTGTACCGTATTCCTATTGATACACGTTCGTTGGTCTTTACTAGAACTGTTATCGACGTGTAGTGTTATGATTTGTTTTGTTTTGTTGCGATGCGATGTGATGTGATGTATTCCGAAAGCGCATCCTTTCATGCATGGGTTGTAGAAACAATGAGGACTGTACCGCACCGAGCCGCCTCGCCCCGTATCTGTATGCCATACACGCCCATTCCAAAATTGCACCGTCCGGGATGTCAATTCATCAAGAGGAAAACGCAGAGAGTTCGGCATCCATCCATGCATCCATCCATGCATGAATCCATGCATTTATTCATTCATCCAGTGGTTCCGATTCGTTTGAGAATATCGGGTCCCTATTGTTATTTTTTGTTGGGCGTTTCCGCTCGCCGTTGCGCAGTTTTCCGAACAGGGAGGAACGCCGATGCGATGCGATCGTTCGAACGGAATTGTGTTGTGTTGTGCTGTGTTGTGTTCCACTTCATCGGCATCCGCGGTGCGGATCGGACCGGGCCAAGGGATTCCGAATCTCGCAAGCAAGCAAACAAGCAAGCTACCAAACGAACGAACGAACGAACGAACGAACGGGACTAGCAGAGTTGCGTGTGCCTCACGGTCGGTCGGTCGGTCGAATGGAATGGAATGGAATCGAATCGAATGGAATCGAATTCGAATGGCATTGGTGATTCAAACCCAGTTCTGGTTCGGTTCTGTTTTTTGTGTGTGTGTGTGTGTGTGTGTGTGTGTGATCGTGGTTGTGATCGTGATCGTGATCGTGGTTGTGGTTATCGCAATCGCTATCGCGCTGCGGAGGACATGGACGGTGGCAACGCGGGACCCTCTTCCTCGCTGTCGTCGTCATCGTAGTTTTGCGGGACTGCAACTGCCGCGGCTGCCTCCTCCGTGGATGGGTCGTCGCCGTTGCTTGGACTCGCGTCAGTGTTGTTGCTGTTGCTGTTGCTGTTGTTGTTGTTGTTGCTGTTGCTGTTGCTGTTGTTGTTGTTGCTGTTGTTGTTGTTGTTGTTGTTGTTCCTTGCATCTGTTTTATTATTCTTTGTGTTTGTTTTGGATTGCTCCTTTTCCTGCTCTTCTTGGAGTTTTCGCTTCATCATTTCTAGAAACGATCCATCGTTTGGAATTTCAATTGGAACTGGATTATCGTTATCGTTATCGTTATCGTTGCTTGGACCTGCTGCCGATGCTGGTGGTGGTGGTGGTGGCGGTGGTGGTTGTTTCGTGTCCTGCTCCTTGTTTGGCTGAAACGCCACCGGCACGTAGGTGAATTCTTCCTCCTCGTTCGCATTCTCGTTCGCATTATTCGCGATGATTGTTGTATTATTATTATTACTATTATTATTATTATTATTATCATCAACAACAATCCCCGCCGCTTTCAGGTGTTTCTTCCGCCTCTTTGCGTCCTTTTCCCTTTGCCGCTTTCGTCGATTCTTGGAGGCCTTGGTTTCCGCTTCGTTCCGATCCGCGGAACGTTTCTCCTCGAACTCTCGCAGTTCTCGCGTTCGCTTGGCGTCCTCGTCGAGTGCGTTCCACCGGGCCAGTTCCCGGGCACGGGCGTGGCGGTAGACGTGGAATTCTCCCGATCCGGCACCGCTCGTCGATCCGTACGGGTTCACGACCTTTTCGGTGACCAGCTTGTTGCTGCTGTTGCTGTTGTTGGTGTTGCCAGTATTGCTGCTACCTCCCTTGGCCTGCTCGTACGTAATGGTGCGATTGTTGGAGTTGTTGTCGGAGACAATCTGGACGGAAGTAAAGCGACCCATGATGTGTGTGTGTGTGTGTGTGTGTGTGTGTGTGCGTCTGTGTGTTCTCTTGTCTTGTCTTGTCTTATGTTGTGTTCTCTTTATCTTTAGAGTAGAGTACACCCGAACCGTAGAGTAGAGTAGACGGTGGTTTGTACCGGTATGGATCGTGTTGTCTTGTCTTGTCTTGTCTTGACTTGTGACTGAAGTGATTGAGGATGTAGCGTACTAATATGGCATGCCGTATGTACCGGTACTGGTATGGGAGGTTGGCTGTTGCTGATGCTGATGCTGTTGCTGATGCTGATGCTGTTGCTGTTGCTGATGCTGATGAGATGATCCTTGGTTGATTGGTTGGTTCGTTGGTTGGTGTTGGTTTTGTCACGAATGGAGGAACTGTCAACTTCATACCGAAGTAGAAAATAAGCACGCAGTATTCTTACCGGTACGAGTACTCGTACCGGTATGTACTTGTAATCAATTGAACTCGGTGCAGCAAGATTTCTTACCGTAGGTACCCGTATCTACTACCGTACCGAGTACATACTCGTTACCTTACCACGCGCACACGTACGATGTACGAAGCATTTACGAAGTTCCGTACGATTCCTACGATCTACGATGCCGTACGTACGACCACATACCCGTACGAGTACGAACCGTAACGATGGGAAAATGACATGAAATTGATAATACCGGTTCGTACCTCAATACGTACTCGTACAGTAAGAGATCATACTTTATTAGTATGTGGTCAGAGCAGTGTCCGACTCCTCTCTTAGCCATTTGCGCCTGATTTAACCGTTGCAACGGTCGAAATCTCGGACATACTAAGATAACAACTTTACAGTAAAACCAACCAATCAAATTCAATCAAATTCAACCATGTGCGAACCACAATGTGTGCAACCAAGTGACCAACAAGCCGGACCCCCCTCCAACAATAGGCTACCCAACAACAACAAACTCGTCTTCTTCAGCAGCAGCCAATCAGCTTTAAGGACGAGTCACTTTGCTGCACCTGTCCCGGGCCCCCGGGGCGCCCTCTCACCACCACCACCAACAACAAACACAAGCAACAAACTATTACATACACTTTGATTCCAACAAAAATTCGAACATAAGAAGCACGACACGCAAAAACGCAAAAACGCTGCAACAAGAAGAAAACAGCAAGACAAACAAGCACCAACAAGCACATAGTACTAGTAGTACTGCCCACCAAAAATACCCACCATTATCCCATTATTGCGTCACATAAACGATGCTCGTGCTTTCGTAAAATTCGTGCGATATTTTAAAATATTCCGAAACATTTTGTTGCGCGCACAATAAATAATTCTCTACCTATTTTTGCTCGCAACAATTTCAAGTAGGACTATTTTCCTATCCATATTTTCATCCCTTGTTTCATGGTTGCTTCCAAATTTTTCTATTCTACAATTTTGTTTCGTGCTTACCCCGTTAATATTTACTCGCCATTTAATTTTTGTTATTTTCCACACGAAATTCATCTTATGTAATAATATCCTCTATGTACACTGATATTGTCGTAGCGTTGATACCATTTTCTGAACAAATATAGGAGCTTCTTGATAACCAGCAATGTATTCTGTTACGTCACTTTCACGTTACTCACACTATCTTTTTCGAATATCAAAAGCCAACAACCATATTTTTGTACTAATGAGAAAATATTTTATCCGCATTTGCAATACTCTCCGACATTTTACAATATTCACGCTACGCTTATCAAATACGGAAATACAACAAACATATTTTGTAACAAATACGAAAGTATTTTATCAGCTTTTGAAATTATCTTGTTGATTTTTATTATATTCGAACAGAAGACCCGGAACAATATTGTGCTAACCATAAAATAATAATGAACTACCCGTTCTACTATTGATGTTGATATCATCCATTACTCTTGTTCGTTTTTATTGTATTCCATGAAAAATTTGTAGTCCTCATCATCTTCGCCAAGAATCTCAACCAAGGTACGTTTTCGCTTCCGTGTTTTTCCCTCTGTGTTCTCCTCCTTATCTTGTTGTTTACGATTGCCATTTTGCTTTTGGTACATTTTAAGTATTTCCGTCTCTAATTGTTTTGACTGTTGTTCCTTCCTTCGTTCTTCTAATTCGCTTACTAGGTATTCGTAAAGATCTTGTCCCTCGTTACTCCACCCCTCCTTATTTCCAGACTTACCGTCAGTGAATTTTTTTCTCAACCTCGTGCCCTTTGTTGTGTTTATCCACAAGTCGTAGTCGTTGTAAAGGAAAAGCAATGCAAAAGCTTCATCGCTTGGGGTGAAAATGGTACTGATTGTCATTCTGACTGATTTTCTTTTGAAGTCTGTCTGTTTTGGTGACACAGCTCCAAGAATTCTTTTCATGAAGTATTTGAATTCTGGTGAATTTTTCCGCCGATAGTCTTCGTGCAATTGGTACCTATTTTCTGAGTTAACGTCTTGGGTGTCCGTGATTAGAACCGTTCCTGGGAAACTATCTGGTATCTGGTTGTTTCTTTTATCGTCTACGTGTCAGTGTTAATACGACCAAAATGTTAGAATGGATTATGAACGATTGCATGCCGGCAATCATTTTCTTGTTGGTTGCGTACCTTTGTAGTTTTTCCTGGCAAGAGTTTGAGCATTGTGCCTACACGCAGTCACTGCTCGGCAATAAATTCCACTCCACTTTTGGTCTTTTATATCGATTGTATTTGGTATTTCATTGTTATTCGCTTGTTTTACAATTTTGAATATCGTCGCCTTCACGAATGTAATCTCTGGCGGGAATTTAAATTTCCTGAATGCTTTTTCTTTGACGTGTTTGACAATGTTGTTTTCCAAGTTATCGTTATCGTATTGTTTTGTTGTCTGTAGAATATTTCTGTTGCTACTGTTGGTGGTTGTATATGTTTGGCTATCGTTTGTGTTTGTTCGGTCACTTCCCGATACACTGCTGTTTGGGCTGTTTGTGTTATTGGTAACAAAGGTTCTACCTGTCACCGGACTGCAAATAGTACTCAGTTCCACCATAATTTTTTTGTTAACTCGTGCACATCAACTTACCGTTTTTACCTTTGATTGATTTGGCACGCTATTTTTATGATAATAATGTTGTTTGTAGGCATCGTTTGGTATTTTTTTTCATTCCTACTGTACACACTGTAATCTCTTGATTTACTGTCTCCAAGGAATAGCTGTATTTCAACTAATTGTACTATCTGTGAGTGTTGTTCTTGTACGTACTGTCGCCTGCCTATCTTATTTTCGAGCGTGCCGTGATATTCTGGAATGTGGAGTCCTCAAAATTTTGGCGCGGACCACAATCCGTAGGTTCCACTGAGGGTAATCGTACGTAGCCCAAGCATTGATTCTCGTACCTATTGTCTTTTCATTTTCTGCAACGGCGTTGCAAGAAAAGCCCTTTTTGTTGTTTCGTTACTTTCTATGGAGTACATTTTTCGAATGTACCGACGTCTTTTTGTACTAGTCCATCAAAAACAGCCTAACTTTAAGTAGTGTAACTTTCCTCGTCAGGATATGATTGGTTCTTGATATAGATGTTAACGTGTCCAGTGGATCGATTCCTCCGTAGAGATGTGGTGTACAAAGGGTAGTCTCCGTAATTTTTGGTTATTGTTTTTTGATTTTTGTATGAACAAGTAACCAAAATAGTGTTTCTCAGTTACTTTTTGAGCGCAAAAGTGTGTTATTTTCTGAAATGTTTGGATGAATATTCCTCATAGTACTATGGATTGGGGAGACTATGAAACAATATTGACAAGTCTCAGGCTGATACTTTAGTCATTATGAATTTTATAATAATGTTTGTCCCTGGCCATGCATGTACCAAAATAGTGATTCCTACTCAGTTTTTGAGTGCAAATGTGTGGCATTGACTGCAATTTCAGGATGAATAGTGTTCATACTATGGATGGGGTGCACTACAAAACAAACTGGACAAGAAAAAGGCTGATACTTTAGTCAGTATGAATTTTAGAATAATTTTTGTCCCTGGACATGCATGTACCAAAATATTGAGTCCTAGTCGGTTTTGAGCGCAAATGTGTGGCATTGACTGCAATTTCAGGATGAATAGTGTTCATACTATGGATGGGGTACACTATGAAACAAACCAGACAAGAAACAGGCTGATACTTTAGTCAGTATGAGTTTTAGAATAATTTTTGTCCCCCCTGGACATGCATGTACCAAAATAGTGAGTCCTAGTCAGATTTGAGTGCAAATGTGTAGCATTGACTGCAATTTCAGGATGAATAGTGTTCATACTATGGATGGGGTACACTATGAAACAAACCGGACAAGAAACAGGCTGATACTTTAGTCAGTATGAATTTTAGAATAATTTTTGTCCCCCCTGGACATGCATGTACCAAAATAGTGAGTCCTAGTCAGTTTTGAGTGCAAATGTGTGGCATTGACTGCAATTTCAGGATGAATATTGCTCATACTATGGATGGGGTAGACTATGAAACAAACCAGACAAGAAACAGGCTGATACTTTAGTCAGTATGAATTTTAGAATAATTTTAGTCATTACCCAATAAGTTCTACTTAAGTACGTATGAAGAAAAAAATTCGAATCCCTAACCCTAACCCTAAACCTAACTCTAACCCTAAGTATGTACGAAGAAAAAGAAAAAATTCGAAGTACGTACGAAGAAAAAAATACTACGGAGTAAGAAAAAGAAAAAATTCGAAGTACGTACGAAGAAAAAAATACTACGGAGTATCATCTAGTACGAAAATCAATAATTCGAACGTTGAACGTTCGTTCAAAAAATTCAAACGGATCACATACAGCATTCAGTACTAGCTCCTAGCATGTAGATTCAGTACTAATTTCAAAATAATTCGAACGTTCAAAAAATTCAAACGTAATTTGAACGTTGGAACGTTCAAAAAATTCGAACGTTGGAACGTTCAAAAAATTCAAACGGATCACATACATGCCGTACTAGCTAGCATGTAGATTCAGTACTAATTCCAAAATAATTCGAACGTTCGTTCGAACGTTCAAAAAATTCAAACGGATCACATACAGCATTCAGTACTAGCACGTAGATTCAGTACTAATTCCAAAATAATTCGAACGTTCAAAAAATTCAAAATCACTCACACTGTTCGAAAAGTGACTTTAGTTCACTTTGCAATCAAATTGAACGAGCTCATTTTCCAACTTATCTGAGTAGAGTGTTGTTTCTTGCAAGCAACACTTCGTCCGAGAACGTGGGATCCGACCCTCTTCGTCACATGCCTTAGGGCGACGATGTCACGAGCACAACGATCCGTTCTCAGATATTTCAGTCCGATATAACAGCCTTGTACTGCAAAAGAAGTAGAAAGCATTCGATTAGGGATTAGTTGCTGGAAAGATATTCTTGTTTGGACGGCCGCCTTACATAAACATCTTGAAAGCACAAAATCTGCATCAATTGCCTATATATCAACAGGAACAAGTCCCTGTTTTTCGTGACATAGGAATTACTACAAGCCTGCAAATCAACAGCAGCACCAACAACGATTGTCGGAACAACATATTGGCAACAACGATTGGAATCGAAGGCAGCACCAAGTGGAAGGCAACAACGTGAGATAGATAGACATTGCTGCCTGCCTGTTGCATTGATGATGATGTTCTTTTTCCTCACTTCTATTTTTTCTTCTTATTTTCATAGGGACGGATCGGAATAACAAATCAGAACAATAGAGGTTCGGCGAATCTTTCCTGGTGTCGCTGGAGGCGCATCTTCTTCTTCCCTGCTGGAGGCTGCAACATCGAACCGGAACAGGTATCGGAACAATAGAGGTGCGGCGAATCTTCCATTGAGGTGGAACAACAGATCGGAACAACAAATTGTTAGCAACAAATTGATCGGACGCCAACCGTGTAGGTTAGCATGTAGATTATATTATTCTGTTGTTATAATTTACTCTACTACTACTACATCAATAGATACTCACCCATTTTGTTCAATTATTAAACGTTTTCATAGACCAGCAACAGCAACCACAATCGAATTGCAAATGGCAGCGGTAACAACAATAGCGGCGGCAGATAGCAAGCAACACGGAGCGGTGACAGAGAGCAATCAACAGCAATTGAGCAAACCGGAACGATCGAACCAACCGAAACCGGGAACGATCAAAACGCAAAGCGAAAGCAACAGCCACCAACAGGAACGATTGAACCATTGGCATCGGCATCGGCATCTGCATCGGCATCAACAGCACTCCTCCTCCTCCAACACATCCCGTGGCAGCATACGATTTGACACATCGTCAGCAACAGCAACCGCAATCTTCAGCAATTCATCTACTACTCCATCGGCAACGGCATCCTTGTTGACCATGAGAAATTCAGAAAGAGCTATGAAGCAGAGAAGAAATAGGAAACTAGTATACCATCCAAAATACGGAAAAAGGGCATTTTGTGCAACGCCGTTGCAGAAAATAGAAAAACGCAAAATACACATGAAAAGGGGGGTATGACTGTACCGTACTAGTATACCATCCAAAATACAGAAACAGGGCATTTGGTGCAACGCCGTTGCAGAAAATAGAAAAACGCAAAATACACATGAAAAGGGGGTATGACTGTACCGTACTAGTATACCATCCAAAATATGGGAAAATGGGCATTTGGTGCAACGCCGTTGCAGAAAATAGAAAAACGCAAAATACACATGAGAAGGGGGGTATGATTGTACCATACTAGTATACCATCGAAAATACGGGAAAAGGGCATTTGGTGCAACGCCGTTGCAGAAATAGAAAAACGCAAAACAAACTTGATCTTGACCTTCAATTCGTCAGATATGTTTCTTCCTACATTGGGTGTCGTAATTACTAGCGTGCTTGAATCACAATGGGAATCGTCAACATCAATGTTGTTGCCTTCTTCATCATTGACAATCAAAGAGTGGGGGGCCTCTATGCTCACACTTCCTTCTTTCTCATCGTCGGCATTAGGAAAGAACAAATTGTCATCGGAGACAGAATCATTGTCATCCTCTATGTTTGTTAATTCCCGACCAATCAAGGCACGCCCAATCGGTTCGACAGAAGGGTCATACATAACTTGATTGTCGAGCACCTCTGGTAATGCGCCGTCACTACTCTGTGGACCGTTACAGGTGCTCGTTAGACCTAATTGTTGAGTAGCATCCTCGAGCTTCTTCCTCGATTTTCTAATGAATAACGAAGATGCAAAATCATCTACCCCCAAACACCGGTAGTAATAAGAATAACATGTACCCGGATTACGTGAAATATGGTTGAGAAGACCGGGAGAAACAATTACTCCTGTTTTCTTTCTTCATCGCGCTGTAAACAAGGGGGGTTTCTTCTTCTTGGTAACCTTCTGCTTTCCGTAACCAGCAGTAGTGATCAGAGGAGAGTCCCGGTAGCAACGTACACAATATACCTGATATTTGGGAGTGCGGACCATCGTTACTACTGAAGTCGTACAATAGCCTGTAATAACAATAGAAAAAAGGAAACGATTGAGATTAAAAAATTGCGACCATGCACTGTTTGTTTCAGGCATAAAATTCAGTAACATGCCACTACTTCGGAAACAGATGCCAGTGGGGTAGGAAAATGAAATGTGCATAAAAATATTATGAGTTCGACATTAATTTTAATAAATAGGGTGAAATTACAAAGGGGGACCAGTGGAGTTCGACCCAAATATGCGCGTGATTCTGAAATAACCCTGAATCTCGTTTGTGTGACGTGTCCTCGTCCTCAACAAAACACCCCCGTTGTTGGTCTCCAGCAAGCAAAATGTCTAGCGCAACAACAACAACAACAACAACAAGTGGCCTACTAGTATTTGCCAGAGCAGCATGACATAGTAGTACAGCAATGTCATGTCCAACGGGATGACCTCGATGGCATTCTTATTCCAGCGAATACACAACAAATTTCCTACGGTCGCAAAGGGACAGAGTTCCTCCAGTATTGCACTACTAGTACCACCAGCACATGATGGTTTGGCTACCTGGATTATCCACAAGAAACAGCAGTAACTGAAGAGGAGAAGGTACTACTATATTTGGCTTCCTTTTCTAGTACTATCAGTCCTATTGATCCCGGAGGAGAAGAGACCAGAAGCTGAAGTAAGAAGAGGGAACACCAATAGTAGTAGAAAGAATATTCTTCGACGCCAATGACTACTATACGATGCTGGTGGTGATGGCAAAAGTACAACACCAATCACCATAATTGCAAGGAGCTTGTGGAGGAGGAGGAGGAGGAGGAGCTCGATCGCGACCCTGTAGGTTGGGATAGTGCGGTGAATCAATACATACTTGTGTTTCCATCCTCAAAATATTGTTGTGGCATCAGAGAAGAAATCAAAATGCCAACAATCGTCTTACTACTACAAAGAAACACGACATCCGATACTACAAAAGAGTTACCCAACTGCTGCGAGCCTTTCAACAAGTCCGAAAGAAGAAAAAGATCAAAAAATGAGATTTGATGAGAAAATAGTAGATCATGCATTTTCAGCACCATACATGAATGTGCAACACATTGAGCGGATAGAGGATTTCTTGTTCTTCTCTAGTAAGAAGCAATCAGTACAAACCAAGTTATCATAGTAGTATTGCATCCTTGAGGAGAGACAGATTCTGTTTCCTTACGACACATGGAGGGGTTCTGCGCGGCGAGTCTTTATTCAAATGGGAGCTGTCCGACCTGTGTGACCTTATCAAGAAATATGACAAAGGCACACACGCCTGCTGCCAGATCCTTGTTACGCAAATAATAATAACAGGGAAAACAAATGGTCAGAAAACTTTATATGGCCGCGTTATGAGACAACATAGAAACGTTAACATGCTGCGTTCGATTGGTGCGTTGGGCTTCTATTTGATGGCACAATTCCATTCAACGGCCGAGGAGGAGCTTGCTCAATCTGTCTTTGCAAGTAATGCCTCTTGGTTCAGCATCGAATTAGTAGTACTACTCACGGATTGTGATAACTCGGGGAACTATCAGCGGTTGATCACGGATCAAGCCTACAACACCAGCACAACAAAACAAGCATGCAAGGCCTTCTTGTTGGGTATTGCTTCAAAGCATCTCGTTCACTTTGGCTGTGGTACAGGTGCAGTTGCATGCAAAATGCAAGAGGTTGATTCCCAATACATCAAAAAGATTGGCAATTGGAACCTTGATGTCAGAGAGGACCAATATTCTTCCAAACTCCCTTTTAAGACTATGAGGGCGTTGGCTGGGCATTCACAAGATAAAGGGGGGTTCTTCTTGCCAAGAATGTAGTAGTCTCAATCCACCTCCAGAGCTTTGGCGTCGAGTCTTCCTCTTCCTTGACAAGGCAATAACAAACACCATCAATGGTGAGCCTAAGCCCAGCCCAGCACTGCTCAAGCTTTCTTTGAGCTCCTCCTTCATTTAAAATCCGTGGTACTGCGGGATGCCATCATCTTAGTCTCGATCCACCTCCAGAGCTCCGGCATCGATTCTTCCCCTTCCTTGACAAGGCAATAACAAACACCATCAATGGTGACCCTAAGCCCAGCCCAGCACTGCTCAAGCTTTCTTTGAGTTCCTCCTTAATTTACAATCCGTGGTACTGCGGAACGCCGTCATCTTGCTCCACCAAGGTAGGAAAAACCGGCTCTTCTCTTTGCCTGTTTTTGCAACTGACTTGTTCCACGCTTTGTATCAAGCAGCACTCATTGACAAGGTCAGTGTCGAAGCAGAAATGGGAGCTACTAGTACCTTGATCGAAAGGAGTATCGACGCTGCCCTTCCGGGGGTTTGGGACCGGCTTCAAAATCTTCATTTGGAAGTCCATAATGCTTGGAAGGATGTTGGGAGGATTAAGGCGTCAGATACTGGCTTCAGTCAAGAACAAGGTGTTGTCAACACCCAGCTCCACCACTTCCTGGAGCACAGGCATTCATTTTAACTGCCAACACCAACACCAGCAGCAACAGAAGCAACACCTGATGCGCCAGATGATCCTCTAGAAACAAGAATGTACTTGTTGTTTTGTACCCATAAGTTGGTTTCCTCGATGTGGAATGAGTGGTTTGGACTTGGGGACTTTGACGACATTGTTGACTTCCCCGGGGGGATTAAAGACCTTGAAAAGAGTGGCACCAGCAGTCAATGGAGAAAGCATTACAATGACACAGCTGACCAGAAGCGTTTCTCCCAACTCAAGTGTATTATTGATTATGTGTGAAGGGTAGAGTTGTTGCTGGCAAATCCTTTTGAGGTGATACTGGAAGAAGGCGACAACTTAATGAAGACAAAGGCAAAGACCCTTTCAACACTCCACACCCATCTTTGAAAGACCAAGTCCTTTCAACTTCCCACCACCAACCAATCCACAATCAATTTATGGTCCACCCCCAAAGCATCAAACACTTTGCAAGCAGTTTGACTTGTAGATTGTTGACTGGTTTCCCATTGTTGATTGTCGATTGGAGAGGAGAGTCATTGTCAATTGGAGAGTCAACGATTGGAGAGTCGATTGGAGAACTGATTAAATTGGAGAGAAAAGCTGATTTGATTGGAGAGGAGAGCTGCTGATTGGAGAGGAGAGTCGATTGGAGAGCCAGTTGGCGAGCAGATTGGAGAGCTGATTGTTGATTGCTCCGGCAAATCCCATGGTTGCTTCCGTTTGACAATTTAATGATTGTTTTGCTTAGCATCAGTTTAGTAGATTTGGTGGAGGAATCCCATGGTTGATTCAATTCCAAGATTATTTGGCTTAGCAAAGTTTACAGAGCCAAAAAAGATGCAGAGTTTTGTTCCAAATTTGAAATTATGGGCACTGTGTTGCAAAAGTAGAAATTATGAAGTGGAATCACTTGTTATCTAGCAATATTGCCTGTTACGTAGTGGAATCACGTGCAAATTGTAAATTAGAGTTTCTTCCTTTTGCAAATCACTTCAAGCAATCGTGTCAACTGATCGTGGAAATGGATCCCATTTAGTTGAGTATCAAAGAACGTGCCGTGTTTAGTTGAATATTGAAAAAGAGAAATCATTTTAGAAAAAGTTTTGGGATTTACCTCGGCCGGCAAGTTTAGTCCCAGTGGGTAGGGCTGTCTTAATTTATGTTCAATATTCAGTTCTTCGTCTTGATATTATAAGCTGGAGTGGTGATCTCTCTTCAGGTCCTTTTTCAGGTTTGGTCCGTTGGATAGAAGAGGTGCAGTGCTAAAATAAGTGCCCAGTACAAAACTTACGCTGACAGGATTAATAGTAACTTAAGTTATTGTTAAATTTAAGTATTAATAACTCAGTTATTTTATAGTACTTTCTAAAACCACGCGCGCAGGTCTGTCAGACAGTCTGACAAGTAATCAATTCTGGGAAAAATAAAATTCCGTAATAATAATGCATGTGTTGTAGAAGCTGTCAGATTTTTTGTGTCCCATTCAAATAGATTGAGGAACAAAAATCCAAGGGCATTGGTATATTATTATTATTATTATTATTATTATTTGATCAAGCTCACCTTCTTCTAAAAAATATAACATCTCAACATTTACATAGTGTGTTAGTGTAGTACCTGTGGGAACTCATGCATGATGAGGTCACAACAAGCAGGCGGGAAATTCCGAGGAGGAGGGTTCGCAGCAGAGGACACTTCCGACGGTGCAAGGGCATGATACTAATAGGGAATGATGAGGTCCCCCACTTGCAACACAAGTGCAGTCATTATGCCCTATTATTGTGTACTCATGTAGAAGTACTAGTGCTGTAAGGTATGGGAAATGAAAAGAGGAAGCAAGGTTGGAAAATAGTTGTTGTCCATTGTCGTCGTAATACGTTGCGGCGTGGCAATTGTTCTTTGTTGTGATGAGCATTATGATGATTGTCGTGATTGTTGTGCTCAATTGTTGTGATTATTGTGATTGTTGGTGGAAGGCGGAGACGTTTGGGACAATGTTTGGGATGGTGTACTTGGGGTATTTTGAAGTGAGTGTATGGTGTCAATGATGGAGTGTGGTCGATGGTTAGTATTGGGTGGTGATTGAATTTTCTTGATCGTTGGCGGTATCGGTCACATAGGGGGCGAGATGTTGCTTGTGAAGCAAACAGAGCAAGAGTGGCTGAGGTAGAGTAGACAGTGTCAAGATTGTGGTATTACTTGTTTCACTTCATTCCTTTTTATATTCCAATTGTCATCATACAGTTTCTTGTGTTTTTCAGCAGTGTTTCAATCTCGATTGCTAGTAGTAGTAGTCCTATTTGGTGTAGTACTTGCAGTAATACCGTAGTATCATTGTACTACTAGTATGAATGGGAGGCAAAGCACCAAACAAATCTTATAGTGGTGGTGTCCTGATAAATAATGAATCAAGGAGCATTTCTTTCATCTTTCTTTGAACCACACCACCACATTGTTTTGGGTAGCAGTGGATGTTGTTGGACCAGATTGCTGGTTGATAATTTCATCGTAGTTGCTTCTTGGCAGTGTGTAGTAGCAGTACTAGTACTAGTAATGATAGTATGACCTTCTAACATCACACTCTCCAACAAGAAAAACCGCTATCACTTCGTGATGTTGTTGTTGTGCTGTGCACGCTGCTGTAGCCAATCATCAGCAAAACTTTTGATATCAGATTGTCACCGGCATGGAGTTCTTAGTAAGTTAGTTGATTGATTGCAAGTCAACATGGAGTAGTAGGTATGTAGTACTAGACATGCATGGATGCATTGTACGGTACCATAGACATTCATTCCTACCTACTAGTTGATGGCTTGTTTGGATGGGCAAAACGAGACGGCACACACTCGGAAGTGGCAAAAAGTGACCCGTGAGAGACTTGAACTCCCGACCTTCGGGTCTGGAATCCGAAGCTCTACCAACTGAGCTAACGAGTCATCTTACAACGGGGGACGCCATATTAATACATAAAGTGACGATACTGAACCTTGAGATTGTTGTTTGTAAAAGAAAATGGTGTGTTGTTGCTTGCTTTCGCATGCATTACAGTTGAGCCCTTTCGTGCCATGAACAAGAGGAGACAGTTGCGTCCTATTTGCTCTATTCGGGAGCGAGTGAGTCAGCTGGCCTCGAGAACCTGAGGGGAAGGGAATCCGTATCATCGGTGTTTTGGGGGGTTTGGTGGTTTTGGGCATCGGTCGGGCGGTTTCCTGTTGTGAAGAAGATGCTGGTTGGTACTATTCACATATCGGTACCTACTACCGGTACTATACCGTGCGTCGTCGTCACCATCTGTCTATCGCACTTCTGCTTTCACGGGATAGAATTATAATTATTGCGCATGAAGATTGTGAGGACAGACAGAACCGTCTCCTGTAACCACCACCAACTCGTAATACTTCGTAGAAGGATGGATGGATGGATCCTACCGGTATTACCGGTGGTACTACGAGTACGGTATCAGTAAGACATCTGATAGAGGCATCCTCTTTGTGCCATGCCGATCCCCCTACGGTATGTGAGACGTGCATCGCTGTCCACGAATAAAACACGACGAATCACGACACCAAACTACGATACCGTACGTACTCGTACGTACCGGCACGTACCGTACGGAACCATTCCAACCTTCCAAACCAACGTTGATCCGTTGATCACCCTTTCTGTTCCGAAACATCAACATCGATCACGAAGCAACGTCAGTTTCCCCCATCACCTGCGAGCAATTACTGTACATGTGTTTGTTGCTTCGGTTACTGCGCTTTTCGGAACTCAATCTGGAAAGGACGAAACGAAAACCATCGAATCGTATCGTATCGTATCGTGTCGTGTCGTATCGTAGCATAGAACTGCGACAAAGAGCAGTACTATCTATACAACAGTCGCGATAGATCCATTGCACGCACGGCTCTACTAGAGATCACTACAGTACTGTACCGTAGCATGCACTGGCTTGGATGGTGCTGCCTGGACACACGGACGGCCTCGGCGCTCGCGCTGGGACTCCTGGCGACGACAGCAAGAACAACAACAACAACAACCACCCAGACCACGATGGACGGAGCGGTTGCGGCTCCCACCGCAACGGAAACAGCAACCGCAACAGCAACCGCAACAGCAACAGTGACCTGGCTGGTGGACGGGAACAACCTGTCGTGTTCCAGAACGGTGCCCAGCGATCGCGAGACCATCCTCCGGGAGCTCCGGCAGATTGCGTCTCCCCGATGCTACATGGCGAAAGGTGGAGTTGGAGTTCGTGCGAACGACAACCACAACGAAAACGAGGACTCGTTCGAAACCGAGCATCCCGATAACGACAACGACAACGATAACGAGAGCGCAGCGAACCACCCAAAACGAAAAAAAGGAAAGCGCAAGCGCAAGCAAAACTCAACGAAACCGACGACTACGACGACGACGACGACGACGACGCTCTCGAACGTCCTGGTCGTCTTTGATGGCAACGAGGACGAGACGGACGATTTAATCACGGTCGATCCCGAGGTTCGCCTGACGTGGGTCGTCACGGATGGAAGAGGGCGCCGCAAGGACCGCGCCGACGACTGGATCGTCCACCACGGAATCCCCCGCTTGGTATCCGAGCACGACTACGAGCACGAGCACGATGATGACGACAATCATGCCAGTGCCAGTGCCAGTGGCAGTGGCAGTGCCAGTGCCAACAATCATCATCATCATCAACCCCACAGCCACAGCCACAGCCACCACCGCGTGCACCTCGTGTCGGCCGACAAGGAGCTCCGCAAGCGGGTCCGGGCTACCCGGGTGATGCGCGGGGGATCCGAGGTCCACCCGCCGGCCTTTTGGAGGGACTATTTGCCGGTGCTGAAACAACAACAACAACAACAGCAGCAGCAGCAGCAACAACGACAGCAGTAGCAGCAGCAGTAACAAAGGCAGAAATCGATCCATGAACCGCGAAGCTACGTGGGGTCTGATTCGTTATGCATTCGTTTGGAGGAACCCCACGAATCGAATCGAATCGAATCGAATCGAATCGCAACACAGCGCAACATTGCTCTCGCCACTAAAAGGGGATCCGTCGTTTGCTCCCGCACCAGTACGAGTACGAGTACTGGTACCAGTCGCGGTAGATTCGGCGGATGTGATGTGATGTGATGTGATGTGATGCGACGTGATGCGACGTGATGTGAAGGTTTCCTGCTACCGCGGCGGGGAACCAACGGAACGAGTTTCTCCTCCATCCGAGTCGAATATAGATAATACATGAAATGGAGAAAGAAACGAAACGAAACGAAACGATGCGATGCGATACGATACGAAATACAACGAAACGAAACGGAGCGAGTGCGTTTGGTTTATTTCTGTTTCTATTCTTTGTTCGTTTTGTTTCGTTTCGAGTCGAATGTGCGGTGACTGGCCGATCGAATGCTGAATACCAATTGTCGTCGTCGTTGTTCCTTCCTTCCTTCCTTCCTAGCTAGCGGTTCAATGGGAACACACGATTCGATTCCAGAATGGCCTCGAATCGAATCGAATCGAATAGAATCAATCCCCCGCCCCTGAAAAGGTGGTACGGTGCATACGGTAGATATCATACCACCGGAAACAGCTCCGCGAGACGTATCGGATCCATCGGGGATGACAGGAGTTCGGTTCGGTTCGGTTCGGTTCGACCAAACTCCCATCCAAAAACCGTGCCAAAGTAATGAAACCGAGCCGAGCCTTTCTTTCGAATCCAATTTCCACGAGAGCACCGATACAAACACTTCGTGTTCTCCGCCATACCGGTACTGTAAATAACAATCGTATCTGGGTCGAATGATTCCAATATGGCATGCAATGCTGTACCTACGAGTACCGGTAGGCTCCTAACTATAATTTGTTCGTATCGAGTATTGATATTGATATGAGTATTAGTATTAATGCGCGTGGTAGTTTCATAATATTCCCTGATTCATTGATTCCATTCCGTGATGTGGGTGATGCAACCGTAACCGCGCTGCCGCCTCCCGTTGACACAAGGGGGATTCGCAACGCAACGCAACGCAACGCAATGCAACGGTGTGCGTGGTTCGGACGCCCATCATTCCTACAATTAGTCGTTGGTCCCGATGCGATGCGATGCGTTCCAAAATAGTCATTCACTTCGCTTCGCTTCCTCCCTTCCCAACGAGCCTCCAGTTCATCGTCACGCTGCGTTGCGTTGCGTTGCGTTGTGCTGCGTGGCGTTGCTTTCAACCCATTCCCGTGGTTGGATGGAATGCCATGTCATGCCATGCCATGTCATGTCATCGTCGCTGGCGGTCCCTCGGCAAACGAGGGAGAATCGAATCGAATCGAATCGAATCAAACCGATTGGAAGGTAGACCAACGATGGTGCGATATGGTACGTACCGCACTCCCCGCTTTGCGTGCGTGCTTGCTCGCATCGCATAGTTTCGAGGGGGGATCGGATCCACCCGCGAGGGCGGGCACCCAGGGCGGGCACCCAGGGCGGGCACCCAACCCCACTCGTATACTATTCTATACTACACCATACTACGCCGCGCTACAGCTACAGCTCCGCATCATCCTCCCGCCCGCCCGGCACACCACCACCACCACCACTACCATCACCCCTACGCCACCGTCGCCCGCTCAACAAGGGACTGTTTCAGATCGTCCACGACGCCGCACACGGTTGCCAACCGAATGGCGTAGATGGAAACGTCCGCCAGTTCCTGCGACAGCTTGTCGAGCGTTGTTGCTTCGAGCGCGAGCGTATTCGTAGTATTGCTTTTGTTGTTGTTGTTGTCGCTGTTGTCGACGTCCCCGTTCCACTGCAGGAGTTCCGCCAGTTCCCCGGCCTCACCCAACAGCGCCAGAATAAGGTTCCGCGGTGTGTGGTATTTTGCCCAGAGGCGTTCCTCGGCAAACACACCAATATCATGCGATAATTCCACCAGGTGGTGGTGGGCAAAGTCGTCGAGCGACACGGACACGGACACGGACTGGACGACGACGGCACCACCGCCACCGCCACCACCGTCGGTGGTATCGTTGCTGTTGTTGTCACCGTTATCGTTATTCTTCCCAAAGTCCGCCGTCGATTGGTTGTCGGTCGTCACCCCCGTCAGGTGCGAATACTTGGTGTATTTGCCGGCTTTTCCCTGTCGTATTGTCATTGTTGTTGTTGTTGTTAGTTTCGTCCAAAACAGAAAACAAGCAAAGCGCAGACGCACGATAAGACGAAACAATGTAAATAATGCAAATGCATCGCGGGCGGTAAGATTACGTGCACGTCGTCGTCGTCGTCGTAGTAGTATGAAACCAAACAACAATAGTACACTCTCCGTTCGGTGAGTTGGCATTGAATTCGATTCCGGTACCCTTTTTCGTTTTCCCCGACCTCCACGAGATGTTTGAGGACATTCCATTCGTGCAATCCAAAACACCAAACAAACAAACACAAACCACCATCCCATCCCGATTCGACTCGATTCGGTAACTCTACGCACACTACGCAAACTACACAGACACTATACGCACACAGCACAGCACAGCACAGCACAGCACAGTTACAGCACAGTACCCACCTTGCAGTGCTCGACGGGATATTTCCGTGCGTTGAGTGCCATCTTGGCCCGGATGCTCCGGACCCAGTTCAATTCCAGTGGCAGGGAGGACGCCGCCGCGCACAGATCGGCCATCAGATCGGACAGGGCCGAGGTCAGGCGTTCGGCGTCTCTGGCGGACAATGCAGTGCCATCCGGGGGAAGGCCCATCCCGACCCCGCACAGCCGTCCCGCGCTGGCTCCGACGGCCAGGATGCGGGTCCGGGGGTTGTTGTTGTTGGTGCAGTTCACATTCACATTTACCGCCGGTACAACAGGGGCCACTTGGCTTGGCTTGGCGGATTCGTGTGGTGTTGGTTCACCGGTGCCGGCCGAAGCTGTGGCCACGCTGGTGGAAGACCGCAGCGCGGGGTTTGTTGTTGACATGGTGCGGGGATTGTTTGGTGGATAGAAGTAGTTGTAGTTGTAGTTGTTTCTGTTCCTATACAAGGGAGCGAACCTGTACCCTGGAGCACAAAAGGAATCGACCGTTGTTGTTACCGAGCGAAACAGAACAGATGCCGCGAGGAATGCAACTGGGAGCAAGTTGGCGCAGAGGAGGCGTGGGAAGTTTTTGGTTTTGACGAGAAAACAGCGGGTATCCGGGGCGGGCGCTGTCATACAGCACAGCGATCGATGTGAATGTTAACCGAACCGAACCGAACAAACCGAACAAACCGAACCGAACCGGAATGAAAATGAAATAAACCGCGAGGAACGAACAAGCGATGGACGAGCTTGTTTTTAAATTGTGTTCGATTGCAGTTTGTGATGTGTCAGTGCCGATGGCAGGTGATCTTGGTTTGCTACCGGTATGGAAGTAGTGATCCGGCAGATACAGTATAATCTTATTATGAGAGGAGGTGTTGTACCGTAACTTACCGTATGGGATACAAGCTGAAGCTGTCAAAAATGCCAAGTACCGTACGAGTAATTAGTCGTAAGATTACGTAGTTGTGGCACCAGTGCAATGTCGTTCATAATTCTTACCGGTAGACTGCTACGAAGTACCGTACGAGTACTCCGGGGTACGAAGTACTTAAACTAAGATTGCCCGTCGTAAGATCTGGCCGCAGGGGTTCTGTCTACGTACCCGGGTACGAGTACGATTACAAGTACAACAAGTACTATTGTCTACCTATCGTATGCGCCTAGGATATGCGCAAACTTATTACCGTTGCGTACCGGTACGTGATTCGCAAACGATTGGTTTTGGCGCGCTTCCGTTCGCGCACTTAACCGATACAAACTACAAGTATTCATACGTACCGTACCGTACCGTACATAAGATTACTGAAGAACAACGGAATGAGGAAATACCGGAACAACCTTCTCTTTCATCGGAGAAGGAACATTCCAGAATTTCGAGAAACCCTCGAATCGAATGCCTACCTCATACCGGTACAAGTACCGACGGTACGGTACGTACGGTATTACGGTAGATCCATCCTCTACTATCGTCTCTTAAACGATGCTCGTGCTACGAGTACGTACGATTACCGGTACCGATAAGCACTCGTACGGTACGTACCGTACGTAACGGTAGATTCAAATTCGTGCAATTTATGGATCGATGTATGATTCTAGGAATTGCGCGCTTACGGACAGACCATGAATGCACTACTGAGAGACCGTAGCTATGGCAGGCGCACAAATCAATCGTGCCGGACGGCCCAAGATAATGAGTGATTCCCACCACCACCATTTAGTGAATAAAAGACCAAAGTAATAACAAATATTCACAAGTGAATAGATTGAATAGATTTTTTGGTGCACCCAACGGAAGAATATTTTTATTAACTGACAAATTTGGAACTTGGAATCTTCGGAATCCATACAGAAGAAACACCAGCAGTACTAACTGTCTGTTTAACCACTACTACCCGCGCCACCAGCACCTACCCGCCTATTTTGGCAAGCAAGCCTGTTAAGTATTCAAGGATGCCCGGCAGTTGAAAATTTCAGAATTTTTCATGTACCGATTGACTATCCTCGCTAAAACACTTAAGTTGCTCTCCAGCAAGAAGCAAAGAACACTCTTTCTTTTTTAAACTGACAACAATCGGCAATAGGCAATCGACAATCAACATGGCCCTGGAGTTAGCACTGCTTAGATACTACTATGATAACTACTTAACCCCTGATTACAATAACCCACTGCTTGGCAAGGAAGATAAGAAAAGAAGGGATCGTGGAACTCCTAGGATTGCAATTAAGAGATAGTACAGTCAATCTGCTTTCATGTGTCTCTATCAATCTGGCAATGATCAAGCTGTTTATTTCCTTTTGAAAGCGGCGGGTGTAATTTGATCATAAAGATGAGCCTCATACCATACGTAGGAATAATACATAACCGGATGGATCTCATTATTCTCGAACCACCGATACACCAGGCACGAAAGTAATTTAATACAAGCCCTTCTCAATTGCTGTGGAGTCGACCATGTCGTATTCAGAGAGCTCCTAGATTTGTTTGAGTCTGTCTACAATTCCTACACTGTTGATAAGAACACTGGATCAATTTGGAAGCTTAAGCAAAACTTTGTTCAAAGGAGAGAGTTTGATGCAACCGGATGTCTTGCTTTTGTCTTATTCTGGTTCTGAACCAGAGGATCAGCAGCAAGAGCAGTTGCTACAGCGTTTGGATTAACAGCTTCTCCTATGTGGAGATGGCTGAAATTTGGTCGCAAGGTCCTTCTTTCTGCATTACAAGACCATCCTGCTGCAAAAGTTTGCTTGCCAAATGAACAAGAAACTCAACAGCATGTCAATGCTATTGCTGCCAAGTATCCAGCACTTAGTCCACGGTGTGGGGTGCTTGCAACAATGGTCTTAAACTGCATATCCAGCAGTCTGGCAACCGAACCAAACAGAACCAATACTACAAGAGTTGGACTTCTTGTGCTACATACATCAATAGTGTCTTTCTTTTCTGCCCAGATGGTAGGATCCGGGCTTGTGTCTTGAACTCTCCTGGGTCTTGGCATGACAGCAGTACTCAGGCCGACTATGGGCTGTATGAAAAGATGGAGCACATGTATGAGCTGTATAAGGCAAAGGTTGTTGTCGATTTGGCGTTTAAGTTATCTACAAATGACTACCTTCTTAGAAGTAGTCAATATGACTCTCTAATAGCTCCTGTAGAAATACCTGAGGGTACACCTAACGAAGAGTCCGCAGCAATGAAAAAACGTGCCATTTGCAAGGCTATTACACTGAACCGACAAGCAACTAGTAGCATTAGACAGATGTCTGAATGGGGGATGAGACAGATCCAAGGTGGGTTCCTTTGACTCAAAGATAACATGTTGTTGGAAGAAACGGGAGATAGGAGGATCATTCTGAAACTTGTCGTGTTGTTGTACAATTTCCAGACAGCTAGAGTTGGAAGGAATCAACACCATACTCAACCCCTCCATGAGTTAGAGTGAAGGTTTCTTCTCCTACAATTTGGTACCAACGAAAACTGCAAACGATGTATTTTAGAGTCGAATCAATCAATTAGTTGATCGATTACATGAGCAAATTAGATAATTGATAGTAATTACGAATTAGCATTATTTAGAACAGTCGACAATATGACCAAATAATTTTGCTCCAGTGCATCTTTAGTGGTTTTGGATTCCTCTTTTAAGGGGTTGCAATATAGTTTTTCTATGGTCTATGTAACCTAAGTTTCTGTCTGGAACAAAATTGGTGTTGTTGTTGAGTTTAAGTAAGTAATCAATTCGTTTATTTTTTATCGAACTAACTAACTAACTTACTAACTAATCGTCGTCGCTGTCACTAATCGATTCCTAACAAATCATCGTCACTGCTGCTATCACTATCGTTACTGCTGTACTACTAGTTGCGATGCTGGAGGCTGTTTACTTTTCTTTTGAGCTTTCCCTCTTCAGCAGCGATCTTCCCTTCAGCATAAGTAACATTAGTAACTTGGGGAGTCACAACCTGTGGAGTAATAGGAGATGTAGTACAACCAACGCCACGGCCGCCGCCGCCACCACTGGTAAGTTGAGCAAGAAGTGTCTGCAACAACACCTTCTTCCTGTGTTCATCTGCCACTATCTTCCTCTCTTCATCTGCCTTGTCCTATCGTCGTTGCTGGAGTTCTAATGCTTGCTGCTGAAGCTTTCTATCCTCTCTTTCCTCTTTCAAAACAGCAGCAATCACGTTCCTCATCTTCGATTTGTTGTTGGCTTTGCAATTGTAATGTCTCTTCTTGCTACTACTAGTAATGGTACTGGTGGGAGTCAGCTCTGCTACTTTTGACTGCCGGGTAGTAACTTCGAACTGGGTAACTTCCTCGGGTTGTGTTGGTTGAGTTGGTTGACCAAGTAGAAGTGGTACCGGTTGAGTTGTAACAGCAGCACCAGTAGGAGGAGGAGGAGGAGGAGTAAATTCATTTCTTTCAACATCATACCTATCTTCTCCTTTTACAATAAATGTCTTATCGTCTATCAGCTCCTTGAGTTCCTTTGCCTAAGTACACCCCCTGATCCACAAGCAGGGAACAGAAGGAAGATGTACATCCAGGGTGCGGACCGTAGGAGGAAGGCGCCGCAATGAACAAGAAGGGTGAAACCTGGAGTGGAGGCCTAAGAGTAGCACACGGATGGGCGTCACTACAAGTGTCCTCTGGCGGTAACTGAACAGTTGAGGTGCTGAACGGCCGGAGATAGATAGCTTAAGGTATACACGATCCTACGGATGGGCAGCAATCGTGTGAGTTATAAGGGCTCTATAACCTGTTGTTACTCTAAAAATCAATCAAAAGGTATATGATGTTAAAATTTAAAGAGAATGTGAGCTCAAGGTGAGGAGGCTCTTAGTTTTGCTATGTTATTCTTGTAGTCGACCGGTATCCCTGTGTTATTTGCGTTTTATGTAGGGATGTCTAAACCGGTCATAGCAGATATAGATCATGTGCAATTCGTCATAAGACAGAGAACACATGATATGACCTAAATGTCTGGATACTTGAAGTCATTTTTATCTCTGGAGGAGTATAAGTAACTTTTCAAGTGTAGAATGGGTATAACTCCTGTAGAACGTACGCAAGTACAGTACAAGTATTTTTGACCAACAGCAGTCCCATCTCATGTTCGGATAGCCAGTTGGCGCCATCTTCTGGTTCAATCGATTGCATTTGTTGCAAATGGATTCAGCATCCCTTCCAGGATATTGTTTAGCGTGTAGGTCTGCAACATCGTCCCGGTCTTCTCCTTCAACGGGTAAGATAGCTCTAATGGCAGCAAACATGTTCTCCAACTTGGGCCTGGTGTAGTTCCCAATCCCGGGTTTACTGCCTCCAGCCAAGGGCATGTTGTTGATTGCTACAATCAATAGTATTGGAGGCATTGTCGATTCTTCTTCTTTCTTGTTTGAGCAGCTGAATGAAATCAATTCATCATCTGACGAATCCTCCTCTACTGACAAATCACCTACTAATAATGTAGCGAGAGCAACAAGCGCAGCAGCAGTAGTGTAAGAGGAGGAGGACATTGGTGGTGCCCTGTCTAATGTGGTGGAGAGACAAGTTGTACTGTTGTTGCATTTGTTTCTTTCCGGACTGTTTGCAATTTTTCAGCTGGCCAAAATTAGCAGTGATCACCAAAAAAAGCATGCTGGCAAAGGAGGTGCAAGAGGTGCACATGATGATTGGCATGCGTGGGTGACTGAAATATTTGATTTTAGTATGATTTTAAGATTCCGTTGGAGTTTATTTGGTGTTTATGCAGTTAATAAAGTTTTGAAAGTCGAGACAGTCTTGACTGCCAAATTATATTCAGTAGTTAATAAATCTATGTACTATGTGAACAGATTTATTACTTTGGTCGCAAACTTCTATTAGTACTTTATCATTGTTGGTGGTGGGAATCACTCAATACACAAATAAGTATTTACACGACTCGATTCAACGCATAATATGACTACTAATAAAGAGAGGTTGAATGAGGTGCTATCTGGATATCACTTTAATCCTAATGCTCATAATTTTAGAAACTACTTGAATACATCACTAATCTTTTAACTACTACTACTAGAGAGCGATACCACGTAGTAGGAATCGAATGATATTGGTTGTTTGTTTGTTGGTTGGTTGGTTTGCACCATACTACCGTACGGTACCGTAACGAGTGTACGGTACAACGAGTGTCGGATTTGATTTCTCGAACCACGGGTTGTTGTGTTGTGTTGTGTTGTGTTGGGTCGATCGACAGGGTACACACACTAACTTACACAACAAACTTGCTTTTACTTAGCAGGACCTTCTAGGTTTTGGTATCGGTATTGGTGTCCGATTAGATGCTTGCTTGTTGACCCAAATACCGGACGGTGTGTGCTGTGCTCGGATAAATTAATTAATTGTGGAACCCTGGTTTGGAACACGAACCACCCTCCTGCTACCAAACAGTACCTGCTGTTATGGTACGGTAGACTACCCGGATCGATGCGATATGATATGATCCTTTCCAAAGGTTCGTGACGTGACGTGATCGGACCGACCGGCCACGGTAGCGTGAAACAAACGCTGGTTTGAGTGGGCATTCTTTATTCATTCATTAACTGTCGGTGTTGTGGTATGCTCGACACGGGGCTCGACTTGCCGGAGAATGCTTCATCGTTCGTTCACCGATTGATCGAGTCGAACAATCACGCCGGACGGCCCCGTGCCGTGTGATGGTGCAGAGCCCGGATTGTACTCCTACCGCCGGGGATCGGGTTTATTCGCATCTATTGATTCGTCGTCCCCACTGTACCCCCGACGCGGGCTCCGTGGGGCTCGGCACTCGCAAACAATAATAATTTCGATCCGAGATGATGATGATGGGGTGATTGTTGTTGTAGGCCCATTGACAACATTGCCGCCGCTGGGGACGGGGACGGGGATGCCCTCATCATCATGTTGCAGAATTGCTGGGCACCCATCGACGGCATAGGCATGGGGATACACCGCATATAGCCGCTGGTGTTCGTTGCTTCATGCGAAGTAGAAGTAGTATTATCAGTAGTAGCAGCAACTGCTGTGTTTGAGGTCATGGAAGGGTAGTTCATGCCCACCATTATTGGCACCATCATCGTCATCATCTGGAAGAACGGAATGAGAGCAAGAGGCATATTAGAGTACTGTGAGCATATGGTCACTAAATTCATAATGGAATCACTTCCGTCTTTGAGAAGCAAGTAATCAGAAAAAGAACATCGTGCCCTACCTGTTGTTGCTGCTGCTGCTGTCTTCCCACGATCATGGATTCCACGGAGGGCGAAGGACTGTGCCCATCCACTGATTCTAACTCGGGTTTGCTTTTGACAGTAGTATCCTTACCACCATCACCTACCGTAGCACTCAATGGAATTGCCAGAGGTTGTGCCATCGTGGCAGCAGCAGCAGCACCACCATATCCTTCGATGTCTTTTAGTTTCCGCTCGTTTTCTGCTCGGTTCCGTTCCATCTCCTTGAGTTTGTCCTTGAGGGAACGGATGGTGGATTCTTGCTGCTTCCGAATCCTTCCGTATAAGGCGAGGTGCGAGACGGTTCTGGCAATCAAATCGGCACGGTTGCTGGAGGATATGTGAGTGGGAAATAGGCGCTTGTGCTCGAGTCTCGCGGCGGATGTCATGGCGGCAGCGGTTCGTGCAGAATTCTCTTGGGGACCCGTCTCCGATTGTGTGGTGCTTGGGCTCTTCTCGGTTCCATTCCCTTGTTCGCTTGGGTCCGACTCGCTTGACCCGCTCTGCGCTCGTTCCTCGTCTTGATTGGATGGCTGCATATCACGTTGTTCGTCTTCTTTCTCGATGCGAGAGAGGACAGTGATCAACGTGTTGTATCTTTCGTTCAGATCGAGCCGACGTTGTTTTTCCAATTCACGCTTTCGTTCCGACCGGATCGATCGCTTGGCATTATTATTGGGATCGCAGTCGGTGTGTCCCTCGATCGATTCGGTAGATTTGTCGGCGTTGTTGTTGCCATTGTCCAGAGCGACTGTCGTGATGCTTCGCTTTCGACTCGTGGTGCCTGTGCCAATATCACTGGCAGGACCTGTTGTGGTACTCGTGTCTTCCCAGGGACTCTTTGCTAGCGTGTACGGGCTTAGATCTCGATCGAACGATTGGTGATTTGGATACGAGATTTCTTGTGAGATCCACCATCCGGGGGAATGGGTGGTGGAAGCAGCTGTAGTAGCCATCGCATTCCATCCCATTGCTGCATCTGGGCGAGAAAGATTTGGAGGATGAGTCGGGAGCAGGTGCCGAGACTCGAAATTGTGGAGTTGTACCTGGTGCGGTGGTACTTGTTCTTCTTGATGAACCACTTGCTGTTCTTGGAATTCCCCTAGTGACAATTGACGGTCTTGACGAAAAAGATTGGGGGTTGGAGACTGTGACTGGACGAATCCCGTGCCATCGTTGCCTACAGCGATTTGTGATTGCCAATGATTTAGATGCATCTGCTGGTAGCGGAGCAAAGACTGGTGTTGTTGTTCTTGGTGCGTATGGAATTGATCAATCTCAGTCCTGCTGATGTCGTGACAATCTGATAGATTCTGTTCCTGTTGTTGGAAACCCATTTCCTATCGGTGTTGGCGTGTTAAATCGAGACTTGTATAGAACTACGACACTCAGTACCTGGTACACCAGTATCAATGATGTTGATGACCAGAAAGATGAACAGCTCGTAGCAGTTCATGTGTGTGTCTGCGTGAGTTTCTGTTGCATTTTTGAAAAAGAATTGCCATCGGAATCCGGTAATTTCCATTTCGATGCGGGAGGTGCCGATGGCGCAAATTATTTTGTGGCTGATAGAAGGACCATCATTCATTCAAAATGACTTGTACCATCTGGTACCTTGTGGAATGGATCCTTTAGAAGTTTTTGGGACGTGCTCTCTTATGCTGCACCAAGAAAAATCAACAGCAGTACGCAGTCCCATATGTAAAGAAACAGAACAGATGCATGCAAAACATCAAAAACCCGTGCGAAACGCGTGTTCATTTGTTCTGAACCGAAACTCCAGCATTTCCAATCCATCGTGACCAATCACATTTCACTACACATCAACTGATGATGTCACTGCGCGACCTTTCATTATTTTAACAAAATGAAAACTCATGAACATAGATATATACTTGGCATACATAATATACATAGTATAATATATGGCCATCATGTTAAAACTATGCTTATTATCTATGATAGGTACGCACGTGTAGTCGATGCTCATTTTTTCCGAGCCCGCGCGTGGGGAGCGACAGCTCTTCACGCAAACCATGCCATGATTTCTCATGCCGAACACACATCGTCCTCATGCGCGTGAGGACACCAACAAAAAGATACCACAATCATGCTCTGCGCACGTACAACTAGCTTATGGCACAAACGTGGATCATAACTAGATCATAACATGTCATCGAATGTTTCGAAGGACAACTCTTCTTCGCTTCTCTTCGCTATGGCATGGCATACGGAACGGGACGGATCATTCATGAGCATCTACAACGTCAATTCTTTACCACTAGTTACGTATTGTATATTGAGTATGGTTAAACGATGGATTGTATTGAAAATCGCAACAGAGCCCTCGATTGCATGCGTGCATCGGGTTGAACATTGAAGGAGAGAGATACCCTTCAAAAGAGGATCGAACTGTAGTGACGATTCACGTACGGATCTGCTATCTAGATTAACTGTGTGATGGGCAAGCAAGATGTTCGAGACGATGGGATCATTCATTCTCACAAATTTGAAAATCAAATCGACAACAAGATTGAAATCGAACCAAAAAGCTAAAATGAAGACAACTGCTGCCGCATCCATCCTCGCCTTCGCCGGTTCTGCCGCTGCGTTTGCACCCAGCTCTTCCGTGCCCCGCGCTTCTGTCAAGGTTCACGAATCTATTGCCGAGCCCAGTCCCGAGCCCACCAGCGATGGCTACGAAACCAAGGCCGATCTCGAAGAATTGGCCAAGAAGTTGAACCCCATCCTTGGATTCTATGATCCTTTGAACTTGGCCGAAGCCGAATTCTGGGGACAAACCAACGAGCAAACCATTGGATTTTTGCGTCACGCCGAAATCAAGTACGTAACAAGCTCGTTTGAGTCCCAAAAAACAGACAACGCATGAATCGCCAATTCCTAACCCACCGGAACACTTGCATTTCACAATCTCGTACTTAATTTTTTGTTCATCCTCCAACGCAAAAGGCACGGACGCGTTGCCATGTTCGCCTTTGTTGGATACCTCGTTCACGCCAACGGCATCCGCTGGCCTTGGCCTATGATGTTGGATGGAACTCCGTTCCCCGAGGGCAACAATCCTCCCGAACTCTGGGACGAAATCCCCGACAACTCCAAATGGCAAATTTTCGGGCTCATTCTCTTCTTGGAACTGTGGAGCGAAATCAGCACCGATGACCACAAGCACTACATGCGAGGAGGAAAGCCCGGTGACTTCCCCGACTTCGACACCATCGCCCTTCCCCACCCGGTCCCTCTCAACTTTTTCGACCCCTTCCGGCTCAGCAAGCGTGCCAGCGACGAAAAGAAGGCCCGCGGATTGGAAATCGAGATCAACAACGGACGCCTTGCCATGCTCGGTATCTTCGGCTTCCTCACCGAATCCACCATCCCCGGATCCGTCCCTACGTTGAAGGACATCGTGCAGCCCTATGCCGGAGAAGTCATGGCACCTTTTACCGCCAACATGCTCGATCCCGCTTCCTTGATCTAAGGGATTCGTTTTTCCCCGGTCGTGCCATGCATGCCATGCCATGCCATGCCATGCTATGCATCCCGCGATGGCGGTTAGTGCTGTGCTGTGCTGTGCTGTGCTGTGCTGGTTGTCGTCGATGCCTTGCCTTGCCTTGTCTCCGGACGCCTAGTAGTAGAATGCAATACCATAACAACAACATAGATGCGGTTTGTAATCCAAAGATTTTTCGTTCGCGTACTATAGCTTGCTGCTCATTCATCGCTGGTTGATTCGGTTACCAACAATGAATGTTTGTTTGAACCATTCCTTGTTGTTCTCTCTCTCTCTCTCTCTTCCGTGTTTTTGTATATACATTCCTATTCGTCGTCCCGCCCAGCTTCTTGTTCAACTCAATGTCGATGTGGATGCCGACGTCGACGCACAGCACCTCGATATCCGGATGAGGTATGGCACAAACCAAACAAAACCAAACCAAACCACACCAAGACGGTCGGTAGAAAAGAAACGAAACGTGCAACAACAACAGCAACAACTTCAAAGCAAGCAAAGTTTGGGCTAACAACTATTACTTCGGGGTACTTCGTATTTAGTTTCCTACCGTGCACCGGAATCCCTACCACCGGAATCGATTCGATTCGAAACGTAAATAATAGTAATGTAGTAATAATGATAATACCGTAATGCGCGCCAACAGCAGCAAGTTGGTTGTCCTTCTTTTCCTTTTTCTTCGTCTACGCGGCCTTGAAGAGCATGATGGAAGACGCGACGAAGAACATGCCAAAGAGTGTCATGAAACCCGCGTGCTTGGCGTTGGTCGCGTACCTGAACGCGGCGGGCATCAATTCGGTGACGCTGATTGTCGTCATCATTCCGCCGACGAGACCAAAAACGACGGCGTGCGCCGAAGGGCTGCCGTTGCTGCCGGAGAGACCGGTCCAGACAATCAACGCGCCCAGCGGTTCGGTGAGACCGGAAAGGGTGCCCCACAAGAAGGAATGCCACCGTCTCCCGGTGGCGTAGTACAGGGGCATCGAAACGGACAGACCCTCCGGGATGTTGTGGAAGGCGATGCCGATCGCCAGCGCAACACCGACGGAAGGTTCTTGTGTGTAGGCGAGGTACGTCAGCATGCCCTCGGGGAAGTTGTGGACCCCGATCGCCACCGCCATCGCCCAGCTCATGTGCTTCAGGACGTACTTGTCGTTGTCGTTGTCGTTGTCGTCGTCGTCGTCGTTGTTGTTGGTATTGGCGGCAATACTGCTGCTACCTTTGTCCGTACCGGTACCGGTACCAGAAGCCTCTTCTTCGTCGTTCGCGACCTTGGTTTGTTCCACACCAACGGTTGTTGTGTTTTTATCGTCGTCGTCGTCACCGTGTTCTGTTGCTGTTGTTGTTGCTGCCGCCGCCGCCGCCTCGTGCTCGTCCCGAACCTTGTGTTCAAAGTCCTCGCGCATCTTGTTCAGGGTGTCTCCGTCCGGGGGTGCGATTGTTGCAATGCTTTTGTCCACGAGGGCGACAACGTTTTTGTTGGTTGTTCCACTTCCTCCTCCTCCTTGTTGTTGTTGTTGGGCTCTCTTCAGATCCCAGGCCAAAACCTTGTCGATGATAAAATCGAGAACGATCATGAGCACAACTCCTCCAAAGAACGAAAGTTTTCCGTAGATCACGGCTTGGTTGTCGGTGATGCCGGCCGCTTTGAAGTTGCCGATGGATTTTTCCAAAATGTCGGTCAGTGAAACATAGAGCATCGTACCCGCCGCAAACGACAGCGCTAGGGACAAGACACCAGGTCTCCCGAGGTTGGCGAGCGCCGGAAAAAACACGACGGCTGTGTGTAGTCAGTACATCGTGTATGTACAACAACAACAACAACAACAACAACGACGACAACGACGACAAGGCACGGTACGGTACGTAATTACAGAGCATATTCATATGATGCATATTAACAATGCAGAGGGAACGGAACCACACCAACGACACACCCAAAAAAAAAACGGTATCAAGCAAAACGAACGAGTGATCGATCGATCGATCGATAGGTGTGTTTGTTAGGTGTTATTGCGCAAATAAATAAAATACTAACCGGGAATCATCTATGGTAACCACAAACGGAACGGAACGGAACGGAACAGACACAACAGTTGTTGTTTGTTACCTGGTATGCAATGCCAAACCATGACAGTCACGGTCACGGACACGGACACAACTCGGATACTTTATACTTACATGCACCAACCGCGGTACTCAAACCGGCACCAATCACCAGCAGGAACGCCTGTGCTTCTATAGAGACCATGGTGATTGAATAGTAGTAGCGAATACTGTATCTGTATCTGTTTCTGTTTCTGTTTTGTTCGTCGTTCGTCGTTCGGTTTCTTCGCTCGACTCTCGACGAAAAGTTTTTGGATCGAAGTTTGTGAAATAACCATAATAATACGAAGTAATAATAATACTTCGTAATTACTTCGTAATAAAAGAAGCGTTGTTGTTGCTACGGTAATTACCGGTAGATAAGATTAGTTGTCAGATGCCGAACGATCGATCGATCCTTATTTTAGATGAGATGATTATCCTCAAACGATCCTCCCTTCCAACTTCACCGAGAGAGAGACAGACAGACAGATGGATTCTCGATGAATCACAGTGGGGCCTAACAAGTCGTCCGATGAAATCTGTTTCACCGATGTTGATTGTTTATGGTACCGTACGGTACGGTGCGATACGGTAAGGTACGAGTACTATTCTTGTGGTAAGCGAACAAACTTACGGTATTCTATGGTGCGGTACTCGTACCGTATGATAGAATGGTTGGCACCAACGAACTCATTTTCTGGGCCCACTTAGCACGTGCTTCACCAATTGGTGCAGTTGCAATTTTTTAATCTATTTAACTCTACCGGTACGGTATTACACATAACCCACCCAAAAGTCGAAGAGAGAGTCTGAGCGAGGCAGAAAGAACCTTGAAAAAAATCAAAACCGGGGTAAACCTCCTTCCTAGCCATACTAGCCTACCCATCCATGCTCCTTTTTGCAAGGATAGTTGTTGCCCCATTCTCTTGGTGCTTCCCGATTTTGGTATTGTACAACTTCGTTTCATGCCCAACCCAATAATATTTGTTCTCCATTCTATTGTTTTTTGTTTTTCCACACGAAACTCATCTTTGGTAATAATATCCTCTATGTACACTGATATTGTCGTTGATACAAATTTCTTCACAAATATACGAGCTTCTTGATAACCAGCAATGCATTCTGTTACACCAATTTCACAATACTCACACTACATATATCGAATACCAAAAGGCAACAAACATAATTTTGTACTAATAAGAAAGTATTTTATCTGCATTTGCCATCATCTTGTTTGTACTATGCAATTTTAGCAGCAGACAAATTTATTGCGGCTACCCACATTAGATTCCAATAAAGAAGTACTAGCTGCTGTACTATATTTTTGTTACTGTTATTTACTTTTATAATTTGTCTCTGTTTGTGAGGTAATATTTGTAGTCCTTGTGGTTCTTGTCAAGAGTGTCCATCATGTTATATTTTCGCTTCCGTTTGGTTTTGTTTGTTTTGGCTTCTTCCTTTTGACGTCGTTTCACATCATACCCATTTTGCTGTTAGTATGTTTGAAGTAGTTTGATCTCTAAATCTTTCGTTTGTTGTTCCTGCCTACGTTTTTCTATTTCCTCTTTGACATATACATAGAGTTCTTGTCCCTCCTCACTCCACCCCTCCTTAATTCCTGACTTACTGTCAGTGAATTTCTTTCTTATCCTTGTCCCCTGTGTTGTGTTTAGCCACAATTTGTAGTCAATGTAAAGGAAAAGCAGAGCAAACGCTTCATTGCTCGAAGTGCTGAAAATGTTACTGATTGTTGTTCGCACCGATTTTTTTAAAAGTCCGTCTCTTTAGGCGACACTGCTCCAAGAATTCTTTTGAAGAAATACTGTAATTCCAGTGTATTTTTTTGTCAATAATCTTTGTGTAATTCGTACCTATTTTCTGAGGTAGTGTTTTCGTTTTCCTTGATTAGAACTGTTCCTGGGAAACTATTCGGTATTGTCTATGCATCAGTTTGAATGATACCATATGGTTAGTTATTTGAAAATGTGTCTAATGGGAACAATGTTGTTCTTGTCGGTTCTTACCTTTATAATTTTTCCTCGCTAGTGTCTGGGCATTGTGCCTACATGTAGTTATTGCTCTGCAGAACGTTCCATTCCACTTTGGCGCATGGACGTTCAATGTCGCTGGTAGTTTGTTGTCATGATTCAATTTTACAATCATGGTAGTAATAATTGTCTTTATGTATTGTGTACCTTGTTTGTCCGTTATTGGGAATTTCATTTGCCTGAACATTTCTTCCTTGACGTACGCAGTAATGTAATTTTTATTGTTGTTGTCAGTGCGCTCTTGCAATTCCTCTATTGCATTGCTGCTGATACTGGTGCTATTGGTTGTATCTGTTTTGCTATCATTTGTGTTTGTTGTCTCACTTCCTGATACACTGTTCGCTGGGTTGTTTGTTCTCTGTGTATCAATCATTGTACCCTGAACCCTCGGTGTGCAAACGTGTTCCACCATTATTTTTTTGTTAAATCGGAAATAGGAACTTACCAACTGTTCGTTTTCATGTATTTGGTGCGCTCGTTTCATGGGAGTTGAATTGTTTTGGAGTATGATGATTTTACATTTCATTCACACTGTTATACCATGCTAAAATTCTTAGTAGTTGTATGTGCCTGAGTTACTGCATCCTGAGGATTTCAGTATCACTACTTATTTTTGTAGTATTGTTTCACTTTCTTTGTGTGGGGTTGTACTGTCGCCTGCCCCCTGTTTTACCGCGTGTGCCCTGACAATCTGTAATGCGGTTTCCAGAAAATCCTGGCGCGGACCAAAATCCTGGCACGGTGTCTAATATTATAGTGTACCCCACCCCAGGAACGGTATGTTCCACTGATAGGCAGTAGTCTTAGCCCAAGCATAGTAATATCTTGTGTGTCCAGGTGTATTATGATAATAGCAGTCATGTAGGTATGAGAGTAATAACTTATGCTGGAGGGGTGAAACCTTTTTTTGTACAATTCATGTCAACAATCATGGAATGGCGTTTCAGAAGTATATTACCGGAACGGCTTTGCAGGCTTTCTGTTCGAAACTTGTTTAAATTTGAAATCTCAAAATAAAGTATTGAATCTCAAAATGTAGCTTTATTTTGGTCAGTTTTAAAAAATAATTTTGTAATGGCGTTGCAGGTTATTCATGTTACTGGGCGTTAAAGTGTTTGGAAAATCTCAACATAGAGCACCATATCTCAAAATTGAGAATCGGTATTTCATATTGTTATGGTTTGTTTTGGTCATTTTAGAAGTTTTCTTTTGGAACGGCGTTGCAGGTTATACTATTTAGTGACCGTTAAAGTGGACAGAAAACCTCAAAATATTTTTTACATTGTTGCATGATGTTTGTTTGTCGTTAGAGGCGTTGTGGTTTGAAGTTTTGTTGAATATGTTTTTCATTTCATCATTTTGGAATGTCTTGCTATGTCATGTTTGGTTGTGTTTTCCGATTTGTTATGCGACGAGTTATTGTTATTGAATTGTAGCAACTTAGATTGCTTTCACACAATTTTATTTTGTTGTTCTCAAAATTATCAATCAAAGAATGGCAAGGATGAGAGGTAGGTCGAGAAGTATGTCTAATTCACCAGCAGATGAAGTTGCAGCTGCTGCCGCAACGTCAATTGCAACTGCACCAGACAACCCTAATCCACCATCAGATGAAGTCACAGACGCAACCACAATGTCAGAAGACAACACTAATCTAGCAGCAAATGCAGCTGCAGCCGCAACCACAGCTGCAGAAGATAATACTATTCCACCAGGAGATGAAGCCGCAGCCGCAGAAAACAGCACTACTCCACCAGGAGATGAAGCAGCAGCCGCAGACACAGCCACAGCCCCACCCAAATCACAAAGGCCGTCTCAAAAAGATCTAAAGTCTCCTCTGGGCCGTCCAGGGGGTGCATCCAAACTGTTGCCGACATGGAATTAGTTGAGGATGACTCCCAATACAAGGTTCACACAGATGCAATGAAGAGACATGTCAAAGCTTGTCTTGAGCAACAGGGTCCTAACGGATTCTCTAAGAATATTTTGACTGACGAACTCATCACTGCCGTAAGTCAGGACATCAAATCAGTCTTTAGCCAGCTCATGAATAAGGTTGTCATCGTCACGAAACTCTTTTCTTCTGGAACCCGTCCTGACTTCAGCAAGACAGCAATGGGTGACAAGCCACCATTGGGTCCTATACCAAGGGTTGTTGACGTGATGGTAAATCTTTTCCTGCATGACTGGGTTCACAGTTGAAAAAGAAGGTCTGCATTTTGGATCCAAAGGAGCTGACAACTTGTTTCAAGGTCTACGAGATGAAAGAAAAATGGAAGGCCCTCCAGTCAACGCTCAACTCTGTTATCGAAATCAATGATACTAGTACAGCAGGTCTAACAGAGTACACCCACGTTGAAGGACAAGATGAAGTAGTGGAAGGCACATTGCATGCTGTTTGGTCAAAGAATGTTGTTAACTTCAACACCATACTAAAGTACATGAACATGTATTTAAGCCTACTTTGGTGGTACGTACATTGTGTTGAATTCCCATCTGCACCTTCACCCGGCAAGGAAGGCCCGATTTTCTATCAACAATTTAAAGACGATGTAAAGAAAGGGAAGCAATACGTCCAGCAGATGGTCTCATTCTTTGAAGGTCTTTCCTTTCACTACACACTGAGGCATTTTCTTTCAGCAAGTCACTCCTTTGAACAGTTGGACAAAAGTATGAATCAAATTTGGAGGCAGGAAGTTGTCTGCGCACCGACAAGAGAAGGTGCACCAGTAATTGAGTCAGTCCCCTCAACCGATTCCCAAAAATACCTCAAGTTGGATTGGCCATCTGATGTGTCAACGACACCTCTTGCGTTTCAAAAGGTCCTCATGTATTTGTGGGTATGCTTCCAAAGAGAGAAGGCACGAATTTTTCAAGAAGTCAGCCTGGACCACTTCGCCAATGGGTCATTCCTTGATGACAATTTGTACAAGGAACTATTGCCCAATCTCTATCAGTCTTCATTTTTGGTTGGACGATACAAAATACCAGAAGTTGACAATTTGGTGAGGAAAATTCAATTTAAAGTGTTATCTTCTCTTCACTTTTGCAAGATTATGGAGCACCGGAAAACTCTGAACAGGTGTTACAGAGTAGGCGTTGACTTTGCAAAAAATGGGGTGACTCTTTCTACTGCAAAGTTGTTGGAGGAACGGGACATACTTGCCGACGATTTTGTTCCAGAAAACAAACAACACGTGAAGACATTGTTGCAACATTACCTCCTGAGTTTGTCATGGGTTGAAATGTGGTTCCCGCACAGGAGCAACTTGAACAGGTGGATCTTGTTTGCGAGGAATTGCTCGACAATGTTCTAACATCTTGGTTGTCCTGTGGTCCTAATGGTACACGTGTCCTGGTTACTAGGATTATGGTTTTAAATGCAATACTGAAGGCAGTACTGGACAAGGAAAAAAACATCTGTTGACGTTGACGAGGCACACGAGAATTTGGACAAATATTTGAAAGCAGAGCGCCAATCATTGCCGTCCAACTACAATCATGGCAAACCTAACCGCAAAGATTGGTTATTCATTTTCACCAACGATGGTGCTCCATCCATTCAATTTGAAGAATGAACTCCACCTGAGCTTCTAAGAGGTAAAGAGTGTCAACATACTTACCCACTCGCGAAAGAAAACTACAGCTTATCTGTCACAAGGTTCCTTAATTTTGATGAGAACTGCACATACACACTGGACGACCAATTGTTCTGGGAACATACGAGATTTGTATTCCATGATATTATTATCACGCCACCAGAAATACTACTCAAAGGTTGTAAGTGTTTTGAGAGGTCCCTACAATTTCTCACAACTTACAATTATCTACCGGTTAGGGGGCAATTGTTTGTTCCATTGACCAAGGAACTTCTGTGTGCGGTTTTCCAGAACAAAAAAACGTGTTGGAAGCAAGCTTGGAAGTAAGCTTTGTGTCAGGCAAGGATGAAAAGACTTTGCAATCCCATAGCGGCTCCTTGATCCAACTATTTGAAAAAATCAAGGTACCCAGGACTCAACGTCACAATGCAGCCAACATTGCAAAGTGGGACTTCCTCAAGAAGCATTTGAAAAACTTTGAGACCTTCATCAAAGAAAACGGTGTATATTCCGTTGGAAGGCTAGTGTTCACTAACAAAGGGCTAATGGAGTGGAATCGTTCTTTCCATTTCCTTGGGAAGATAAATTGACAGTTGAGCTGGACTCCGAAATTGTTGAACCTGAATCCGTTGAAGATCAAGAAGGAGAGAACAAAGGAAATGAGGACAAACAGCCCCCCATCCCCAACGCACTTGAAGACAACCCATCCACAAAGATAAAGGAAAGGAGAAGTTGTTCCTTTGCCAAGGTTGCTAACGTAGGAAGTCAGCATCAGACGAATCCAATGGAGAGGCCAAGTACAAGGAGAGGAAGGTTTCTCCAAATGTTACCCATGTTGAAGATCTTGGATACCTTCTGGAAGTTCCTTGTCCCCGACCCAACAACGTAGGAACGCAAAAGCCCTCTGGCAGTGTGAAGGTGTTGTTCACAGAACCTGATCCTGTGATCTTGTATCCTAAATTTGCAATTGATAGTGAGGTTACAATCTAAGAGGAAGGACCCTTTTCCTGTTTACCCTGGATACATGGTGTACAAGAAACTACCGGATGGTACAAAAGTGAAACGCGCAACCTGGTTCCCTTACGGCCGTGTTGAGTCAAATTGTTAAAAGAATGAAATGCTGTATCGGCTAGTCATGCATACTAGTGACCACACACCACCATACAACACAATGAAGAGTGGAAAAATGGCAAAGAAGTGATCATAGTAGTACTTCTTCTCCACATTTGCTTGATGTTTACAAACAAATGGTTGTTGACGTAACAAAGAATCATAACTCATATTTACTAGTACAATGTATTACTTTAATGTTTTCATGTTATTCTACTATTACTAGTAGTACTGCTGTCCAACCTGTTTGTATTGCTTACTTTTAATGTTTTCAGATTCTTCTACTAGTAGTAGTACTGTCCAATCTGTTCGTATCATGCACAAGAACAGCAGGATGCATTATCATGGAACAATAAAGTCAACCCCATACATAGTATGAGCACTATTGATGATGAAATTGCAGGCAATGACACACATTTGCACCCAAAAACTGAGTAGGACACATTATTTTGGTCCATGCATGTCCAGCGACAAAAATGATTCAAAAATTCATAATGACTAAAGTATCACCTTGTTTCTTGTCCAGGTTGTTTCATAGTAGTCTACCCCATACATAGTATGAGCACTATTGATGATGAAATTGTAGGCAATGACACACATTTGCACCCAAAAACTGAGTAGGACACATTATTTTGGTCTGTGCATGTCCAGGGACAAAATGATTCAAAAATTATTATGACTAAAGTATCACCTTGTTTCTTGTCCAGGTTGTTTCATAGTCTACCCCATACATAGTATGAGCACTATTGATGATGAAATTGTAGGCAATGACACACATTTGCACCCAAAAACTGAGTAGGACACATTATTTTGGTCTGTGCATGTCCAGGGACAAAATGATTCAAAAAATCATAATGACTAAAGTATCACCTTGTTTCTTGTCCAGGTTGTTTCATAGTTTACCCCATACATAGTATGAGCACTATTGATGATGAAATTGCAGGCAATGACACACATTTGCACCCAAAAACTGAGTAGGACCCATTATTTTGGTCTGTGCATGTCCAGGGACAAAATGATTCAAAAATTCATAATGACTAAAGTATCACCTTATTTCTTGTCCAGGTTGTTTCATAGTCTACCCCATATATAATATGAGCAATTAAACTCACTGATAGTCTATGTGTTATTATTTTTTATTCATCATGAAGGATCCTGGATAGTATGAATAGGGCAGGATGAAAAAAATCTGTGTGTGTGTACCTGTGAACAAAATGTACTGAGTAGAGGACATCAGAGTGTTTTGTTCTTGATGGTTAATTCCACTCGTGTTGGGGGACTCGATCCAATGCACACGGTATCATCGATGTCAACAAATTGTACCAAGCAGTGAACATTAGTACACTATTTGTAGTTAGTCTACTTTTGTATGAGAAAGTTGCTGTGTCCAGTGGAGATGCCGGTGTGTACGTGTAATCCATGTTAGAAATATACAGGCCAAAAGTCAACTGTGTATGCCTGCTCCACGATAATGATGAGTGGTAGACAGATTACGGCAAGTAATTGTAAATTACCGGAGTATTTGCCAAACATCAGAGGATCTTAGAAGTAAGAGGTAAATGGAGAACACAACACCCCAATCAGCGTAAACAGGAAGGTTTTGAAGCCGCAGTTTCATTTGGATTCTGCAGAGTAGTGTGAAAGAAGTAATGAGCTCAATCACGGCAACCAAAACGATGAGCGGAATCCATTCGTATATCATTTTGAAACTGGGTTCGATGCGCTATGTGCCAAAAACGGCCACTTGGTACTCACAATACTTAATGGATGCAACAAGATCGGCAATGTGAGAGCAAGACTCAACAGCCCAAAAGGACATTTCAATGAAGAAGAAGGTTTGGAGATTTGGGGACAATGCTTAAAGTACGTAATGGAGGTAGTATTTCCCTTCTATGAGGAAGGCAACACTGATGGCATTGACCACGTGCGGGCTATGGGTATCATTATGGCGTACGTTTTATGCGGTTATCCTGCATTGAAAGGAACGGAGAACATACAATGCTACAACAGCGTGGGTAGTATTGGACGAGAAGTACAATCCGGAGAACGAGAGAGGCTTGAAGTGAATGGTCATACTTTCCCACCAAAGGAATGGTGTAACCTGATGCCAGAAGCCAGAAAGCACATCAAGGAATGCATACATTTTCACCCGGGTAACCATTCCTCCTGTCTGACAAGCCTTTGGTTCAACGAGTGGCGCACAACGACTGAAGAGGCAATCATTGAAAAGTACCGTACAAGGTACACAGAAGAAGTCGATGAGGTAAAGGAATGAAACAAAGAAACAGAGAAAAATAAGATTAAAGACAATTGGAATTCATTCATGAACAAAGCAACAAAAGAGTCTAAGAGAAAAAAAATGCAAACTAAAACAATTAGCAAACAAAGAAAAAAAAGGAAGGAAGAAGATGGAAACAAGAGAAACATTGTGCACTGACTACAACTTTGTGAAAAACGTTGGAATTCACTGGAAGATTTGGAGGAGTACAACAACTATCCCGTTCGTTGTGGCGCATGAAGACATGTGAAACAGTACTAATAAGCTTTATGACAAAACTTATCCCTACTTAGGAATACGTACACATTCCTGTCCTTGTTAAAAACGTAAATAGAAAAATTAACTACTGTGAAAAATGTTCATTACAAATGAAGAAGTCATCATTGCCGTTCCAGACAACTCAATTTGAAACGCCGTTCCAGGCGTTGTGCTGATTTTCCCTTACAGACAATTGTTATCTCGAACACCATTCCAGACACTTAACACTGCAATGCCGCCCCATATGTTGTGCCTATTTTCCGTTCCAGGCACATCAATGCGCCTTACGGTTGAAAACACTTAACCCTGCAACGCCATTCCAGACATTGTGCTTATTTTCCGTTCAAGGGATTTCAATCTGCAATGCTGTTACAGACACTTAACCCTGCAATGGCGTTACGGACATTGTGCTTATTTTCCGCTCAAGGGAATTCAATCTGCAACGCCGTTGCAGACACCCTGCAACGGCATTCCAAACATTGAGCTTATTTCTTCTCATACACCGTTCCAGGATTAAACAAAAATGAATCAAAAATTGACCATGTTGAAATAAACAGCGTTGGAGTTGCACCAATAAAGAAAGTTGTGTACGAACTTCCGATCAAAGAATTCAAAAATGGAATCCTCACCGTCACTTACCTGCACCGCCGTTGAAAGAAGGATTACAAATCAGTACTGATTACCCCGGCTTTCACTATTGACTCCATTCTTTTTGTTTCTAAACCAGCCATTATGTCACGGAAATGAAACAACCATTGTTCTCTATTTCCAAGGACAAAGTAGTGATCTTTACTACCAAGGTTTCAGACCACGGCAACTTCAGACTCGATTGCATTGCACTCAAACAAATATAGTTTGTTGCGCAACACACCTTGCTTCACCAATGCGTGGTGGTCTCTTCTCCCTTGAGCCCTCTTGCTTGAGATTGGGTCAACAGAAAGAAAGCAACAAGCAACAGCGTAGTAAGCATCGTGTACTAATTCAAACCCGCTGACAGAACTTCCAGGGGGGGAAGGGCCTTCAAGATGAAGCAGGCACAGAATCTGACATGGATAAACTTGCAGACCACGTCCGTCAAGGAGGCCTAGTTGAAGATTTGCCCAGTCATACCATACATTGGACAATTGTCCAGAATCAGACTTAAATGATGGATGAGCGCAAAAAAGTAACCCCATATGACGATAGTTGTCATACCTCTTGTGCTCCGTGTATCCACGAAGCGTGTTGGTACCCGCAGCCGGAAGAACCACGTCGCAACCAAATTTGAGAACATGCGATGGGAACCATGGCACACTTGCATTTTTCTTTTTGTCCCACTTCATGTAAGGCAACCTATCCATAACTGAAATTGAAAACTTAGACCCGGCTGACCAACCGCCCTCTGTAGGATGACTTACTCCTGTAAAAGATTTGTGATGAAACAGATCAAATTCACGGTCAAGTCAATCAATAGTGCGGTATTTCATTACTTGTTTGCAGGTTTGTTTGATTAACGTGGATTTGATTTGTTCGGTTCTCTTTGCGAGAGCCTTCAATTCAGTTTTATGGTTGCTCTCACTTGCTGCGGAGTCCCATCCCGTTGGAGGACCAAATAATCTCATGTACTGTGATAAATGAAAATACATGTAATTCTTCACGAGATTGTTACCCTCTCCCTTACTTCGTTGTAGGTACTTATTTATACAGTTAATGAAATGAAGCACCATCTTGTCAAGATTTAAAACACCCTTGTTGTCTTCTTTGAAAACCTCATCAAATGTTCCAGCATATTTCAGGAACTCTTCCATACCCAACAACAACTCAAGGGCGTAGATACGTTCGTCAATTTCTTCCTCACACTTTTGGCTCCTATTCTCAAGATTTGTTGTTGTACTTGGGGACAACAACAATTGACGACCTTCAGCAGACAAAAGTGCAAGCATCTGAATATAAAGCATACCAATGTACTGGTTCCCCTCCTTCTTTGCTGTATGTATCGACTCAGAAAAATTGGTTCGCAGAAAATTGCGATTGGATTGCCTCTGAACAGCACCACCATAGTAACTTGCTATACGGTCCATTTCACCTAGTAGCGGCGTGTTATTACCTAAAAATTGCTCACGGAAAGTCTCCGCTGCTCGCTTCATGCAACCAAGTTGGTGCATATGGAGTCTCTCTCCTGGTGATGCTAGATGAATATTATGTGGGTTTTCTCCAAAATCAAGACCATAAAACGCGTTACCATTATGAACACAGTGGTGGGAGACATTCTTGAAATACTGTTCAACATTCACTCCTTCCTCCACAGTTGGGGAAGTAAAATTGGACATCTTCCATAGCTGAATGGATTGATACTCTTCCCCATTTTTGTGATTCGACACCTGCATGTTCCTGCTTTTAATTGAAACAGGAACCTTCAGAACATTCACATGGGAGTTGTTACCAAATGCTCTTGGACAATTGCAATGCCTACAGATCATCTTTGTATTCGCCGTTTGATAATGTCCACAAAGTTGGTCATGCTGGGGAGTATTGCCTATGAAATACGCGACCGCGAATTTCATTCAAACTGACCATTTCTTTTTGTTTCAAAACAAATTAGACCACTCGATACCATCCGTTAGGTTACAGGCTTCTTTCAAAGATGAAAGAGCACAACAAAGACCAGAGTGAAGATTGTTCACATTGTCAATTGATTTGTTACCTTTATCACGTGAACCCGTTGGATGAAAATAATAGTTTCCCAAGCATCTGGCCGATAGATCTGAGTTAAGGTGTTGAATATGTCAAGTGTCATGTTCAATGGGGTAAGAGTACTTTGACCACTATTGTCAATTGCGATTCCATCCATGTAGAGAATAATAGGCACCAAAATTTCATTCAAATCTCTTTTGCATATCTTTTCCCAACTATTGATCCACCATTCATCGTGGTGGAGTTCATCTAGTATATCAATATTACCTTGTAGTTCTGGAAACCGGACTGGTGATATTATTTTCCTTCTGAATCCGATTCGTTGAGAGTCTGATCCAAAGGCTTCTGAAGAACAGCAACGCTGCGTTAGTGTGTTAGTAGACGAACGATTGTACTCTACGCGTGACAATTGTGTTTGGATACTTTCGGCAACGGATAATCGGACTACAGGCGAAGCTAGGGAAACACCGGATCTCTTCTTGCTGTGACTTATTCAGATTGCAGCGAGACAGACCTTAGTATGTAGATTACAAGTAGTTGGTAGCAACTAGTGTGAATTTTGGGATATAAATCAGTTGAATGTTAAAAGTATGAGATAAAGTGAAATCTTGCTGAAATGCAAGATATCTCTTTTATTGAGATGAATACGTTGCAACTGCTGTTGCGTAGTGATGAGATTACTCGCTGATTATTTCCGTACATGTATTGGTCGTTGACCATATATATCTGTATGCATGTATATGTATTGTGTGAGAATCACACGCCAACGGTTTTCTTCTCTTGTTCCGTTAGGAAGACTTCATGATATGTTTATCATTAAGGTCAGGAATTGCTCCCGTAGCTCGTGTGATATTTTATGAAATCAGAGTTTGCTCACCGAAGAACGATGGCAATACTGTAAAACAGGGATTGCTCACCGTTGATGCGCGATGGGAATTGATGCGCCGTGGGAATCGATATGCCGTGGGAATCAATTACTTTGATTGATACGGGACTCATTGATTCGTACGAATAGGATATCTACCATCTGGTAGCTTTGGTACTTCTGGTCACGAAAGGAATTTAATACTCCCCATGTCTCCTTGTGAAGGGTCATCACGCTCTACATGATGCTTCCATCATCTTGGAGAAGGTCGCCGGTATTACCACAGAAGTGGAAGATGGGCCTGAGCAGTGGATACACAACTGAGTGACTCCAATGCTTGGTGAGAATGTCTGCACAGTTATCCTTACCTGGGATGTGCACCATTAAAATGAAGCCTCTTGCTATCATGCTTCGTACGTAGTGAAACGATAGAATGTTGTGACGCTTGTGCAACCTTGCATAAGGGAAGGTTGACGTTTGGATCATCTTTTCGTTGTCACCCCAAGAGTAGGAGATGTCATGGACTCGTGTTCCTAGGTATCGGAATGAGTGGCGTAAATCGACGATCTGTTCGATGCAAGTTCTTCCTGCAACAAATTCAGCTCCAAAGGTGGCTGTTTCCGTAGTAGACTGCTTCTTCGAGAACCACATCATGGGAGTCTTGTTCGCGAAATGAAGAATGCCGGTTACAGCCTTACCACTGAGAATATCATGCATGAGGTTGGCATCATAGAAATGTGTCAACACTACTGTCTTCCCAAGCGGTGCAGGAGCGTCGTCGGGTAGTTCTTCCGAATGCTCCCCATAGACGGTGTTGGACCAGTCGATGGTGTCGGGTTTAGTCAATATAAAATCGGGTGGTTCCACGCGGAATCTGATTTTAAAATGTCTAAACTTGGAGATATATCCATAGATACGTTTGGCACGTTCGAGATGCCCATCTTGTGGTTGAGCTCTGAAACTGGAGAGTGTCATCACGGCTGTTTGTACGTCGAAACGGCCAATAGCAATGATCCATTGGAGTGCTGAACCGATCATACTTTGGTATTTCTGTATACCAATTTCTTTGAGAAAGGCTGAGGAGTCCAATTCAGGATGATCGTTCTCTGCAATGGGTGATTGGAACCTAGTGCTAGGTTTGCATCCGAACATTTGTTCGTAAGACGCTTCCATCTTTTCGATGAACTTTATGGGATTCATGCAGAGAACACCATGCGCGTCGCGCTCAAATCCGCAACCTAGGTGAAAGTTCATAGGTCCGGATCCCTTCAGTTTGAAGTTATACGGTGACGACTGCAATATCTTCAAGAAGGAATTGGGATCTGCCATGCAGAGACATAGGTCATCGACATATGTGCATATAAGTTCATATACACGTTCACCATGCTTGTTCATTCCAGGCTTGAGGAATATTTCCGGTTCTGCGCGGGATCGTTTGAAGCCGAGTTCGATGAGACAAGCTGCGAGTAAGTCTCCAAAGCACTTGCCTGAGGACCTGAGGCCATATAGGGCTTTGTAAATGATCAACAGGTGATCTTCCAGCGATCCGAATTCGGGACCTGCCTTGATGCATACTTTCTCGCAGGTAACTGCTTCTAGGTAGGCATTACCTATGTCGGTACCCCATGCTTCCAAGTTGTTGAGTTCAGCTAGGAATAGGCACATACGTAGGCCGCGGAGAGATACGACACCTGCGTAAACACTGTGGATAGGGGCCTCAGTGAGATTACCGTTAGCAACGAGACGAGCCTTGTGCCTACCGTCGTGCTTGACAGCATATATCATGTGTACCTTGATCTGTTGGAATCCAGGAGGAATGGAGCTTGTCTTGTACACGCCTTTATCAATGAATGTATTGTATTCATTGAGTTGTGCCATTTCCAGAGTGGTGGCATCTTCCCATTTGGTGTTTCCGTTGGCTTGATCAAATTGGAGGGCTTCTTTGTGGTTACGGGGTACTTTGAATCCGTATTGGTACTGCGGAGTTGTACGGAAAGAACGTAGTTTGGCTTGGTGCACGAGTCGATCAAGTTTCTTGGTTTGTCGCGCTAGGTTGGTGATTCTCTTAAGACGTTTCCAACCCGGGAGGTCAAGCAAGTTGTTGTCTTTCCCATATTTTGCAACGGTGACCGGGTCATCAGCCGCAATGTTGGCTAGGGGTTCATATGAGCGTTCCATATTTTCCCATTCAATCCAAAGGTTGTACTTGGAACCTTTGTATTGAGGATGCTTGTTATCCAGCGGACCTTGGTGTCCTAGGATGTGGCGAAATGACCACAGTTTGCCGTCTTCTTGTGTTGAATCACGATGGATGTAATTCATGACATCATTGTATGCAATGATATCATTAAGTTCGTCATCAGAGTGTTTGCACTTGAACTTGATGAAGTCTTTGTTGCGTTCAAGACTGTCTTCTACATCGACGATGGTAAGACGTTTCCGGGCGCCATCGGGGTTGGTTACAAGGAAGGATCGTCCTTGTAGATCGGCAATCGGGACCGTAGGAATGGTAATGGGTTTACCATCATCGTCAAATTGTGCGTTACCTTCTTCGCCGGTAACAACTACCTGTGATGGGTCTACTGAAGGAGTACCGGGGTTGGTGTGTGGAGTTGTGACGTCACTAACATCAAAGTATGCTAATTCCGGAGGATCAAAATCATCTTCAGTAAGGAGAACGCCATCGGATGTCTTGCTGAAGATGTGTGTCGTAGGGGGACCATCAAAACTCTCCCCATAGTTGTTAGGGAGTGGAGAAGGTGACCAGCTTGGGCTGTCATCGACCTTCGTATAAAGAAAGCTCGGTAACGAGGGGTGGGCGGGTGGTTGAAGAATTGGTTGGGTGCCAGGTGCGTGGGACGTAGTACCTGGTTGTTCGTTGGGTACAGATGGGATGGTGTCATTGGCAGTGTCAGAATCAGCGGGTGAAACGCTAGGGGGAATTGAGTTGCCCGGTTTTGTAGACGCGTCAATGGGGTCACTCCGAGTGGTATGCTCCCCATGTTTGAATGCTGGAGCTTCTCCAGTGGCGTATAAACGGGGCAAGGAATCCTTGGCGTTACGCCATTTGATGAAACCATCATCAGTGAATAGGCCTGCGCGTTTGTTACGGGACTCAGGTGTAAGAGCAGAGCGGACACCGGACCGGTCAAGTAACTTGTTGGTAACGGGATCCCAGATTCGGAAGCAGAGTCCATTGCCAACATGTTCGGCGATGTCGACGAAGTGGCCTAGGCGTTCGGTAGACTGGGTACCGAAAGGGGAGTCGTTGGTTTTGAAATACACAGGTTCAAACCAGAAGAAACTGGTGTATGCGCTGATGTCGCCAAGTGTACCGGTAGCAATGAAGACCGGTTGTTTATCTGACAGCGTAGGATCAGAAATAACATTGAGGAGACCTGCAACGTATGTCATGCACAGTAGCCATAGGTGTGGTGGTGTGCCTGTACGATCCATGACGTGATTGACAATGCGCTTGAACGTTTGGTATCGACGTTCGAATTGATTCTGGTGTTGGTGATAAGGTTCACTTTGCCAGAGTCCAATCCATAGCATTTTGAGGTAATCGACAACCTTCTTACTGGATTGATAGTTACCGTGGTCGCAAAGGAGGCGAATGGGCCTGCCCCATTTTCGAACAAAGTTCTGGAAGCAAGATAGAAAATCGCCGGTGGTACGCATTTCTTCAACGTGTATAATATGTGACTTGCGGCCGAAGAAGATCTGAGCAATCTTGGAGCCACTATCAATTGCTGGGACATCCGAATAGACAGCATCGGACATGACATCATCATTGAAGGGTCGAACGTTCATGGCCGGTTGTGGGGAATGAAAATGTTTGAAAATGTTTCCATCAGGGCTAACCGCTAATGAACCATATTGGGTTGAGTTTTCAAACGTGGCTTTGATGCGATCGGTGGAAACCCAACAAAAGAAAGGTTTCAGGGATAGGTAGTCATGTTCGTTGGGGTATCTCTCGCGGGGCGTAGCCGCAATACGTGTAGTATCACTGGCAGTGCAATCCGTCGGAAACGCAGTGACTGTCCCAGAGGTATCAGGTAAAGTGCAGCATGCGAGGCGTTCTTGATGAATGTAGTCGGTGGAAGTAAGCCAAAAGGAGCGATTGTTGGTTCTATGATCATCAATGGGAAGGAAGGGAGATTGAGTGGATTGGCTGAAATATGAACTGAGGGACGTGACCGTGGAGGAGTCGGGGGATACAGAGATACCCAATCCTTCAAGACAACGTGGGTTTCCATATTCGTCGTAATCGGCATAAGGGAGTTGCTGTGGCTGAGGAGGATATTTCTGGAGAAATTGTTCATCTTTTGCACTGATGGTGGTATCGAGAACAGATGGGTCCCAATGCTTATCGGATGTCATGATAACATGTGGGAGTGTGTCAAACTCAGTAGTCGTGTACTTTCGCATCGCAAGGTATGGTAAACCGTGGCACATGCTAAGAGGCAGTGCATATCCATCGGAGGTGGTGATGACCTGTCCACCGCCCGCTTTGATGGATGTGTCGTCGACATTGGAAAAATATGCTTCCATCTGGCCGGAGGACAATATAGAGGGGTGTCGTCCTGTATAGGCACATTCATTGAAAATGAGGATGACGGGGCCTCTGTTCGATATGGAATAAGCTCCGCATGTAGCAATGGGGATATTCTGTACCTGGTGATTGTTAATGCCGGTGACATTGACATATCGTGGTGGGATATCCTTGGAGATGAGGCATGCATCATTGCCGATGATGCAACCATTTGCGCCGCGATTGACCATGGCGAAACCAGGACTAGTAACCGTAGTTTTGTGTATGCGGTATGTGTACGATGTTACTGGACTATCGTTAGGAAAGGTCAGATCTTTGTCAGGATTATACCACTGGTGAAAATTGGCGGAATATGATGATGTTCCTACAGGTATTTGGGTGTCACCGTCCTTTTTGTACTGAATGTCAGGGTTTTCGGAGAGGAATCGAGCGGGATGCGCGGGTGACACAGAAGACTTGAGAGGTCGCTGGTCCTTGGATGAAGAGGTTGTTGATTTGTATACACCTAAGGATGCATGGAAAACACCTCTACGATCATTTTCTACAGCAGGATGTAGATCTGCTGCTGAATTGGCATGTTCATCTTTGGTCGAAGTATCGTCTTCTCGGAATGATACCGAATGTCCATGTTGATATGCCTTCCGGGTAATGGGTTTGACACTGTTGGGGTCAGGCTGGTCCTTGTTAAGTAAGTTGTGTCGTAACGATGCGACCACGATTTTCTTGCCTTCAGGAGAAAAACTAAGCCAACTCTTCATGTCCTGACGTGACAGGGCCTTCCATATGTTTGTAGGTAACCGTGTGGTAGGGTCAGGGGTACGTCCAGCTTTAAATACCGCATAATCCTGATAGTCTCCCTCAAATTCGATAGGGAGAGCATAGTCATCATGATTTTGGCTTTGTTCAGAGGAGAAATCATGAACGTGTGCACGTACAGTCGACCGAGGAGCAGACATCGCGGACTGGGAATCGAGTCGAGTTGCTTCGAGTAAAAGCGTGATTTTAAGATCGTGGATAGCAGCGGCTTCGGCGACCGCATCCGTCACGGTGCTATTCGTCCCACCTGGATCCTTGACTTTGGCAAACTGTTCACTTAGCTGGAAGCTGGAATAGCATGCCTGACATAATGCTGATTTTGCAGTATGGTACTCAAGGGGCTTGTTGGGAGGACGGAGCTTATTGAGGTGATTTAATTCATCAAACCAATGTGTAATGAATTTCACTTTGGATTCCTTCCAATTGTTGAGATTCAACTTTAGCAACGCTTGTAGCTGAGTCGAATTGTCATATACCTTGGCTTTTGATTTGCTGTGAAGGTTTACGAAATCGAAGTATGCCTTGCGTCCATCACGAGTGGTAGAATGACTGTGTACACACGATGCAGAAAGGTCGCTTTTGAAGACTTCCAACATTAGTACCCAGAAGAAAGCACACTGTTTGACAAAGAGATCACGGGTATAACCCAGAAGCGTAGCTGGAGGCCAAGTTTCATCAAGGAATGTCTCTGTGTCTATGTCGTATGCCTCGAGTTTAGCTTTGAAACCAACGAGCCAGTGTTCGAATCTTGAGTCATTCGTGAGGGGTGTAAAGGACTTTTCATCTCGTGCTTTTTGGCACCAAGACTCGTACTTTACCTGCTGAGGTGACTTTTTGTTACTTCCCGCCGGAGGAGGTGGGCGGTTCAGAGCGGATTCATTACGCATGCGTTGGGCACGCTCTTCGCGGAATGACTGGAATTCCTTATATGTATATGATTTTACATCCTTCCAAGTTCTCAAGTCTTCTGCTAGAGCGACATCGTCTTCTTGTAGATCGATAGCGAAATCCGCAAGTGCTTCTATGTTCCTTTGAATGGATCGAGGGATATGCGTTGGTAGCCCTCCTTCAGTATAGGTAAGCTCGCGTGCAAAGTCCGGTTCAATAAGTGCGTTGAGGAATGCATTCCACTCGCATAATCCGCCTTCCTTGAGAGCTAAACACAGTTTACTATTAGCTTCACTTGTTACGTTGAGTAGGGATATGAGTATCTTCTTCATATCAGTATCAAAACTGGGAAAGTGATTGGCAGTAGTAACTTTGGCGTCATTCTTCTCTTCGCCCCCAAATACATTGCCGGGCATCGTCGTTATGTTCGGCATCTGTGACGGTTCCGATCTTCCGAGAGAATTGCGCGGTGACTGGGAATGAGAACTGCTTCGTGTACGGTGTGCGACTGGCATATGCCAGCGTAGAGATTGTATTCAAGTCCGTTCTTGTTCCTCTTTGTGTGCAAGCCATCTTAGAGCTTGCGACTGTTAATCTATTATTTTCCTTCTGAATCCGATTCGTTGAGAGTCTGATCCAAAGGCTTCTGAAGAACAGCAACGCTGCGTTAGTGTGTTAGTAGACGAACGATTGTACTCTACGCGTGACAATTGTGTTTGGATACTTTCGGCAACGGATAATCGGACTACAGGCGAAGCTAGGGAAACACCGGATCTCTTCTTGCTGTGACTTATTCAGATTGCAGCGAGACAGACCTTAGTATGTAGATTACAAGTAGTTGGTAGCAACTAGTGTGAATTTTGGGATATAAATCAGTTGAATGTTAAAAGTATGAGATAAAGTGAAATCTTGCTGAAATGCAAGATATCTCTTTTATTGAGATGAATACGTTGCAACTGCTGTTGCGTAGTGATGAGATTACTCGCTGATTATTTCCGTACATGTATTGGTCGTTGACCATATATATCTGTATGCATGTATATGTATTGTGTGAGAATCACACGCCAACGGTTTTCTTCTCTTGTTCCGTTAGGAAGACTTCATGATAGGTTTATCATTAAGATCAGGAATTGCTCCCGTAGCTCGTGTGATATTTTATGAAATCAGAGTTTGTTCACCGAAGAACGATGGCAATACTGTAAAACAGGGATTGCTTACCGTTGATGCGCGATGGGAATCGATGCGCCGTGGGAATCGATATGCCGTGGGAATCGATTACTTTGATTGATACAGGACTCATTGATTCGTACGAATAGGATATCTACCATCTGGTAGCTTTGGTACGTCTGGTCACGAAAGGAATTTAATACATTGGGTCTTCAGCATGGGGGAAAGACAGGTTTTCTTCTTTTACCAACGTGACGTTTGTTAATAGGGAATGGAGTGCTTTTTGGAATGACCAAACGTAGATTTCTTTGCAAACGGGAACATCACTAGTCATTGATTTCTTAGAACACCAGTCAATAAGATGAGGTTCAAACCCATTGCCTTTTATTTCAGGCACAGCTGTGGAAATCTCCCTCATAACTCTTGACCTCATCTGTACAAGGTTGCCTTTTGTCAATGAAAAAAATGGAGACACTCCGATTTGATAGCCCATTTGTACAATTCCTTCTGTGCAACTAGTGGTATGCTATGATTCCGCATAATTTTCATTAGCTTGATCTTTACCATCATTTCATCTGATACATGCCTCCCAGCATTGGGCGTCATAATTGCCATGCTTGTATCACCATGGGAATCATCAACATCAATACCGTTGCCTTCTTCATCATTGACACTCAAAGAGTGGGGGGCCTCTGTACTCTCACTTCCTTCTTTCTTCTCGTCATCATTAGGAAAAAACAAATTATCATCAGAAACAGAATCATTGTCATCCTCAATGTTTGTTAATCCCCAACCAATCAAGGCACGCCCCATCGGTTCGACAGAAGGGCCATACATAACTTGTTTGTCGAGCACCTCTGGTACTAGGCCACTACCAAGTGGACTGTTATGGGTGTTCGTTAGACCTAATTTATCACTAGCATCCTGTGACTTCTGAGATTTTCAAATGAACACGCAAGATGCAAAATCAACTACACCCAAAGATTGCTTGTAATAAGAATAGCATGCTGCGTCATTCAAAATATGGTCCAGAAGACCGGGAGAAACAACTACTTCCGTATTATTTCTTAGTTGTACTGTAAACAAGGTTGGTTTCTTCTTCTTGGTGACCTTCTTCTTTCCCCTAACTTTAGTGATTGGAGGAGAATTCAAATTGCAACGTTTACATAAACCTGATATTTAGGAGTGTGGACCATCGTTACTACTAGCGTCATACGATAGCCAGTAATAACAATAAAAATGAGAAACTGATTGAGATTGAGAAATTGTGGCCATGTACTGTTTGTTTCAGGCATCAAACTCAGTAACATGCCACAAATCGGAAACAGATGCCAGTGGGGTAGGAAAATGTACTCTGCATCAAAATATTAGGAGTTTGACATTGATTTCAATAAATATAGTGAAATTACAAAGGGGGACCAATGGAGTTTGGCCCAAATATACGCGTGATTCCCAAAGAACCCCGAATCTCGTTTGTGTGACGTGGACCTTGTATCAGATCTTTTGGTGGTATCATATTAAATTCCTTTCGTTTGTATATACTGGGCCACTGAGGTGCAATCAAATCGAACGCGATCAAACAGGAGGTGCAGCCGAATCAAACAAGGCAAAAATAATGAGGCCCTAAGGCTCATTATTCCTCTCTTCCAATCGGAATTCGATACTTATCAATCAACAAAAAACACAAAATAGAGGTCCGCACATGCAATCTTTTATTAAGTGTGCTGTTTTCAAGAAAAGACAGCAGAGGTTTGTAGCGCCTGCTCACAAACCTATTTTTTGCTAGTAGATGATTCTACAACTTTTTTCTGTGTTGTATTAGCGGCAGCACGGTCTTTCACGGTATGACTCATTCTATCGTACTGTATTAGTATTAAATTCCTTCCGTGTCAAAGCATGGTCTTTCATTGTACTTAAAAGAGATGCTTGCTCTCCAGCAAGAAGCTCATGCTCTGCATCATACTTTAAGATTATTTGATTATTAAACCTTAAACCTTGCGTCGGTTGCCTTTATTATGACCTATTGTAAAACTACAAGCCTAGGATCTAACTGACTGTGCCCTCTGGTAGTCAGAATAGATCCAGTTGAGCCACCAGCTCAATTGTAGTGGATATTAGAGAAATATTAGTAGACCACGACAACAGACCGGCACCTCAACCTGCCTGCAGCTACAGCTCCTGTTGCTCTTCTTTGCCTTCAGAACAAATCAGTTTCTTAACAGCCACTTTCAAAAGGAAATTAACATATCAGTCTTTTATGAGGTTAAGTAATTAATTCGAGGGGCCTTTTGCTTGATCGTGTTTTACTGGAATAAATGAGGCCAATTCTGAACTGGTATTGATTTTCATTATGAGGAACTATTATGCGTATTCTTTTTAAATACACATATGGGTTCCAAGTATTTACTTATCAATCCTGTTTTTCATGATATCTTGGCTCATACTTTTTAACCTGTTTATTCATGGTGTTAAGTGAAATCGTTTTTACCACTTAATGATTTCAATGTAGTGGAGGTGCATTTGATTTAAGGCAAATATTCATACCAAGTGTTTTCGTACGGTGTTTTGTTTTCTCGCTGCCGTATTTTTTTAACCGACAACATAGACTACTATGGTGGTAGAAACAGGAATGGCATTGACAAGAAAATCTACTGTTCAATATGCAAGTCTTGCTATCTACATTCTTCACACCATGGATAAGATAAAACTGTGATAGAAGCAGGAATGAAATTGACATGGCTGATACTATGCACATCAACACCCAAGTCTTGCTATTTGTATTCTTCTTTACTACACCACTATATAGCATAGACTATGTTAGAAATAGAATGACATTCTTGTTAGCATCGGCATATTGATACTTTGCAGAATAACACAGGCAGAAGTCTTTCTATCTACATTCTTCAGACTGTAGATAAGATACTATGATAGAAACAGGAATGGCATTGACATAAAAGAAATACTATAAAACAAACAGGAATGACATTGACATCTCACAATTTTCAACTTTCTTCACACTATGATACACGATGAAAGAAACAACAAAGACATTGACCCAAAAGCTTGCGCACCAACACCCAAGTCTTGTTATCTGCATTATTCTTACTATAGATAAGACAGACTTTAAAACAAATAGGAATGGTATTGACATGATACTTTGCACATCAACACAACACCTCAGCCTCACAATCATTTTCAGCATTATTCATACACAGAATAAGATAGACTATGATAGAAACAGAGATTGCATTGACCTGAAAGCTTGCACATCAACACCCAAGCCTCACTATCTACAATCTTTATGTTATGGATAAGATAGACTAGGAAAGAAGCAAGAATTGTATTGACATTAAACTTTACACATCAACACATAAGTCTCACTATCTACATTCTTAATACTAGATAAGATAGACTATGAAAGAAACAGAAATGTCATTGACCTGAAAGCTAAAAACATCAACACCCAAGTCTTGCTATCTACATTCTTCACACTATTATAAGATAGCATACAATAAAAACAGGAATTGCATTGATATTAAACTTTGCGCATAAACTATACCCAAGTCTCACTATCTACATTCTTAATACAATGGATAAGACAGACCATGGAAGAAGCAGGAAGAGCACTGATTTTTTTGCACATCAGCATCCAAGTCTTGTCTCTAGTAGCATCTGTTACACTATTGATATGATAGACTGTGAAACAGAAAGGAATGGTGTTGGCACTACTAAACTTTGCATGATGTCAACACCTCAGTCTCTCAATCATCCTTTTCAATGATGTTCTTCATATTACTATCGATGGGGTAGAATAAAATAGAAACACGAATGCCATTGACCCAAAGCTTGCACATCAACACCTAAGGCTCATTATCTAGTACTTCAGTACTTTCGTAATACTTAAGAAGTAATCTGAGACTGCTGTATGAGTAATCTTATATTTCATCATACATAAGATTCATAGTAGTACTATGCTTTGATTATCAACCGTACGGTAGTACCGTACGGTAGTACTGTACGGTAGTACCGTACGGTAGTTGTGGTGCATGAATCTATGGAACACTTTTTACTAGAGAATTTACTAGTAAAAACTTTATCTACTCAACAAGGGGTACAAAAATCAGGAGGGGTTTTGGTAGTTTTGAGCTACTATGACTATTATCTTGTGTACATTATTTAGTACGTACTATTCTGCATTAAAAACTAAAGTTGTGCTTGAATGCAAATGTTGCGTTTTTTTACAACAATGTGGTATTCCAACGCTCACGATTGAAATTACCCACGATTCGAAAAAAAATCTGAAATACAATGCCACGCAAGCCGGTCTTCAATATTGAAGACTGGATGAAGAACATATCCAAATTCCCTATGTGCAATGTACGTTGAATTTCCATTCAACGCCTTTTTACTGTTACAAGCTTTCTCAACGGCTCCTCGGAGTAGTTGACAAAGCTAGCTTACAATCTTAGTTTTTAACCAATACATAAACCTTATTTTAGTACCTTTTTCTAGAGGCATACGACACTGTTTAAACAGTCGAATAACTGCTTTGACCTTATTACTACCGGTAAAGACTACTTCAACTACACGAACAAAATTACCACTACAACTAACAAACAACTGACCCTGAAGATTGTCCAGTAACAAGAGAAAACAATGTCTTACTCCGTCATTCCCTTCAAGTATGACTTTGATCAAGAGTCTATCGACAAAGTGGAATTCAAGAACACCCAAGAAGTCAATGGAGTTCAAGAAGTTACCAAGATCAAGATCCCCTTGATTACTGCAGGATCAACCAAACTACAAATCCTTTTTACCATCAATGAGTTCATCCCATCCAAGAAGATGCTGAACCTAACCACAGGACCAAGAATCTATGACAAGTTCGTAGATCTCCTCAGAGACTACACCAACAGTAGCTGGTGGAATAGCTATGTATCAACCAATGTTCCACAGAGAACTGTGGATAACTTCCAAGTCACAGTGGAAGAATTTGTCAGCTACAAGTTCGACAACAACCTTGACGCCTACCAGAATCACAGGAGATTCCTTACCAACATCAAGAAGACAACCACCATGACAGTACACCAATTTGTCGCACAAGTCAACTTCCACAATCATGTTATCCTCCCACTACTTCCGGGACACCCACCAGAAGATGCAGAGATCAAGGATCGAGAGTTCAAGAATCTAATCTTTGAATCGGTGCCTGAGGATTGGAAACACACCTACCAACAACACCACTCTCCTCATAGAGAGTCCCTCTCTGAAATGATGATGAGGTTTGAAAGGTATCAATATGCACAAAACCGAAAGAAGAAATCATCAGATAACCCATCTCAAAACACCAACAACAGCAACAACAATGCCAACAACAATCGTAACAACCGCAATGGAAACAACAATCGCAACAATCGAAATAATCGCAACAACCGCAATCGGAATCACAACAACAACAACAACAACCAACGCAACAACAACAACAACAACAATAACCAACGCAACAACCAAGGCAACAACAAAGGGCCGACTAGGATCTCCAATGACTCACCATGTCCTATCCATCCTGGTACCAATCATACTTGGGGTCAATGCTACACCAACAAGTATGGCGCAAACTCCAATCAGTCCAATAACAACAGAGACAACACCGACTCGTATGTGAATGATCGCAGCAATTCCAACAACAGCAATCGATCCACTACCTCCTCTTCACATGGCAGTAACTACCATGAACCAGAACAACACATGTGTGTCTTTATCAATGAACCAGAAGAAACAACCATACCTGCAGCCCCTTGGCCGGATCTCTTCCATGTGGATATGGAAATAGATGAAGAATACTACAACTCGGATCTTCAAAGATTTCCCTCTGAAAAGACCGATTCCGGCAACAACAAGCAAGCAGTTGCTCCCAGCAACACTGATGTCGACCTTGCTCCAACCACAGTAAGTGTCTGCAACTGAATCAATGGATCCCTTGGAAAGTACTACTTGAAAACCCTCTTCGATTCCGGATCTACCGACAACCTCATAGTGGAATCAGCACTTCCCTCTGGAATCAAGAAGTATCTCTTAGACCAACCAATCCAAATGCAAACAACAAATGGCAAAACCACTTGCAACCACTATGTAACCTTGGAGAACACCATATTTCCAGAACTATCCTATTCGATGAAAGTCCTACAAATCAAATGCTTTGTAGTTTCTCAGAACATCAACTACCATCTCCTCATTGGAAGGAAGACCATGAGAGACCTCGGAATGAAGATGGACTTTGAAACTTGCACCATAGAATGGTATGAGAAGACCATGGACTTCCACCCTCGAAGCTACTTTGACAACAAGTCCTTGCTCCACAAGGTCATGTCTGCAGAACCACATGCCATTGCAGAAAGTTACTCCAACCAGTCTATCCAACAATCGTATGTGGATGGAACCACCAAGTATGAGAAAACTGACCTCTACAAGCTAGTCACCGAACAAAACCATCTCTCCTACCATGAGAAACAAGCCTTGTTACCAATACTTCTCCAAAATGAAGAACTTTTCGAAGGCTTGAATGACAAGGAATTAGGCATTTTCCCTAATCAAACCTTCCACATTGATCTCCAAGAAGGCACAACTCCGTATCATGTGAAACAACCCTATTCTATTCCACTGCACCAACAAGAAGCAGTGAAGAAAAAAATCGATCGACAAGTGAAACTTGGTATCCTCGAACGATGCTATGCAACTGAATGGGGAATGCCAACCTTTGTAGTGCCAAAACCAGATGGCTCTTGTCGACTTATCCGTGACTTCAGAGAACTCAATAAAGTCACCAAGAAACTTCACTACCCGCTTCCAAAGCTCCAAGATATCTTCCACAGAAGAAGAGGCTTCAAATATGTCACCCTTATCGATGTCAGCATGCAGTTCCACACCTTCAAACTTGATGAAGCCTCCACCTGGCTTTGTGTCCTTGTTACTCCGTTCGGAAAGTTTTGACTGCTCCGATTGCCAATGGGCTTCCTTAACTCTCCAAGTTGGGCCCAAGGCTGTATGGAACAAATGCTCCTACACTTGAAGGACATTGAAGTATATATCGACGACATTGGTATCTTCTCAGATACTCTCAAATCCCATTGTAAATCAGTCTCTTCTGTCCTGTCCCTACTGAAGTCCCACAACTTCTCTGTCAAGCCCTCCAAGTGCCACTGGTTTCAATCGCAAGCACCCTGGCTTGGCCACATTATCTCTCGTGATGGTATTAGACCAAATCCAAACAAGATTTCTCCTATCCTGAAACTTGCTTTTCCCTCAACAACAACCCAACTTCGATCCTTTGTTGGGATGATTAACTTCTATCGGAACTTCTATCCCAAACGCGCTGACGTCCTTGCACCCCTTACCGACCTCTCTGGAAGAGCCAAAGGCAAAATCACTCCAACTCCAGAACTCATTGAAGCTTTCAACAAAGCCAAGTCCCTCATTGCCAACGATATCCTTCTTGCCTTTCCTGATCCAAACAAGCCCTTCCATGTCTACACTGATGCTTCTGACTACCAACTCGGAGCTGTCATCCGCCAAGATGGAAGAATCATTCTTTGCTTCTCCAGAAAACTCAATTCGGCTCAACAAAAATACCCAACAGTTGATAAAGAGATGCTCTGCATTGTAGAAGTCTTCAAAGAATTTCGAAACATTCTTTGGGGTGCTGAAATCATAGTATGGACAGACCACATCAATCTCATGCGACAAAACCTTAGAAGCCATCAAATTATGACTTGGCGCATGCTCCTTGAAGAATTTTCCCCAGTATTCAAGTACATCAAAGGCAAAGACAATGTCATTGCTGATGCCCTCTCAAGGCTCCCGCTCCAGCAAGACACTCCTGAGAAGAAGAAGGAGTTCTTCGGTCCTCCCCCTCTCGCTCCCGATCCAATGGATGCCGACTCGGACCTTGAAACTGACTCAACCGACTCCGATCTTCTCTCTCTTTCCGAATTGTTTCTTAACTACCCAGAAGACATTCCCATGTACCCCTTAGCCTTCGACCAACTCGCCCAAGACCAAGCAGCCAATGTAGATATCTCTACCAATCCTCAGTACACAACGGAAAACTTCAACGGAATCGACTTGAAAATTGTAGACTCCAACGGCCGACAGAAAATTGTACTCCCTCCAAACCAAGTGCAAGCCACAATCAAATACTACCACCACGTGCTTGGCCATGCCTGCGCAGAAAGATTGTATCAAACCATCAACCAATTCGTATACACCCCAAACTTGAAGGACCAAATCAACTCCTTCTGCAAAACTTGCAACACGTGCCAACGATACAAGAATAGCCACCAAAGCCATGGACAACTTGCTACCAAAGAACACCAATACGTTCCGTGGGACACCATTGCAATCGATGGAGTAGGCCCCTGGAAAATCAAGATCTCTGGGCATGGAACAGTCTCCTTCAACGGCTTTACCATCATGGACATGTGCACCAACCTCCTCAAGATCATCCGAGCCCCACAAATAAATCCAACCGGCCTCATGGCAGTCCACGCTCTCGACAATGGCTGGCTCTCCAGATATCCCAAACCAGTAAATTGTATTATCAACCAAGGAACCAACTTCATGAGCAATGACTTTCAACTCCACCTTGCCAACCTAGGAATCAAAGTCAAGGCCTGCTCAGTTCAAAACTCACAATCCAACGCCGTACTTGAACGAGTCCACGACACCATGAAGTCTGCAATGAGAACCGAACTCAACACCAATCCTCCACAGACCCTCCAGGAAGCCACCGACATCATTGATAGTGTGTTTGCTTCTGCCCAGTTTGCAGTTAGATCAACCATCAACAAAACGTTTGGAATGACACCCGGAGCCCTTGTCTTCCATCGCGACATGTTCCTACCAATCCCTGTAATCACTGACTTGGCCATCATCAGAAACAAACGACAGGCTCAGATAGATAAGAATGCTATGAAAGAGAACAGCCACAGGAAGATTCATGATTACTGTGTAGGAGACCAAATTATGGTGAAAAATGAAAAGCAAATTCCTGGAGCTTTTGACGCAAGAAGCAAAGGCCCCTACACCATCCAGCAAATTCACACCAACGGTACAGTTTCCTTTCTCTTACGAAATCACGTGATCCAACGCATGAACATCCGAAACCTGAAACCGTATCACACCAATTAAAAATTTCTTATCTAAGCAATACTGGTCGCACACGACTAACAAAAATTCTGTGCCACCAATCGAACTTTTACGAGAAGGAGAAGAGTGTGGTATTCCAACGCTCACGATTGAAATTACCCACGATTTGAAAAAAATCTGAAATACAATGCCACGCAAGCCGGTCTTCAATATTGAAGACTGGATGAAGAACATATCCAAATTCCCTATGTGCAATGTACGTTGAATTTCCATTCAACGCCTTTTTACTGTTACAAGCTTTCTCAACGGCTCCTCGGAGTAGTTGACAAAGCTAGCTTACAATCTTAGTTTTTAACCAATACATAAACCTTATTTTAGTACCTTTTTCTAGAGGCATACGACAAATTGATGTAGCGAACCGAATGTAAGGAATGGTAGTGCCACGTGGAACGTACGACGTACGAACCAAAGAACACCCTTGAGTATGCAAGATCTCACTGTAACACCAACGTAGGTACGAACTCTACTAGTACGCTCACTCCTCACCGAATACAGCAATTCCCCTGTAAGCAGCAAATTACAGGCAAAGCAACAACAAGCCGGTAAAGGTTCCCTCCAACAAGAACCAAGCCTACAGCTCACTCTTTTTGCTCCTAAACCGATTAGTAGTAGAATAAGTAAAAGGCTTACACGTCCAGGTCCAATAGTCTTCCCTATTGTACCCGCCGTACTAGCCTTCCGATCCTCCCAACGCAAGGATTACAGAAGGCCCGACGCGCCTACCAGCAGATACATCCCCAAGAAGGCCCGACGCGCCACTAGGAAAGTATCTCGACCGGCTCAAGGCCAATCGTCCTTTGCCCCCGACAATCCCCGTGGTCCGATACCGAGGCCCAACGCGCCTACCATCTACCCGTACTAGCCTTTCGATCCTCCCCACGCGAGGATTACCGAGGCCCAAACGCTCCTACCATCCACCAAGAGGGCCCGACGCGCCTACAAGGGAAGCCTTCAAAGAAGGCACAACGCGCCTACGAAAAGAGTGGCGCGAACGAAGGTACGGAGTCGATCGCCTACCTCAACCCCAGAACGATCAACGGAACACGACAACATGAACTACCGGGAGTACTTTCAGGGTTCCGGGCCCTTTGGGGAAGCCCCTGCTAGGCACGACGTCTATCAGGCCATCTACACTCTCTTCACGGAGGCCGACGGTGAGAGACTCCTCCCCCTACTGCTTGATATCTTTAATGCCCAAGCTATTGGAGGCTTGGGCATCTTCCAAGAAGATGCAGCGGGGGTGGACAGGCTCCGGGTCATACATGGCCTACGAAGATATCCAGGCACCATCACCCAGCCGTCTGCCAACCGGGGCCGGGCTTTTGGCTACATCGATGATGTAGAAGGACAAGAGGGTGAGCTGGTGCAGGTGGATGCAGCCCTGCTCTCAAGGGCGGCAGCTAGCCGGGTGTACCTTATGGCCCACCATGAAGCCACCATATCACAACACCCGGATAGGGATTACATCCCTGCCATTCCGGAAGGGACTGCCCACACTGAAATGCTCCAGGCCCATAAGGTATGTTTCCTACCCTTTGAATTTGTCCCATTGGTGTTGTGCAGGGGCCTTACCCCAAAGCAGGCCTTCCAAGTCCTCCAACCTCACATCCACCAGCAAGGATTGGAGAATATCTGCAAACCCTTATTGGACACACTCAGAGCAGTGGGGACGCAACCCACCACTCTGCTAGGCGCCATAAGGCTCCTAGAGCCCGGACCCTCCTTTAGAGCTGAAGCTAACCTACGCGCCTACATGAAGAGCAACGTCCTCCTTCGCGACCTCCCGGGCCTCAGGGTAGGCCCGGCAGCACCAGCAGACCCCAACCTCACTGCAGCCTTCTCAGCAATTACAGACCAGCAACTAAGACTGAGTGAGTCTCTGGACCAACGACGCCAAGAAGCCGCCAAGCTACACTCAGTTAGGGCAGTATGGGGGGACCTTTACACTGAGAGACTCCTCCTACTCTGTGGAAAGCCAACGGAGGCAGAGCTTCCTCCCATCTACACAGCCTGGGCCAAGAAAAGCAAACACGAGAAGACCCACATGATCCTCCAAAGCCAAGTTGCAACAGACGCCTACAACCTTGGGATCCAGGCGCCACTCATCACCACGGCTGTGCTCAAACGGTTCCAAGATTGCAACTTCTATGGAACAGACCCCTTTGATGTAGCAGACGGCATACTTCCTCTAGCCTTTACTCCTCCCGGAGGATCAGCAGCTACCCTAAAGCGGGAACATGAAGCAGCCGCCAATGTAGCCGCATATGACACCATGATTTCCACCCAAGGCAATTCCCTCTCCCTCAAGGACTCCCTGGAATTGCAAAAGACCAAAGCCTACATCCCCCTCGACTGGACTGAGGCTACCACTCAGCTGAAAAGCTACCTGGCGGTACTAGCCACCCTCCTAGGCGCCACCCACAATGTGGTGAAGGCTTACCAACGTGGTCTCTCCAGGTTAGAGTGGCAACAAATGCCCCTCAGGAGGGCCATTGCAGATGAACTAGGCGACCGAATCACTCCTGCAATTGTGGTGTACTATTTCCAGGTCCGCATCCGGGGTTGGCTAGAAGAACAATGGGAAGCAGACACCACCCTCCCTTCCCCAGACTTTGGGGAAGACATCCACAGGTTCAGAATGACCCAGAACCTCAACTGGCTCCCAAACGTGTCCAACGTCGATGCCTTACAAGCCCTCAAGCTGCCACTCTCTCCGGCGGGAACCCCTCCAGCCCAACCTACAGGAGGGAGCGGAGGGGGTGGGAACCCCCGCCCGCGCGAGGATCAGCTTCACAATCCAAACAGAGATCTCAGGCTCTCTGACCCTTCCAATCCCCTCACTGCTAAAATCAAAAACAAAGCAATGAGATTAGTCATCTCTTCCATGAAAACCAAGGGCAAACCACCTCTCAAACGGCCCGATGGCAAAGAACGCTGCCATTCCTGGCACATCAGAGGTCGATGCTTCACCGGCTGCCGAAATATTCATGACCACATCGACATCGCGCCAGCGGAGCAGGAACTGCTCTGGGAATGGTGCCAAGAGGCCTACGCTGCCTGAAGACCTGGCAAGCGCCAATCACTTGGTGCTGCGCCCCCTCTCACTCTACTTGCCTCGGGGGCCACTACAGCGCCCCCACCCAATCACTTCCCCCCCAAACACTTCCCGCACCACAGTCGATTCAGCCCCCCAGCCACACCCATCCCAACCCCATCTCCTCCCCTTGTTGCGCCACCCGTACAGGCCCCTCGGCCCCCAACCTCGCCGCTCCACCGAAACCGACTCCACCTCCCAACCTCGCCGCTCCACCAAAACCGACTCCACCTCACCGCACAGGTCGGTTCTCCCCTTCCTACAGATTTAGGTAAGCCCACTACACACGTTCTCACTCGACTGTATGCCCCCACCCCCGCCCCCACCCCGGCCATTCCACGCGCCCCACGGGTGCCTCCTCTACCCAGCGACGAGCTGGGATCTTCAACTCCTCCACCCAGCACCAAGCCGGGCTCACTTCCTCCACCCAGCACCGGGCTGGGATCTCCAACTCCTCCACCCAGCACCAAGCCGGGCTCACCTCCACCCATCGACTTGCTGGGACTCTCTCCGCCGGCCCTCCACTCGCTGGCTTTTACACCCTGCCCGGTATTGGGCTCTCCCCCTCCTCCCAGCGACGCGCTGGCCCCTATACCTCCTCCCAGCGCGGTGCTGGAACCTCCTCCACCTACTCCCAGGGACCGGCTTGACGAGCACATCACCCGAGCCATCTCAGTGTACCGCCACAGTGCAAGTTGGGCGGACTTCATCCGGACCATCCGGGGACGCGGTGACATCCACCCACGTGTGGGTACTATTCCCCACCCGGCGGGTCCCCTCTTAGCCCAATATGGGCATGAGGGAACACCAGCCTCCATCGTCACACAAACGAGATTCAGGGTTATTTCAGAATCACGCGCATATTTGGGTCGAACTCCACTGGTCCCCCTTTGTAATTTCACCCTATTTATTAAAATTAATGTCGAACTCATAATATTTTTATGCACATTTCATTTTCCTACCCCACTGGCATCTGTTTCCGAAGTAGTGGCATGTTACTGAATTTTATGCCTGAAACAAACAGTGCATGGTCGCAATTTTTCAATCTCAATCGTTTCTCCATTTTTATTGTTATTACTGGCTATCGTACGGCTTCAGCAGTAACGATGGTCCGCACTCCCAAATATCAGGTATATTGTTTACGTTGCTACCGTGACTCTCCTTTGATCACTACTGGTTACGGAAAGCAGAAGGTTACCAAGAAGAAGAAACCCCCCTTGTTTACAGCGCGACGAAGAAAGAAAACGGGAGTAGTTGTTTCTCCCGGTCTTCGGGACCATATTGTGAATGACGCATCATGCTATTCTTATTTCACGCAATCTTCGGGGATAGTAGATTTTGCATCATGCATATTCATTAGAAAAAAGAGGAAGAAGCTTGAGGATGTTAGTCAACAATTAGGTCTAACGAACACCCGTAACGGTCCACAGAGTAGTGACGGCGCATTACCAGAGTTGCTCGACAATCAAGTTATGTATGACCCTTCTGTCGAATCGATTGGGCGTGCCTTGATTGGTCAGGAATTATCAAACATAGAGGATGACGATGATTCTGTCTCCGAAGACAATTTTTTCTTCCCTAACAATGACGATGAGGAAGAAGGAAGTGAGATCATAGAGGCCCCCCACTCTTCGATTGTCAATGATGAAGAAGGCATCAACATTGATGTTGACGATTCCCATCGTGCTTCAAACACGCTATTAATTACGACACCCAATGTAGGTAGGAACATATCTGACGAATTGAAGGTCAAGATCAAGTTAATGAAAATCATGCGGAATCATAGCATACCATTAGTTGCCGAGAAGGAATTGTATGAATGGGCTATTGAATCGGAGCGGCTTAATTTATTTTCATGGACTAAAGGCAATCTCATAAAGACCAGGGCAAGTGTTATGAAGGAGATTTCCGCAACTGTGCCTGAAATAAAAGGCGATGGGTTTGAACCTCATCTTATTGACTGGTGTTCTAAGAAATCACAGAATGCTGATGTTTCCAGTCGCAAACAAATCTACGTCCGGTCGTTCCAAAAAGCACTTCATTCCCTATTAACAAATGTGACTTTGGTGAAGGAAGATAATCTGTCATTCCCCCATGCTGAAGACCCCACCTTACCCGTCCGTTATCCAGAACTTCAAGGGAATATTGATATTGACGAACTGCATCACGGTGAATGGTGGATCAACACTTGGGAGAAGAGATGCAAATCTGGATCGAATGAAATTCTGGTTCCTATTATTCTCTACATGGATGGAATTGCAATTGACAATAGTGGTCAAACCACTCTTACCCCACTGAACATGACTCTTGGCATATTCAACACCCTAACTCGAAACTCCCGGCCGGATGCGTGGGAGGCTATATACTATCACCCAACATGTCCCGGTGATAAAGGTGCCGAATCAATTGACAATGTGAACAATCTTCACTCTGGCCTTCGTTTTGCTCTTTCATCTTTGAAAGATGCCTGCAACCAAACGGATGGTATTGAATGGTCTAATTTGCCGTGGAACAAGAAGAAATGGTCGGTTCGAATGAAATTTGCGGTTGCTTATTTCATAGGTGATACTCCCCAGCACGACCAACTTTGTGGTCATTATCAAACATCGAATTCAAAGATGATCTGTAGGCATTGCAATTGTCCCAGAGCACTTGGTATTAACGCTCGTGTGAATGTTTTGAAGGTTCCTGTTTCAGTTGAAACTGGTAACATGCAAGTGTCTAAGCACCAAAATGGGGAAGAGTACCAATCCATTCGGCTCTGGAACATATCTGATTTTACTGCTCCAATGGTTGGCGAAGGAGTGAATGTTGAACAGTATTTCAAAAACATTTCTCACCATGGTGTACATAACGGCAACGCTTTTTATGATCTTGATTTTGGGGAAAACCCACATAATATTCATCTAGCGTCTCCCGGAGAGAGACTCCATATGCACCAACTTGGTTGCGCAAAGCGTGCAGCAGAGACGTTCCGCGAGGACTTTTTAGGCAATAACCAGCGGCTTCTTGGTGAGATGGAAAGGTTAGCCAGTTACTACGGTGGTGCTGTCCAGAGGCAATCCGATCGTGACTTCCCAAGAACCAATTTTTCAGAATCAATACATACAGCGAAGAAGGAGGGTAACCAGTACATTGGAATGCTTTATATTCAGATGCTGTCACTTCTGTCTGCTGGAGGTCGTCAATTGTTGTTGTCTCGAAAGACTCCTTCCAATCTCGAGAACAAGAGCAGAAAGTGTGAAGAGGAAATTGACCGACGTATTTACGCCATTGAGTTGTTGTTGGGTATGGAAGAGTTCCTAAAGTATGCTGGAACGTTCGACGAGGTTTTCAAACAAGACAAGAAAGGTGTTTTGAATGTGGACAAAATGGTTGTTCTTTTCATTAACTGTATAAATAACAATCTTCAACGAAGTAAGGGAGAGGGTAACAATCTTGTGAAGAATCACATGTATTTTCATTTATCACAGTACATGAGATTATTTGGTCCTCCAACTGGGTGGGACTCTGCCGCGAGTGAGAGCAATCATAAAACTGAAGTGAAGGGTCCTGCTAAGAGAACTCAACGAAACAAGTCCACACTTATCAAGCAAACTTGCAACCGAGTGATGGAGTATCGAACTATTGATCGACTTGACCGTGAATTCGATTTGTTCGAACATAGACCCATAACCGGACCAAATCATCCTAAGGAGGGTGGTTGGTCAGGTGGGTCTTCGTTTTGGATTGGTGTGATGAATGGTCTCCCTTACATGAAGTGGGATGAAAAAAAAAACTCAAGTTTACCCTGGTTTCCATCTGATGTTCTCAAATTTTGTTGTGACGTGGTCCTACCGGCTGTGGGCAGCAGCAAGGTTTTTGGAACCACGGAGCACAAGAGGTATGACCAATCTCGCGAGATGAAATTATTGTTTCGTGCCCACCCATCGTTTAAGTCTGATTCTGGACAATTGTCCAATGTATGGTACGATTGGGCTAATTTTCAACTCGACCTCCTTGATGGACGTGGACTGAAAGTTTATCCATGTCAGATTCTGTGCCTGCTTTACCTCGAAGGTCCGTTCCCCGTGGGTAGCTCCGTTAGTGGTTTCGAATTAGTGCACGATGGTTATTATGCCGTCGCTCGTTGCTTTGTTTCTGCAGACCCCATACCGAGCAAGAGGGACAAAGGAAAAAAACACCATCATGCGTTGGTAAAGCTAGGTGAGCTTCGGAACAAATTGTATTTGTTTGACTGCAACGCCATTGAGTCCGAAGCTGCCGTTGTTAGAAACCATGGTAGTCCTGACCAATATTTTGTGCTGGGTAATCGTGAACAATGGTTGTTTAATTTCCGCGAGACAATGGCTTCACTGGAAAAGAAGGATTTACAATCAATAGTACGAGATGGTGAAAACAGCACATGACTTCAATGAACAAGTTTATTATCTTTTCCCGTGTTTTGGATTGTATACTAGTATGGTACAATCATACCCCCCTTCTCAGATGTATTTTGCGTTTTTTTATTTTCTGTAACGGCGTTGCACCAAATGCCCTTTTCCCGTGTTTTGGATGGTATACTAGTATAATACAATCATACCCCCTTATCATGTGTATTTTGCGTTTTTCTATTATCTGCAACTGCGTTGCACCAAATGCCCTTTTCCCGTGTTTTGGATGGTATACTAGTACGGTACAGTCGTACCACCCTTTTCCTGTATATTTTGTCTTTTTCTATTTTCTGCAACGGCGTTGCACAAAATGCCGTTTTCCCGTATTTTGGATGGTATACTAGTACAGTACAATCATACCCACCTTTTCATGTGTAATTTGCGTTTATCTATTTTCTGCAACGGCGTTGCACCAAATGCCCTTTCCCCGTTTTTTGGATTGTATACTAGTATGGTACAATCATACCCCCCTTCTCATGTTTATTTACCGTTTTTCTATATTCTGCAACGGCGTTGCACCAAATGCCCTTTTCCCGTTTTTTGGATTGTATACTAGTATGGTACAATCATACCCCCCTTCTCATGTTTATTTAGCGTTTTTCTATATTCTGCAACGGCGTTGCACCAAATGCCCTTTTCCTGTATTTTCGACGGTATAGTACTAGTACGGTACAGTCATAAATTTTTTGTCATGAGTATCAAGTTATTATTATAATGGATTACTTCTTAGTATAGTTTTGCGCGATACATAGGCGCTCATAATATAACACCCTTCGTATTTGGGATTCGAACAGCTATGAAACACTAACGGATTAAAGAGCAGAGTATCCCCAGAACGCAACGGCACTTTGATGCGGTACGTTGGGAAGACAAAATAATAAATCACTTCGTCAGCATGCACTCCCGACGGAGCTATGACTGTTAAACGAGTATAATACATGTCATCATCAACATGGCATCGAGAATGGTAATTTCGACCAATCGAAAAAGCTAATGCCTGTTTCCCAATGGCATTGAGCTGCGTACGAGTCAGAATCTGAGACAACACATCCATTTCATCCTCAACAAATGGTTCGATGTGTGTTAAACTATGATGCATATGCTTCACAATTCTCACTGTCGTGTGTTCCAGCTCCAGTTTCATGTTTGGTTTCACATGACTTTTGAACACGTACTCACCATTGTTGGAAGACAATCTTTCTGGTCTAACTCCAATGATAGCATAATCATCGTTGATACTGCCGCGCTTCTGACCTCTGGCAACTGTCGGTTTGGATCCAACAATTTCCGGAGCAAACTTTCTTAACAGTTTGATATTATTCTTCGTAGCAAGGTGTCGCTTGGCAAATTTTCTGGAAACTTTTGCGAAAATGCGCAACGACGGATTATTCTCGTCAAACGCAACAATATGCTCGTCGTTCCTACTATCCAATCTATCGAATTTATCTATCAACAAAGCCTGTTCCGGTTGATACTTTTTCTTTCCTCCTATTTTGCCACCCCAGTTTGTCTCCATGTATTTTCCTTTGACCATAGTTGTTCTGTCTTTGTTTTTCAACGCTATTGTACTGACACAATCTTTGCAAGTACTACGCCTATTTGTCCTTTTGTTCTTCATTGGTTTTATGTCGGACAACTTTGTATAAGTTTTATGGCTCGTTGACACCGGTGCTGCAATCCTAAGAAAGTTCGATGACATTCTCTGCTTTCTTCTTTTCTCATGTTTCCTATCTCTTTTTTGCTTCATAGCCCGGTCCGAGAACTGATTTCTTGTCATGGTTGGAGTACGTGTAGCAATTCGAAGCCAATGATTCGTTGCCGTTAGTTGTTTCGCCCGTGCGCTTTTTCCTTGACACTTTTCGCTTGCCGCTTTTTGCTTGACACTTTTCGCTTGCCGCTTTCCACTTGCCGCTTTCCACTTGCCGCTTTCCGCTTGCCGCTTTTTGTCGCTGCCGATTGCCGCTGTTTCTCTCGCTGCTGCTTGCCGCTGCCGCTGCCGCTGTGGCTGTCGCTGCCGCTTGCCGCTGTTGCTCTCGCTGCTGCTTGGCGCTGCCGCTGCCACTGTGGCTGCCGATTGCCGCTCTGTTGCTCTCGCTGCTGCTTGGCGCTGTGGCTGTCGCTGCCGATTGCTTGCCGCTGCCGCTGTGTCTGTCGCTGCCAATTGCCGCTGTTGCTCTCGCTGCTGCTTGGCGCTGCCGCTGTGTCTGTCGCTGCCAATTGCCGCTGTTGCTCTCGCTGCTGCTTGGCGCTGCCGCTGCCACTGTGGCTGCCGATTGCCGCTCTGTTGCTCTCGCTGCTGCTTGGCGCTGTGGCTGTCGCTGCCGCTTGCCGCTGTTGCTCTCGCTGCTGCTTGGCGCTGCCGCTGCCACTGTGGCTGCCGATTGCCGCTCTGTTGCTCTCGCTGCTGCTTGGCGCTGTGGCTGTCGCTGCCGATTGCTTGCCGCTGCCGCTGTGTCTGTCGCTGCCAATTGCCGCTGTTGCTCTCGCTGCTGCTTGGCGCTGCCGCTGTGTCTGTCGCTGCCAATTGCCGCTGTTGCTCTCGCTGCTGCTTGGCGCTGCCGCTGTGTCTGTCGCTGCCGATTGCCGCTGTTGCTCTTGCTGCTGCTTGGCGCTGCCGCTGTGGCTGTCGCTGCTGTACACGATTTTATTCGAATATTTGGTATGATAATTGATCAAAATGGGTGAGTATCTATTGATGTAGTACAGTAAATAATAACAACAGAATAATATAATCTACATGGTACCAACGTACACCGTTTGCTTCCTTTCGTTGTTGTTGTTGTTGATTGGTGGTGTTGCTGTGTTGTTGCCGTTGTTGTTACCTTCGATTCTGTGTTGACTTCGATTCAGTGTCGCGTTCGATTCGTTGTATCCTTTGCAATTATAGGAAAGATTTGCCACACCAGGAAAGATTGGTTCTTCCGATTCGTTGTTTCCAATCCCTTCTTTCAAATCCGTTGCTCCGATACGGTCCTATGAAAATGAGAAGAAAAAGAGAAGGAAGAAAATACATTATCAGGAATGCCAGAAGAAGTAAGATCATTGTCTTTCTCCTCTCTCATTCTTACCGTTGCGATTGCCAATTTCTAATCTGTTGTTTCCAATCTGTTATTCCGTTCCGGTGCTATGAAATAAGGAAGAAAAACATAAGTGAGGAAATACATTATCAGTAATGCCGGTCGAGGAAGTATTATCATTGTTGTCTATCTCATTCGTACCGTTGCTTGTTCTGATTCGTTTTACCGTTGATGTCACCGATACGTTGTTATTCGTTGTCGTTGTTCTTTCTGCTGCCGTTGATTTGCAGACTTGTAGTAATTCCTATGTCACGAAAAACAGGGACTTGTTCCTGTTGATATATAGGCAATTGATGCAGATTTTGTGCTTTCAAGATGTTTATGTAAGGCGGCCGTCCAAACAAGAATATCTTTCCAGCAACTAATCCCTAATCGAATGCTTTCTACTTCTTTTGCAGTACAAGGCTGTTATATCGGACTGAAATATCTGAGAACGGATCGTTGTGCTCGTGACATCGTCGCCCTAAGGCATGTGACGAAGAGGGTCGGATCCCACATTCTCGGACGGAGTGTTGTTGGAAAGAAACAACACTCTACTCAGATAAGTTGGAAATTGATGTTTGTCGGAAAGTGAAAAAAAGTGACCGAAGTTAGTGAGCAACATACTTTCATTGTAAGCTAACTACTCCGTACAAAGTACTTATATCAAACTTCGAACGTAAGGACGACATCGGTTCGTGTCCGATAGATCAAGTATCAACATTCGAACGTAAGAATGACACCACCAGTTCCATACATTTTCTGCTAAGTAAACAACTTCGAACGTAAGAATGATATTGGTCCGTTAAGTATTATGTTCTTTTTTTTTTTGCAACGGCGTTGCAACAAATGGTCTTTTTGGTATTTAGCGTGATAAGAATGATACCACCAGTTCCATACATTTTCTGCTAAGTAAACAACTTCGAACGTAAGAATGATATTGGTCCGTTAAGTATTATGTTCTTTTTTTTTTTTGCAACGGCGTTGCAACAAATGGTCTTTTTGGTATTTAGCGTGATAAGAATGATACCACCAGTTCCATACATTTTCTGCTAATACAACAAACTTCGAACGTAAGAATGATATTGGTTCGTTAAGTATTATGTTCCTTTTTTTTTTTGCAACGGCGTTGCAACAAATTGTCTTTTTGGTATTTAGCGTGATATGGATCATACAACAGTACAACAAACTTCGAACGTCAGAATTACATTGGTCCGTTAAGTATTTTACTTTTTGTTATTTTTGCAACGGCGTTGCAACAAATGGTATTTTTGTTATTTAGCGTGATATGGTTCATACGTAGTTAGCGTCATGGTTCATACGATAGTACTGGTCATACCAAAGTACCTTTGTACCCCACAAAATGCACCAAATCATCTATCGGACCATTTTTTTTTTTTGACAACGGCGTTGCAACAAAAGCCCTTTTTAGTATTTAGCGTGAAAAGTTTCATACGACTGTACGTTTCTACACAAATTGCACCAATTCAGCGATCGGATCATTTGTTTTTTGGCAACGGAGTTACACCAACCAATGCCCTTTTCCCTATTTAGCGCTACTAGGTGTTCATACGACTGTACTTTTGTACACACAATGGAACAATTCAGCGATGGGGCCATTTTCCAAATTGGAAAATGTTCCTTTTTATCTTTTCTTCTTCTCACCTTTCATTCCACCCAAAAAACCCTTTTTTCCGTTTTTCGGGAACGGCGGTTCCAGTTACAAAAAATGGTTTTTTTGATCCCAACGGATTCACAGACAAATCCCCGCCCTTGCATTCGTCGTTGCAGGTTTTATTTGTCCAATTATTGTGACGATATTGTTTAACTCTTTCTCAGGTTAGTGGTAGAACGTCTTTACGAGAACAAGGACACGTTTACGGGCACCTTCTACGTTTTCGATTTTTTGAGAAATGGTTTTTGAGACATGATTACCACTGTCGCGTCGCTACGTGAGTGGTGATATCTGGTGAAAGAAGTTTCAAGTTGTACTACTATCCTTCTTTCATTCAATGTTTGCTCGTAACTCGGGTAAACTAGATTCACACAACAGTGATTCTCATTGTTTTCAAACAATAAAAAGATTGTCTCAAATACTGATAACATTTTACATTGCCAATGACACCTACGACTAATAGTGCTCGCAAGCGCGGTGCCAACCCAAATTCAAATGAGAAAACGCCTACGACTAATAGTGCTCGCAAGCGCGGTGCCAACCCAAATTCAAATGAGAAAACGCCTACGACTAATAGTGCTCGCAAGCGCGGTGCCAACCCAAATTCAAATGAGAAAACGCCTACGACTAATAGTGCTCGCAAGCGCGGTGCCAACCCAAATTCAAATGAGAAAACGACAAGTTGTAAGAAGGGTAGATTGAAAGACCCACCAACCAATAGTCTTGACAAACATGATACCGATCAAAGAGATCATCGACAGCAGGCAGTAATTAATAACCTTACAAAGGCTTTGAAGGGTGAGTCATATGGAACAGAGGAGTTTGTGAGGAACCTCAGTCTTGAGGTTACAACATGTTTCACTGCATTGTTGACGAGGGTTTACCTTGTATCAAAAATTATTGAATCCGAACCTACACCAGATTTCAGGAAGTCAATGTCTACTACTAACTCTGCGGAAAAGAAGAAGGGGAAGGGAAAGAAGAAAAAACCCGATACAACCTTAAGTGACTTAGGGCCTATTCCCCATCAAATAAACGTCATGGTGGATTTATTTTTGTTTGAAATTGACAACGGTATGACTGGAGTGTTGAAATTTTTGAGCAGGAAGCAATTAACCGATCGATTCAATGACTACGACATGGCGAACAAGTGGGATAGGTTCGAGTCACTGTTGAAGAATGTTAACGACACATCAGGCGTGGATGCTATTTATGGGCGCAACGTCGTCAACTACGTTACAATGAAGAAGTACATGATAATGTACCGTGAGATATTGGTTTGGTACATGAAGAATGTGAAGTATCCACCTGGGTCGGATATTTCGTCTGAGGATTTGTGTTTCCATACCAAAGGCGACAATTGTTCTCCCAGTCAGTTGAAAGGATACGTCAGATCAATGAGGAACTTCTTGGACTGCCTTATGGCAAAGACCTCTCTACGTGTTTCAATGACTCATAGCTGCAATCAGGTGGACTTAGACAAACATTTCAAGAAGCAGCGTATTGAATGCTTAAAATCCTTACGAACAGAAAACATCGAGTTTAAAGAACTTATTGTGTCAAACAATAAGTTGATGAAGATTACGGAACGAGAAACTGCTTTTCAGGAGCTCATTCGTGAACATTGGTTACGCTTTCAAGGGAAGGCGAAAACCATTTGTACCATCATCGACATGAGACACGTCGATATCAAAGTATTGACACACAAAGGTTTTTATCAGTATTACTTACCCGAATTAATTAACAATTCATTCGTCTTGGGCACCACGGTACTTTCTGGGGAGAAGTGGGTTCCAGTAGGATTTCATCGACAAGGGGACACGAAAATTCCGGAAACGGGTAAAGTGTTATTACCACTCAATACTCAATTGGTTTTCCACTACGTCATCCACTACCAGCACACGGTCACAAAATATTACAACATACATTTCGATCATGATGACGACCTTGTCACCCTGTCGCCATGCAAACATGGAACCGGAAAAATAGATCTGGCATATTTCAAGGTGCCGAAAGGAATCCTATATTTGGTGCATCAATGGCTTATAACAAAATTTGTCCAACATGGGAACAAGATTGGGGTAAACGTGGTCGATTCGTTGGAAACAGCATGTAATTTGATCATTTCTCAAGTACTATGTGCATCAATGATTCGAGTCGACGGCGTTGGTTCGTCCTTTGATTGTTCAATTGACAATGTTTGTGAGAAAATGATACCAAAAGTCTTCAAAACCAATAACCAATCATTTGTCAGTTACGATCATGTGATGGAAACCATTGAAGATTTGGTATTGACCGAGAGGAATTTTCTAAAAGGAGCTATGGTCACCGAATCGACGGAGGGAAGTGTTCCGTATTTTCAAAGGAATGATCGATTGTACATTTTCCCAACGGCATGTGTTCTGAGTAAGACAAAATTTGCCCATGTCAATTTTGACGATAAACCAGAAGAACTTGTAACAGGTATTTTGGAACTGTCCGGATTGGAAAAACAACATAAGAATCAAACTTGTGTTACAAGATTCCTTCAATACGATGTTAACTCACAACAAGAGGTGCACCAACGAGTTTTTATGGAACACATTCCATACGTGTTCCGTGAGATATTCGTAATTGATCCGGAAGTTCTCCAACGTCATACTTGGGTGGAAAAATTCATTCAGTATAGCTACCTCCCAGAAATGGGTACCATATTTACCCCGTTGACAGAAAAACTAGCAATATATTTGTTGGAAAAGTCGGATGATCTATCATCGGCTAACCTTGTAGTTCAATTTTTGGACGATAAGGTTGTCAACAATTATGGAAAGGGAAAGGGAGAATTGAATCTGGCATTCGAACACCTCCAGGGTCGTGACTTTGTTTTTTACGAACCATCGGACTTTCTAACTTGGGATTGCTTCAAAAGATCCAAGGTTCAAATCAATGAGTTCAACAAATCAAATAACACATACCGGGTAGGATGGGTTACTTTCAATCTCAATACGACAAATGATTCCAAGCGTGGATTCATACCACCCTGGGATGATAACGTTGACGGTGACAATGTTGGCAAGACGAACAATATCAACGATGGGAGAAAGAACATCAGTGGATCGAAAGTAACCAGTAAGGGTTCGAAAAATAAGCCAAACGAATCTAAAGAATCGGGAATTGACACAAGTAAGGGTAATTCCAAGGATACTGGTTTGACTGACACAACGACTACAACCTGTGAAAAAAAGGGTTCAAATGAAAGCGAAGAAATGATTATAGATGTTGCAAAAAATCATCTTAACGCCACTGTAACACTGCAAGTTTATCCTATCAAGATCAACGAGAAGGAAACCAAACGTGAATTCCAATGTTCTGTGCTGTTGAAAGATCAGGATCCAGAGATATTGTTTCCTATTTACGAAGTAAACGAACAAGTTCGTTATACTCCAGAAAAAAACGGACCAGTTGAAATTGGAGAAGTTTATAGGTACGTTTTCGGAGACTACGACCAATATGAACGAGTGGCGGGTTATATATGTACTTTCCACAAACGTAAGGTGGGGGAGAAACGACAATTTTGCCCATACTTTCAGATTTCCGGCCTGAAAGAAACCAACCATCGACGCATTAAAAAAGTATCGGATTTAGTAAAATGTTTCAGCAAGGATGTTGGGATTCGTGACCCGACGGATGGAAGTGAGGAGGTATCCGATTCATCTTCTGACACAACCACAACCGTGTCAGAGTACAGCACCAGTTCCACCAAATCATCCAAGATTGGATAAGTGAGGCATACTATGTTACACCAAATGCAAGCATCCGTTTGTAACTTATCCATTATACTTCATAGTTCTTTATTCAATCAATATTGCTTATGCGAAATATTGATCATGAAATTGCAGCCTAATTCGCACAATCATAAACATACTAACTAATATTACTAGGACTAATAAATTTTAAAACTGACTCAAGTATAAGTAGAAGATTTCTGGTCGATTCTGTTTCATGCAGCCAATGCCACACATTTGCACTCGAAAACTGCCTAGGAATCACTATTTGGGTACATGCAGCAATGCCAGAGGGGACTAAAATTGTTCTAAATCTCATACTGACTAAAGTATCAGCCTGTTTCTTGTCCAGTTTGTTTCATAGTCTACCCCATCCATTGTATGAGCAATATTCATCCTGAAATTGCAGTCAATGCCACTCATTTGCACTCTAAAACTGACTAGGACTCACTATTTTGGTACATGCATGTCCAGGGACAAACATTATTCTAAAATTCACACTGACTAAAGTAACAACCTGTTTCTTGTCCAGTTTGTTTCATAGTCTCCCCCATCCATTGTAGGAGCAATATTCGTCCTGAAATTGCAGTCAATGCCACTCATTTGCACTCAAAACTGACTAGGACTCACTATTTTGGTACATGCATGTCCAGGGACAAACATTATTCTAAAATTCACACTGACTAAAGTATCAACCTATTTCTTGTCCAGTTTGTTTCATAGTCTACCCCATCCATTGTAGGAGCAATATTCATCCTGAAATTGCAGTCAATGGCACTCATTTGCACTCTAAAACTGACTAGGACTCAGTATTTTGGTACATGCATGTCCAGGGACAAACATTATTCTAAAATTCATACAGACTAAAGTATCAACCTGTTTCTTGTCCAGTTTGTTTCATAGTCTCCCCAATCCATAGTATGAGCAATATTCATCCTGAAATTGCAGTCAATGCCACACATTTGCACTCAAAACTGACTAGGACTCACTATTTTGGTACATGCATGTCCAGGGACAAACATTATTCTAAAATTCACACTGACTAAAGTATCAACCTGTTTCTTGTCCAGTTTGTTTCATAGTCTACCCCATCCATTGTAGGAGCAATATTCATCCTGAAATTGCAGTCAATGGCACTCATTTGCACTCTAAAACTGACTAGGACTCAGTATTTTGGTACATGCATGTCCAGGGACAAACATTATTCTAAAATTCATACAGACTAAAGTATCAACCTGTTTCTTGTCCAGTTTGTTTCATAGTCTCCCCAATCCATAGTATGAGCAATATTCATCCTGAAATTGCAGTCAATGCCACACATTTGCACTCAAAACTGACTAGGACTCACTATTTTGGTACATGCATGTCCAGGGACAAACATTATTCAAAAATTCATACTAACTAAAGTATCAGCCTGTTTCTTGTCCGGTTTGTTTCATAGTCTCCCCAATCCATAGTATGAGCAATATTCATCCTGAAATTGCAGTCAATGCCACACATTTGCACTCAAAACTGACTAGGACTCAATATTTTGGTACATGCATGTCCAGGGACAAACATTATTCTAAAATTCACACTGACTAAAGTATCAACCTGTTTCTTGTCCAGTTTGTTTCATAGTCTACCCCATCCATTGTATGAGCAATATTCACCCTGAAATTGCAGTATATGCCACACATTTGCACTCTAAAACTGACTAGGACTCACTATTTTGGTACATGCATGTCCAGGGACAAACATTATTCTAAAATTCACACTGACTAAAGTATCAACCTGTTTCTTGTCCAGTTTGTTTCATAGTCTCCCCAATCCATAGTATGAGCAATATTCATCCTGAAATTGCAGTCAATGCCACACATTTGCACTCAAAACTGACTAGGACTCAGTATTTTGGTACATGCATGTCCAGGGACAAACATTATTCAAAAATTCACACTGACTAAAGTATCAACCTGTTTCTTGTCCAGTTTGTTTCATAGTCTCCCCAATCCATAGTATGAGCAATATTCATCCTGAAATTGCAGTCAATGCCACACATTTGCACTCTAAAAATAAGTACTAGGACTCACTATTTTGGTACATGCATGGCCAGGGACAAACATTATAAGAAAATTCATAATGACTAAAATATAAGGCTGTGACTTCTCAATATGGTTTCATAGTCTCCCCAATCCATAGTATGAGCAATATTCATCCAAACATTTCAGAAAATAACACACTTTGACACTCAAAAAGTAAATGAGAAACACTAATTTGGTTACTTGTTCATACAAAAATCAAAAAATTTATACAAAAATAATACGTAGGACACACCTCGGACATATGTCTACGGGGGAATCGATCCAATGGACACGTTCACCTCTACCGGTATATCAAGAACCAATCTTATCCAAAGGGGAAAAGTTACACTACTTAACGCTAGTCTGTTTATGAGTCAGACAATTTATGTGCGTCGTACCAATACCATATTAAAAAAATAGTACCAAGGAAGTACGAAGAATACATCTTGTACACATCTCTATGGAGGTATCGATCCACCGGACACGTTCATCTCAACGATATATCAAGAACCAATCGCATGCAGATGAGGAAAGTTACATTACTTAAAGAAGCTTGTCTGTTTTTGAATCAGACTATTTGCGTGCACCGTCGTAGTGTTGGTACGGGTACGTAAAAATAATAAGAATTATGCGTGAACGGGAAAAAGCAGCCACAACCAAAAACTGCAAGTTACAACGCCTGGAGAAAACAACAAATACCAACTTTATGATGCGGCGTGGGAGTACGAACGTTAGGTGTACTGTGGTACAAATAGGTGCATGACTGCGTTACAAATGGGAAATAACAGGAAAATGAAAAGCAAAACACCGAAACCGACACACAGAACAACAGTTGTGCCAACCCGGGGTACTGTCTTCTCCAAGGATTACAACAAACAGATGCACGAGCTAAACCACGATGATGTAAACAACGACGGAAACCCGTTTCTATATCATTTCGAAACAGGATTTGATGCCTTGTGTGCCAAAAACGGACACTTGGTTAACACAATCCTTAGTGGATGCCAGAAGATAGAAGAAGTGCGACAAAGACTCAACAGCAAAAAAGGACATTTCGAGGAGGACGAAGCTTTGAACATTTGGGAACAATGCTTCAAGTACATAACCGAGGAAGTATTTCCCGACTACAAAGAAGGGAACACTGACGGGATGGACCATGTATGGGCAATGGGAGTCATTCTTGCATACATTACATGTGGTTATCCCGCATTGAAAACATCGGAAGACATTAAGTGCTACGACAACGTGGGTATTGGACCGGAAGTAAAATCAATAGAACGAGAGAGAATGATACAAGACGGTCGTACTTTCCCGGCAAAAAAATGGAGTAATCTGACACCGGAGGCAAGAGAACACATAAAAGACTGTATACATTACCACCCTGGGAACCGTCCTTGTATGACGTACATTTGGTTCAACAACTGGCGCAAAATGACGAATGAGGCAATCATCGAAACTGACAGATTGGAATGGTATTGCAGATCAAAAGACGATAACGAGTGGTACTCAACACAAGAAATATTGCCGCCAATTAAAGAAGAGAACATAAATAACAAAAACACGGAAAAAAAATGTACCAAACATAAGTGGGATTCGTTCATGAACAAAGCAAGAAAACAGTCAAAAAAGACAAAACGGAAGGTAAAAGAAGTGACAAACAGGGGGGGAAAGAGCGAAAAAGACGAAAACGAGTGGAAAATTGAGAAATGGCTAAGTCTTTACGAAAAACGTTGGAATTCGCCGGAAGATTTAGAGGAATATAACAACTATCCCGTTCCTTGTGGAGCATGGGGACGCGTGAAACACTAACTCTGCAACTCTGTAAGGATTCCATTACAAAAAAAACAATGACAATATCGAAGGTATCGCCGGTACAAATTAAGTGCAAAAAATAGAACGGAAATTATGTAAAATATCACCTAAAAAAAATATACATTCAAAAAAATACTCATCAGAAAGCAACAAAACAACAACAACAAAATTCCCTCCGTTGAACCTACAAATTGTGATCCAATCCATAATTAATTAAGGGGGGAGTGTCAACCACCCAAAATATAGAATTTACTGCAACGCCGTTGCAGAAAATTGAAAAACAATAAGTAGATAAATAAATATGGAATGATATGGTACCGTAGGGTAAGTACGGTAGGGTAGGGAAGAACAAAATGTTCGGGTCCGCGCCAAAATTTTGAGGACTCCACATTCCAGAATATCACGGCACGCTCGAAAATAAGATAGGCAGGCGACAGTACAAGAACAACACTCACAGATAGTACAATTAGTTGAAATACAGCTATTCCTTGGAGACAGTAAATCAAGAGCTTACAGTGTGTACAGTAGGAATGAAAAAAAATTACCAAACGATGCCTACAAACAACATTATTATCATAAAAATAGCGCGCCACATCAATCAAAGGTAAAAACGGTAAGTTTATGTGCACGAGTTAACAAAAAAATTATGGTGGAACTGAGTACTATTTGCAGTCCGGTGACAGGTAGAACCTTTGTTACCAATAACACAAACAGCCCAAACAGCAGTGTATCGGGAAGTGACCTAACAAACACAAACGATAGCCAAACATATACAACCACCAACAGTAGCAACAGAAATATTCTACAGACAACAAAACAATACGATAACGATAACTTGGAAAACAACATTGTCAAACACGTCAAAGAAAAAGCATTCAGGAAATTTAAATTCCCGCCAGAGATTACATTCGTGAAGGCGACGATATTCAAAATTGTAAAACAAGCGAATAACAATGAAATACCAAATACGATTGATATAAAAGACCAAAAGTGGAGTGGAATTTATTGCCGTGCAGTGACTGCGTGTAGGCACAATGCTCAAACTCTTGCCAGGAAAAACTACAAAGGTACGCAACCAACAAGAAAATGATTGCCGGCATGCAATCGTTCATAAGCCATTCTAACATTTTGGTCCTATGAACACTGACACGTAGACGATAAAAGAAACAACCTGATACCAGATAGTTTCCCAGGAACGGTTCTAATCACGGACACACAAGACGTTAACTCAGAAAATAGGTACCAATTGCACGAAGACTATCGGCGGAAAAATTCACCAGAATTCAAATACTTCATGAAAAGAATTCTTGGAGCGGTGTCACCAAAACAGACAGACTTCAAAAGAAAATCAGTCAGAATGACAATCAGTAACATTTTCACCCCAAGCGATGAAGCTTTTGCATTGCTTTTCCTTTACAACGACTACGACTCGTGGATAAACACAACAAAGGGCACGAGGTTGAGAAAAAAATTCACTGACGGTAAGTCTGGAAATAAGGAGGGGTGGAGTAACGAGGGACAAGATCTTTACGAATACCTAGTAAGCGAATTAGAAGAACGAAGGGAGGAACAACAGTCAAAAGAATTAGAGACGGAAATACTTAAAATGTACCAAAAGCAAAATGGCAATCGTAAACAACAAGATAAGGAGGAGAACAAAGAGGGAAAAACACGGAAGCGAAAACGTACCTTGGTTGAGATTCTAGGCGAAGATGATGAGGACTACAAATTTTTCATGGAATACAATAAAACGAACAAGAGTAATGGATGATATCAACATCAATAGTAGAACGGCTAGTTCATTATTATTTTATGGTTAGCACAATATTGTTCCGGGTCTTCTGTTCGAATATAATACAATAAACAAGATAATTTCAAAGGCTAATAAAATACTTTCGTATTTGTTACAAAATATGTTTGTTGTATTTCCGTATTTGATAAGCGTATCGTGAATATTGTAAAATGTCGGAGAGTATTGCAAATGCGGATAAAATATTTTCTTATTAGTACAAAAATATGGTTGTTGGAATTTGATATTCGATAAATGTAGTGTGAGTATTGTGAAAGCAACATAACAGAATACATTGCTGGTTATCAAGAAGCTCCTATATTTGTTCAGAAAATGGTATCAACGCTACGACAATATCAGTGTACATAGAGGATATTATTACAAAAGATGAGTTTCGTGTGGAAAATAACAAAAATTAAATGGCGAGTAAATATTAACGGGGTAAGCATGAAACAAAATTGTAGAATAGAAAGATTCTTAAGCAACCATGAAACAGGGGGTGAAAATATGGATAGGAAAATAGTCCTACTTGAAATTGTTGCGTGCAAAAATAGGTGGAGAATTATTTATTGTGCGCGCAACAAAATGTTTCGGAATATTTTAAAATATCGCACGAATTTTACGAAAGCACGAGCATCGTTTATGTGACGATGCACAACCCCCCTTGGGACACTGCCCGGCTTGCTGGGGCCCTCGCCAGGGGCCCCCATCGCTCCTCACAGCAGGGCATTGCCTTCCTTCGGGAAGAATATGCCGACATGATGGACAAGCAGCAATGGACTGTCCTCCCCGCCAGCCTCATCCTAGACCTTCCCGACCTCCGGCTGAGTCCGTTGGGGCTAGTCCCCCAACGGGGCAGGCGCCCCCGAATGATCTCGGATTACACCTACTCGGAGGTCAACCAAGACACCATCCCGCGAGCCCCGGCAGAAGCCATGCAATTTGGCCGGACCCTCCACCGGCTCCTCCACAAGCTGCACCACGCCAACCCTAGGTTTGGTCCCGTGTACATGTCCAAAATCGACCTCGCAGATGGGTTCTACCGAGTCCAGTTACGACCAGAAGACACCATGAAACTGGGCGTGCTGTTCCCCGCCAGGCCGGGCGAACCTCCACTGGTGGGCATCCCTCTCACCAACCCCATGGGGTGGACATCTAGCCCCCCCAATTTCTGTGCCTTCACTGAAACTATTGCAGACTTGGCCAATGCCACCCTCTCCACCGGGCTGGCACACGCCAGGCTCACTCCACATCGCCTAGACCTCCCCTCTGAAGCACTACCTCCAACAGCCATCCCCACTGCACTCTCACCAGGCCCACCTCTGGAGACCACCCAAAGCACCACCCCCAGCAAAACGCCAGTGCGATACTGGGATGTCTATGTCGATGACTTCTGTGGCCTCGCTCAAGGCAACCAATGGACCCGGCGCGCCATCAAAAGGGTGCTCTTCCATTCTCTGGACAAGGTCTTCAGGCCACTGGATGCCTCTGACACCCCCTTCAGACAGGAACCAGCTTCCCTCAAGAAAATGCTCCAGGGGGATGCCACGTGGACCACCAAAAAAGTTATACTGGGCTGGCTCGTTGATTCCCTCCACAAAACCATCAGCCTTCCTCCCCATCGAGTGGCCCGGCTACAGGAGATCCTGCACGCCATCACTCCCACCCAGCGCCATGTCCCCCTCCAGCAATGGCACCAAGTCCTTGGAGAACTGCGTTCCATGACTATTGCCATCCCTGGATCCATTGGCCTCTTCTCTATCCTCCAAGAAGCCTTGCTTCACCAAGATCCAGGCAGGCAGCGCATACGGCTTACCAAGCGAGTCCACAGCTTCCTTCGGGACTTCCAATGGCTAGCCAAGGATCTATCCAACCGACCAACCTCTATTGCTGAACTGGTGCCGGACCCCTTCCCTGCCACCATGGGCGCCTGTGATGCCTCTGGCCATGGTATGGGGGGCATTCATTTTGTTCCACGCCCTGATGGAAAAATCCAACCCATCCTGTGGCGACAGGCCTTCCCCAAATGGGTCTCCTCTCAGTTAGTCACCTTTGACAACCCCCAAGGCACCATCACCAACAGTGACCTGGAGCTAGCGGGTTCCATTGCCCACAATGACATCCTTGCCCAAGCTGCGTGTGTCCGATCCAAAACCACTCACAACTGCTATGACAACACAGCAGCTGTCCACTGGTAAAGGAAAGGCGCCACAACTACCACTGGGCCTGCGGCTTACCTCCTGCGAATTCAGTCCCTTCACCAGCGCCTCCACCAATATGTCCCCCTCAGGGATTACATCCCTGGCCCTGTGAATCACCTGGCTGATTTGCTCTCTCGATCACCCCTCTCTGACGCTTCCTTGCTCCTTCATTTCAACACCACCTACCCACAGGACTTGCCCTGGATCTTATGTCCCCTGAAGCCTCAGATGCATTCTGCTCTGACCTTAGCTCTATCCAGAAGACCATGCGAGCTTCAGTCACTGAACTCTATGCCCGCAGAAAGGATGCCCATTGGAATCAATGGGTTCAATTCTGTTTGTCTCAAGGCTTTGAACCAACCCTCCACTCTGTTACAGACCCAATCCCCATCCTCCAAGTCTTTGCCCAGCGCCTCCATGATGGCCGGCTCTCCTGTAGCCGCAAGCCCATCAGATCTCGCACAGTATCGGACACCCTCAGGTCAGTGGGCCAGACGCTGGCCCGCTTGGGGGCCAAAGACCCCAGAAACAACTCAACTGGCAGTCTTGACTTCAGGCTAACTGCCCAGTTCAAGGCCTATGCCAAACTTGACCCCGCCCCTTGCAGGGTCAAACCAGTCCCAATCACCCTTGTCATGCATGCCCTTCGCTTTGCATACCATGACTACCCTTCCCCCGCCCGGCAGGCCATTGCGAACATGATCTGCATAGCCTTCTTCTTCTGCCTCAGACCTGGTGAGTACACGGGTACTACCAGGGATGACCAAGCCTTCCACCTCAAGGAGGTCTCCTTCTATCTTGGCTCTAAACTGGTCCACCATGATGGCCCTGACCATGAGCTCCTTGCTGCCACCTCTGTCACCCTGACCTTCACCACACAGAAGAATGGGGACAAGGGTGAGGTAGTTGCTCATGCACGGAGTGGAGACTCCCTCTGCTGCCCTGTAGCAGCATGCGCGCGCCAAGTGCTCCACCTCAGGGGCTGCTGTACTAGCACCCATCCCTTCAGCCCAGACCTCAAACTTGCCAGTTACTTTGCCAATGGGGTTCTCACCCTCGTTCGCGCGGCAACTGTCACATCCTCCATGAGAGTCTATGCCCAGACCCTCTACCATACCACAGGCATCTCCCCTGCAGCAATCTCTGCCCGCTCCCTGCGAGCGGGAGGGGCTATGGCACTGCTCCAGGGCAAATGTGATTCTAATGTCATCAAGCTTCTTGCAAGATGGCACAGTGACTGCATGATGAGGTACTTGCACCAGCAGTCCCTCCCCATCTTCCAGAATCTTGCCTCTGTAATGTTCAACAATGGAACATACTCCTTCCTGCCTGACGAGTGGGTGCCGGCGTCGGCACCCACTCCCCCTGGCACCTCTCTCTGACCCCCCTCGGGGGAATCTTCCTCTCTGAATCCTCCATGAGGCTTCTCCCACCCTCACTGTCCTCCAAACCCCCTCCAGGTTCATCTCCGGCCACTTCCCACCCTGTGGCCATCTGGCCTATTGGCAGAAAAGGCTTAACAGCCAAAGCTGTGCGCCGGTGTGTGGGCAAAGCAAGGGACCGGACCAGCCTGCAAAAACTAGTCACAGGCTGGCGATTCCCGGATCCCCCTCTAGCCTTGCTTAACCCACCAACACACCTATGAACTATAAACTCTGCACATCCAGTACTACAAGTAGGTAGGCTACTGAGGCTATCACAAACGTAGTGCGTGATAGTTGATGTAGCGAACCGAATGTAAGGAATGGTAGTGCCACGTGGAACGTACGACGTACGAACCAAAGAACACCCTTGAGTATGCAAGATCTCACTGTAACACCAACGTAGGTACGAACTCTACTAGTACGCTCACTCCTCACCGAATACAGCAATTCCCCTGTAAGCAGCAAATTACAGGCAAAGCAACAACAAGCCGGTAAAGGTTCCCTCCAACAAGAACCAAGCCTACAGCTCACTCTTTTTGCTCCTAAACCGATTAGTAGTAGAATAAGTAAAAGGCCCACCACGCCCGCCCGCAGAAAAGGCTTAACAGCCAAAGCTGTGCGCCGGTGTGTGGGCAAAGCAAGGGACCGGACCAGCCTGCAAAAACTAGTCACAGGCTGGCGATTCCCGGATCCCCCTCTAGCCTTGCTTAACCCACCAACACACCTATGAACTATAAACTCTGCACATCCAGTACTACAAGTAGGTAGGCTACTGAGGCTATCACAAACGTAGTGCGTGATAGTTGATGTAGCGAACCGAATGTAAGGAATGGTAGTGCCACGTGGAACGTACGACGTACGAACCAAAGAACACCCTTGAGTATGCAAGATCTCACTGTAACACCAACGTAGGTACGAACTCTACTAGTACGCTCACTCCTCACCGAATACAGCAATTCCCCTGTAAGCAGCAAATTACAGGCAAAGCAACAACAAGCCGGTAAAGGTTCCCTCCAACAAGAACCAAGCCTACAGCTCACTCTTTTTGCTCCTAAACCGATTAGTAGTAGAATAAGTAAAAGGCCCACCACGCCCGCCCGCAGAAAAGGCTTAACAGCCAAAGCTGTGCGCCGGTGTGTGGGCAAAGCAAGGGACCGGACCAGCCTGCAAAAACTAGTCACAGGCTGGCGATTCCCGGATCCCCCTCTAGCCTTGCTTAACCCACCAACACACCTATGAACTATAAACTCTGCACATCCAGTACTACAAGTAGGTAGGCTACTGAGGCTATCACAAACGTAGTGCGTGATAGCAACTGCACCTCGCCCCTTCATCTCAGCGCCAATCTGGGTACAAATGTATTTCGGGAATCACCCATTCTTTTCCTCCTGTTTCTGCTGTTTCTGGCTACTTTCGCTACCATACGGTAACACCGGGAACGAACGAGATGCAAGAGTGACACGTGACACACAGACAACACGAACACGGAGTGGAATCAATCAATCCAATCCAACCCAGCACGAGAGAAACAAAGAATGGGAGGCTGGCGGGGTAGGATGGAATGGAATGGGATGGGATGGGATGGGATCCCGTCGTTGTGACGCCTGGTTTGTTCGAAAACAGTGCTCGTCGTGTCGTGTCGTGTCGTGTCGTGCTGTACCGCGTTGTTCCCTAGAAAAACCTTAGCCTTCTCCGATTGTGATGCGACGACGACTCCGAAGCAACGTATGCACAAACAACGTTCCCAATGCATCCACGGATCTACACAAAGAACAAAGGGTGCTATTCACTCGACGGTTCATACGTTTCTTCGCCATCCAATCCTCCCATCCACGACTGCCGGGGCAACAAATGAGACGCAAAGGAACGCAACGGGCGCAACACGGTGACGATGTATTCATAGATTGATTCATTCGATTGATTCATTTGTTTACTATCGGGGCAAGCAAGATTACGAGAGTTCCGCAACGGATCGAATTGTCACAGGATACGGTATCTATTCCCAATAGACAATAGATACAATATTGAATCTGCATTGAATGCCCCAATATCGTGACATCCGTTGATACCCTTTTTCAGAGAGAACCAACCATCAACAATCATCATCAGAACGGAACCAAACACGACAAAACAAAACATAATGAAACAAATCGAGATACCGGAGAGGGAATTTCGCATGGTTTGACCAAAACAAACCGCAGCATGTGCAACACGCACGCACGCACGCACACACACACACACAACAGACGAGGCTCAACCGACAACCCGCAAATAAAACCTAATGGAGACTCGCTCCGGTGGATCGAATACTGCGACCTGGACACAATACCCACGGTTCTGGTAGGAGTATCGGTCCTCGCTGTCGATGACGAGCAGTCGCCGGAGTCTCGTCGCGTCTTCTCTCTCTCTCTCTCTCTTTCTTTCTCTGAGATTGTTATCCAACCCGGAACAAAACCCACATATTGCGGCACACTCCAACCGACACGGCACGGTACGCCGCTTGTGCCCTCCGCTCTGCGCTGCCCTGCTACCGATCGAATCCATTGATTCATCCATCGATGGATCGATCGTGCAACAGATGCCGATCGTACACACACACGCTTCCCGTGTTGTCCCACGGTCCCGTCGCGCGCTCTCTCTCTCTCTATCAACCACGGCAACCGAAGCAGCAACCGAAGCAGCAATCTCAGCAGCAGCAGCAGCAGCAGCAGTAAACGCTTTTGGTTTTCGTTCTCGGAAGGCAGGTTGATTTCATTCGGATCGAGTTTGGTGAATATCTCATAAAACGCAAGATCGAACGACTCGAAAACGCATACCACTACTTATCTACCGAATTGCAACATCTGTGCTGCATCCGAACCAAACCAAACCAATCCAATCCAAATTCAATCCAAATCCAATCCAAAATCCAATCCAAAATCCATTCATACGATGAAACTCTTTACCACCTGTAGTGGTTGCCTCTTTTTTGTGGCCATGGCGTCCTCTGTGACCCTGGCACTTGCTACGGTACGTAGGACACAACGCCAACACACTTGGAATGTCTGTGTCTGTGTGTATAGTTGCGTGCATCCGCCGCGTTGCTGGGTGTGTGGTGTTGCTTTCCACTCGGTAGATTCCGATTCCGATTCCATTCGATTCGATTCGATTCGATTCGATTCTCATTCATTGTGCTCTGCGGTGTTGTACTATTCGATGCCCCCCCCCCCCCCCCCCCTTTCCCCCCCGACAGGAATACAATGGCGACGGCGATCGTGGGGGGGTCCGTAGTCACCAACGCCGCCACCTGGACGAAGACGAGCCTCCCGTCGGATTTACTATTACGAGCTTTGAGATGCACGAGCACGAACACGAGCACGAACACGAGCATTCCATGATGGCCAAGGCCGAAAAGAAGTTCAAGGCCGACAAGGTGGAAAAGGGCCAGAAGAAGGTGAGGAAGGAGCAAAAGACCGACAAGCTGGACAAGGCCGATAAGAAGGCAAAGACCGAAAAGGAGGCCAAGACCGACAAGAAAGCAAAGAAGACCGACAAGAAGGCCAAGGAGCACGACAAGTTGCCCAAGTTTGCCAAGGACATGAAGGTCGACAAGAAGCACGACATCAACGAGTTGGCGGAAATAGTTATCCCCACGGAGCCCGAAGACGATTACTACTACGATGACAAGATTGACATGATGGACGACGTCTATTTCGAAGAATGCCTGTTTGACTACATGCCGGTGGTGAATGGCACCGAAAAATGCCTCCGGACCTTTCTCGACAGCACGTTTATCAAGATCGACATTGACAATGCCCTGGACTGCACCGAGAGCCTCGAGAAGGCGTTCTATCTCGCGTATCCCATTTGTTTCTCCCTGGAATCGTACGAGCCGAAACTATGCAACGACCTGTTTTGGTTGGCGGACGAATTCTGGATGTGCATGGAGGAATTGATCGACGATGACTATTACATGTACGACGACGCCTATGACATGGAAGACGACTATACGTACTGCTACTTTGATTACGAGCCGTCCGAGAACATGCCCGGTTGCGTCTACGCCTTTGCCGGTGCGGTGGGATTGGATGCCGAATCGTTGCTCAATTGCACGGACGACTTGTACGAGGTGTTGAGCGATGTGTGCTACAGCAACTATAAATATGATGATGTCTCTACATCTGCCCCTTTTGAATTTACGGAAGCGTGCCTCGGGTTTGAGCAATGCCAGAGCCTCGCCATGGGATTTCAGCAGTGCCCCTACTACTACTACTACTCCTCTCCCGAGGACAGTGACAACGTAAACATGACGGAAATTGTGGAAGCGGAGATGAATGTCGACGACATTTGGAGCATGATTTACAATGGCTCTGTCGCGATCGAAGCCGTTTACGCGGCCCTGGACGACTTTTCGAACACGACCGTCGTGAGCGAATGGCAGTGGTCGCACGTGATGCAATGCCTGGACAATTACCTCGGATGGATTGTCGACGATGTGTGCTATTACAAGGAGGAGATTGAGCTCCTCGGTGGTTGCTACGAAAGTTTTGCCGACACTGTTGCGAACGATGGCGGATTTTTTGATATCAACCTGGCATTGAATTGCACACTGGGCTACTGGTCGATCTACTACGAATACTGCTACGACGACGACGAGAGCTGGCAAGAGCTCGACACGGATGCCTGCCGCGCCCTGGATCGGTGCCGCAGCGACCTCGAGCACGTCGAGCAATGCTTTGGCGCCGGAACGGGATACGACATGTCCAATTGGATCGAAGAGTTGGAAGCCGATTCGGTGATTGGTGAGATCTTGGCGGCGACCTACAACGGAACCGTGGACGAGGAGGAAGCGTTTGCGGCCTTGCAGGGCTACGGCGGGTGCTGGGCCCAAGAGGATGGATGGGACGACTTTGTGATGTGCATGGAACCCCGCGGTAATTATAATTACCGCCCCACGGGCAATCCCTCGTACTTGTACGATCCCGATCCCGAGTACTACACGTACGCCCCTCACACCAACGAGCCCTACGGCTACGAGGAAGTGGAAGAGGAAGCGGAATGGGAAGAGGAAGAGGAAGAGGAAGTCTTTGGAGTTTGAGTCGAAAAAAGACCGAAAACGGAACGGAATGAAACGACGCATATCAGGACGAGTAATAATAACGTGCGTGCCCGTATCACAATAATATCATGATAATTACCCCCGTCTGTGTGCCGCCTAATCGATGGGCTTGGCACTATTTGTACGAAACAGAGTTCGAGGAAATGACAAGACACGGCGCCACTACTCGCACAATGGCAACATCAATGGCAACACGAACAAGAACAGCAAACCACGTTATAATACATACAGTGCAATGCATACAGTGCAATACATACAATACAACTAGCGTGACACGTTTATATACTTGTGCAGAAACAAGATTGTGTACAGTAGGTACGATACGGTACCATACAATAGGGTAGTGTAGAACCCAAACTTTGTTTGGACTCGGTCGAACGAATCATGTTGCTTCTACAGGAATCCGACTGAATGGAATCTGAAATGTGTGAATGGAAGTGGGAATAAGATTTACCACTTACCTCATCCGGATTTCCATCATACTAAAAATAGGCTCATATGTACTGGAGCCTACAGGGGCAGAGTACGAGGCTACAGTCCCTGGTACTATGCCGGTTTACGAGGCTACAGTCCCTGGTACTATGCCGGTTGGTGTGACACCACGTGACACCAGGTGTCACGATGTGATGTGATTGCCGGTGGAAATATTAGTGATTTAGTGAATGCATTGGAGTATTAGCGGGCCAATGCACCAATTATTGAATTTAGTGATTTTAGGAAAGAGTAGATTCATCCGCTCACAATTTCAATTTAATTTAGTAAGCAAATAACCAATAATAACAAACAACAGTTAGCAGAAATACCACACTCTCCTCCTCATCCTTCGGGGCCCTCCAAACATTCTTCGAAGAATTACGGAGCTCCACGAGGTTGGAGAAGCAGCAGTTGGTATTAAGCTACAGCTACAGCAGGCTTACAATCGACATTCGTAACGGCATCGAAATCCTTGAAAGAAGAAGACCCTCAAGGCCGAGAGCAACTCGGAAGTTCCCGAAGAAGAGAAATTTGTGCAGCAACGACAAAATACTCTAGTCATTCCCCAAGAAGAGAAATTTGTGCAGCAACGACAAAATACTATGTGATTTGATTCCCCAAGAAGAGAAATTCGTGCAGCAACGATGAAATACTCTGTGATACCCCAAGAAGAGAAATTCGGAAGCGCCGAAATACTCTGTGATTACCCAAGAAGAGAAATTTGTGCAGCAACGGCAAAATACTCTGTGATACCCCAAGAAGAGAAATTCGGAAGTGCCAAAATACTCTGTGATTACCCAAGAAGAGAAATTCGTGCAGTAACGACGAAATACTCCAAGAAGAAGGAGTGAGGGCAACGCGAATCGAGTGATGAGGATAACAACAGACCCACCAGCCCAAGAAGTGGCCCACCGAGAAGAAAGAAATTATACGTACGGTAGACCTAGCAATTGGACAAAAATGTCGACCGGTCTGGTCATCGCAAACAAGAATAATCGAATGGACAACACCAATTTTACAGCAGAAGAAAGAGAGAGGTACGCTGCTATCAACAGAGAACGAGCTAGAAAGTTACGGGCTGAGACAGCAAGAAGAAGACAGCAAAGGGCCAACGAGTTAGCCGCAAGACAACTACAGCTACTGGAATCGGTTGAGCGTCTAGCCTCAACAAGAGAAGGGGAGATAGAGATCAAACTTTTCCTCATCTTCATTGGACAGCAATGAAAGCAGCGTTCTAAGCGCCAAAGAAGAGAGCAATCCAGAAAGAGGCCTACAAGAAGCACCGCAAGAAATCAATAAGGAATTCAATGGTCTGGACAGCAGCAAACAGTTCAATAGTGACGACGACGATTTAAGTTCAAGCAGCAGCAGCTCAAGCAACAGCAGTTGGAGTGACGACAGCAGCGACAGGCACAACAGTAGCGAGACAACAACGTACTACGGCATTGATACCAGTGACGATTCAACGACAATGGGCTATTGTAAGATATCAAAGTTATCCGAATGTGGGTGAAGTTGATTTTGAGGGGTGGTACCAGCAATTTCAGGCCCATGCCATACTCCGTGCCCTACCACAGTATCTTGTTATCCACCTGTCAAAGGATATGAATACACTTCGGCAAAAGGATGCCCCTCCATATGACATTTTGGAACAGATGGAGAGCCTAGCGTACATCCTATATACCACTATGTCGGTCAAGGACACAAGAGCAGGTGGAAAGGGAAAAGAAATGAGTTTATTTGGTGCTGAGATGACCAATGTTATGGAATCCGACAAGAGAGATAAGTGGGCCAAGAATGTCGTCTGCTATTGGTGCCAGGAGGAAGACTATAAGGCTTACCAGTGTCCCAAACGACAAGCTGGACACCCCAAAGTCAAAAGAAAGCCCAACCAGAATGGCAAAGGTAAAGGCAACAGCAAGTCTGACGGAAAATTGAAAGGGAGACCAAAGTGTGGCATCTGTGGTGGAGGCCCACACCCCGATGCAAAATGTTGGGAAGACACAAAGAACGCCCACAGAAGACCGGACGGATGGAAATCCAAGCTGAAAGACGTGCAGGGTGCCACCATTGATTATGATTTTTGTTTGTCAGCAATACAGGCCCCAACGTCCGCCTCACTGCAGCTGCTTCATGCCCACAAACACGCGACCAAAGGTGATGAGCTTCTTGAAGGTTTTGACCTTCTATATGATGACAATGTGTTTGTGTTTGACACTGGAGCAACAAGTCACAGCTCTCGTGGTAGCATGAGAGGCGCTGTCAACATTTGCGACAGTGGTGTAATCATTACTACGCAGAGTGGAAATGAAATCAAGGACTGTAAGGTTGGCAATATCCCTTGCAAGAAATTGGAGAAAGACGGTCAGTATCAAAACCAACTGATGTTGAAAGATGTGAGTTTCAATCCAAAGTTTGCTGTCAACCTGTTTTCTGCCAATCTTGCGCTACAGAGTGGCTGGATAGCTACTGGAAGCAACAAGACAGGGTGGTCACTGCAGAATGGATCCAAAGAGCTGAAGTTTGACATCAAGGTTCCAACATACACAAGCTGTGTTTGGGTTGGATACGTTTGTCGAACCAAAGACAGCAGCCAGGACATTGGAACTGCCACCACAACTACCACCACCAATGAAGGGACAAGTGTTGACTGTCCGTCACCAAAGCCCACCAACTATCGGGCCACATGAGTGACAAAAAGACTCGCAAGACAGCAGCAGCTCTTGGCTGGACCATCACGAGGGGCCAAATGAAGCCATGTGAGGATTGTGCAAAAGCCAAGGCCAAGAGAAAAGTGATTCCTACAGAAAGCCAGCACCAAGCAGCCACCAAGCCCGGTGAGTGACTTTTCCTTGATATATCCTCCGTAAAGCCACCCAAGGAGAAGAAAGACAAACGGACAAAGCTGACTGCTCCCTTCATCACCAAACCACATTTCCGAATGATAGTTGACAAATATTCCCAGTGCAGATTTGTCAATTTCTTTGATAGTAAGAATGCCATCATGGTGGAGCCCGCATGTGAGCTATTGCACCAGTGGCGCTCCAAAGGACAGCAGCCAAAGTACATCCGGTGTGATGGTGCTGGTGAAAACAAAGATTTGGAGAACCAACTAGGATCTGCAACATGGAAGTTTGCATGTCAATTTGAGTATACGTCGGTGGACACCCTGCAGCAAAACAGTGTGGCTGAAACAGCAATCTATACCTTGTTGGTCTGTAGAGCAATGGCTTTGTGCTCTCAGGCCAATGTTCCTTGGCACTACCGGTTCAGGTTCTTTCCCTTAGCAATGAGATGTGGTGTGCAGTTGGATTGGTTGGTGGCTGTGACAATCAATGGTAAAACCATGGCCAAGATTGAGAATTTTGCGGGCAAGCTACCTGCTTTCTCCAAGCACCTCGGAACCTTTGGAGAAGCATATTAAATTCCTTTCGTACATATGGGAACCACAGGGCGGTACTTGAACTTACGTAGATTTCTACGTAATTTACAGTACTACATCTGGAGTGGTACGATAATACCGACCGAGTCATATGCACCTCTGTAAGCAAGATTGGAGCATCTCTGTAAGCAAGATCGAGTCATATGCACCTCTGTATGCAGGATTGGAATATTCTTCGCGAAGGCCGAATGACCGGGAAGGCCCATACTTTCTGTAAACAGGATTGGAATATCCTCATATCTTATGGTAAATGACCGGGAAGGCCCATTCTTTCTGTTTTCACGACCGAAGTTCGATACTTAAGATCGGAAGCAAGATTCCTTTTGTTTTCATGACCAAAACAAAGTGAATTGCCTGGTTCCGGTATAGCCGTTTCGATACCTCCAATCATGTGTTTCGATACTCAGGGAGGTTCGAAGAAGCTTCCTGTAACAGCTGCTTCAGTGATCACGATTAGAAGAAAGCTTCTCATGATACATATATATACAAGTTCGATAGCAGTGATTCTACAGTGCTGTACGATTAGCGGTGTACTGTATTCATTACTGCACTAAAAGAGATATCATGCTCTCCAGCAAGATTACTCTCTTATCTCATACTTTTAACATTCAACTGATTTAAATCCCAAAATTCACACTAGTTGCCAACAACTACTTGTAATCTACATACTAAGGTCTGTCTCGCTGCAATCTGAATAAGTCACAGCAAGAGGAGATCTGGCGTTTCCCTAGTCTCGCCTGTAGTCCGATTATCCGTTGCCGAAAGTATCCAACCACAATTGTCACGCGTAGAGTACAATCGTTCGTCTACTAACACACTAACGCAGCGTTGCTGTTCGTCAGAAGCCTTTGAATCAGACTCTCAACGAATCGGATTCAGAAGGAAAATAATAAAGCAGATGTCATCAGAGTTAAAAGACCCACCAGTCCGCCCAAGTTGAATGATCGAGGCAATACCGCATTTTTTGCTGGCTACTGCACCAATCAACCTGGTGATTGCTATGTGATGTACGATCTTGTGAAGAATTCCCTTACAACCACCAGGGATGTCTACTATTGGTTGGACAAAATGTATTTCTCGAGAGACGCCCCAGTTGGTGAAGCCCTCGATTTTCATGCAGATTTTCTTGAAGTTGATTTCCCAGTTAATGATCCACATGAAGTTCCTCCCTCTATTCTCAGAAGCAAGACCAGCAAGCGACCTCCCACCAAGCATTGGGTACAATTTCAGCCAGCAAGTGGTGGGGAAGATGACACTGCAACTCCCTTGCAACCTGAATTTGAAAATGATAAGAATGATCCCCATTTCGATCCGGCTGATTCCGATCTTTGGCCACACAAAGAAGCAGAAGATGGTGAGGATGAAGATACCGATGAAGATGCAAGTGGCGCGGCCAAAGCAGACAAAGACAAAGACGCTGGCGAGGGCGAGGAAGATCCTCCAGTTGATCCCAAAGTTGTAACTTCAAGGTCCGGCCGCGTGGTAAGGAACTCGCATTTCAACCACCATTTCCACTATGGAGATAATTTGGTGGGGGATAATAATGCAGCATCATGATTGACTACTAGTAGCTAATGCTGCTGAAATCCAATTCCACAAGAACAAGGCAATGACGAAATCTGCAAGAATTCAATTTGTTATCGGCCTCTATCACCTCTCAAGAAGAAGCTGCCACAGAACTTGTTGCCTTGGTTGGCGCTGCAGGCAATGCTTTCAACAACACCCACGAGTTGAAGACAACGAACTACAAGGAATCAATGGCAAGAAGCCCCACCAGCATGAGAGACAACAAGAAGTTTATAGAAGGTATCGGTGCTGAACATGACAAGATGGTCAAATATGGTGTGTTTGAAGAGATACTACTAGTAGACAAAGCCAATGTTTCACCTGGAACCAAGATCATGGATACCTACATGGGCGAACAAGATGAAACCCGATGGAACTGGTGTACTACGATGCAGGAACGCGGTACACGGATTCAAGCAAGTTAGATGGGGAGCATTTCGATGGGCAAGACAAATCTTCTCCGGTTGTTGGTGACATTTCCATACGAATTGCTCTGATACTCCTGTGTGATGGTTATGGCGAACTTCATGGCACACATTGTTCTTGATGTGGAAGGCACACCATTCTTAACTGGCAAATTCCAGAATGGTGGAGAGGAAGATATTCACCAACAAGATTCTTACTGAACAAGGCGGCTACTATCAGAAGTTCTATCCTTCGTCCTAGTAGTACGTGATTCTACTGTTGCAGAACAGAAACCCCTCCTACACCACGGAACAATCCAAGCAAGCAACACTGCAAAATTTTGGCGAGAGGCTTCTTTTGTCGAGCAATGTACTACTACTACTACTATGACGTGCAGATGGAAAGGTGGTGCAAGAAGGCTGATCCCTGCCTGTCTATTTTTTGAGTGGATCAATGGCAAGCAGCTAGTACTACTACTAGTACTATCAGCTACTACTTTTGATGCTGCTCTGTCGGGGTGGATGTTTTTTGCATTATGGTGGTAGAAGAGAAGAAGGAAGTCTTGAAACACAACAAGCTCAAGGAGGCCCTCTTTTTTGAATGCAAGGAGGAGGAGGAGGATGTTGGCGAGGTGGATGAGTATGTCGGATGTCATATTGAGCGCAAGAACAACAGCCTAGAAGAACAGGACCTTGAGAATGACCCACCAACAACCTGTTAAAATCAAGAGGTTTGTGGACGAAAAATTCAAGCTTGATGAATGCAGAGGCACTCCAGCAGTAAACCCAGCAGCAGAGAGCTAGGATCACCAGTGCTGAAGAAGGAAGGTGAAGAAGGCCCACCAGCAGACAATGTTCTTTTTTCCAAGGAATCCCAGACCAGCAGCAAGTACAGATCAGGGACAGCCATTCTTCTAGTACTGCACACGACGAGGATGAGATGGACGCGCATTGAAACCTAGAATGCTGTCCTGAGAACTACTACTAGTATCCCGATTCACGACAGCAGAAGCAAGGAAGTCACAGCATATGCGGGCACTGAACAACAAGAGAGTAATGAAATACGGTGCTGGAACACCCAAGAGAGGCGGACTCACCTTAGTAGTAGTAGTAGTAGTAGTAGCCCCGAATGCAATATGGGATGGCTGGAACCAAGAATTTCATGTTTGAACTGCTGCTGCTGGTGATTGAATTCAGTGACTCTGAATATGCGAAAGAAGATGAGTCCAGCCAGACACAGTGTGAACGGCTGCTGGTGGTGGTCCACGTGGTGGTGGTTGAATGGTGCTAATGTGACAACAGCAACAAGAAGATCCAGAATGATGCCGATCATTGCTGCTTTATCAGTGATGGAAACCAAATTGTATGCAGCACCAGCAGTACTGGTGGTGTGGTGTGCACGGTACAGGATATGCTGTTGTATATCTGGAGATGGGTGGCGATGATGATGTGTTTACTAGTAGGATTATTGCAAGAAGTCAGGCTGCCCACCATGGTATCGTATGTTGACAAGAACAAAGGAGCACGACATCACAGCAGCAGTGGTGGACTTCTGTAACAATTGATTGATCGCAGCAGGCCGGACTACTACTACTACTACTAGTAGTAGTAGGGACATTGAAGAAGTGAAGCAACAAGAATATTACTAATTCCTGCTGCGTGAGTTGAAAGAGATGCTGGCTGCTGGTGGGCATCGTTCTCAAACAACAAGTCATGTGGAGTCAGGACAGGCGATGAAATGAATAATGGCGAGTGACGAGCGACATCTTTACCAACAAGAATCTTCTGGCTGGTGCCTGCCTGTCATCAGCAGCAGGCACCCTCCTACTAGTAGTAGTACTATTTGAGAAGCATGGCTGGCTCCAAGAAGAAGAAGTTCCACCACCAGCATGGGAGGGAGGAGGAGGGATGAATATTCTTCCCCAAAGAAGACCGACAACAACAAGAAGACGAGTTGCAACAAGGATGCTGGTGGTGTGTGTCGCACACTTTCTTGCATCAGTGGACAACAACAACAACAACAACAACGCAGGCAGCCAGGGAAGCCCCCCAGCATGATGCAGCCTAGTACATCGATTTCTGGAGCATCATCATCATCAGCATGATCATCATCGTCATCATTGACGATTGAGTCTTCTATCGTCCTTTGAAGAAGCAGGGGGGAGTGTGTCCGAAGTCCTCGGTCGAATAGAACGAGGAGTCGTGTTGCTTCTACTACAGGAATTCGACTGAATGGAATCAGGAATCAGGAATGTGGGAATGGAAGTGGGAATAAGATTTACCACTTACCTCATCCGGATTTCCATCATATTAAAAATAATAATAATAGGCTCATATGCTGTACGAGTACCGCGCGGAGCCTGCTACAGTGGCAGAGTACGAGGCTACAGTCCCTGGTACTACTACTAGTAGTAGTAGTACTATGCCGGTTGATGGTGTCACGATGCTGTGATGTGATTGCCGGTGGAAATATTAGTGATTTAGTGAATGCATTGGAGTATTTTAGTACTACTACTAGTACTACTAGTAGTAGCGGGGCCAATGCACCAATTCGTGAATTTAGTGATTTTAGAAAAGAGTGGATTCATCCGCTCACAATTTCAATTTAATTTAGTGAGCAAATATGAGTGATTCCCACCTCAAATAGTGAATAAAAGACCGAAGTAATAAAAATATATTCGAGAGTGGATAGATTGAATAGATTCAACGCACAGACATTTTTTTAACTGTGCAAACCAAGCAAATTTGGAATTCGGAATCCAAGCATGCCCTTGCACACGACTGATTCGTGCGTTGGGTGACTAAAATATTTGATTTTAGTGATTCCGTTCAAGTTTATTCTGTTTTTATTCAGTTAAATAAAGTTTTTTCAGTCAGTGCGGTCTCGTCTGAAAAAATATATTCAATAAGTACTTAATAAATCTATGCACTATGTGAATAGATTAATCAGTTTAGTCGCGAACTTTTATTATTTTATTCGAGGTGGGAATCACTCAATAATTAATAATACTTCGTAACAAACAACGGTTAGCAGAAATACCACACTCTCCTCCTCATCCTTCGGGGCCCTCCAAACAGATCGCTCGCTTGCTCGCTTTTCTTTCGTTGTCAACAAATAATAATAATAATAATAACAACAACAATAATAATAATAATGATATTATTATTATAATCATCAAAAGAAGAGGACATCGGGGATAGAATCAAACTCGAGTGGTGGTGGTGGTGGTGTTGTTGTTGTGAGTGTGAGTTCAGAGAGTTGGACAAGGCCGACGAGTTGTGATTGCTTTTGTTGTTGTCCGTCATCTGTGTCGTCGTCGTCATCGTAGTCCTCTACCGGTTCGTCCCCATCGCAGCTCACGCTGCTCAGCGAGCAATTTTCCGTGGCGAGCATTATCTCGTCATCGTCGTCGTCGTCGTCGTCATCGTAATCGGCAAAGGGATCATCATCGACATCGACATCGTTGTTGTTGGTACCGGCGAACGGTTCTTCCGTTGTTGTCATTGTTGTTGTTGTTGGTGGTGGAATGATAATGCCGGCATCGAGGGCATCAAAATGCCCCCACCGGCCCGCGATGCGTCCGGAATCCAGTGTGTGTTGTTGGTAGAGCCTGGCGATGGTCAGGGCATCGCAATCGCGATCGTATTCGTATTCATACTCGGAATCGCAATCGTATTCACCGTTGTCTAGGCAGGAGCAGGAGGAGCAGCAGCAGCAGCATTCGTTGTTGTTGGATTGGTATTTGTGTTCCTCTAAAAGGCATTCGCGTGCAGCATCGTCGTCTACTATTCGGTCATCATCGTCGTTATCGTCACCATCACGTGCTGTTCGTTCCTTCACAAATCGCAGTTGTTGTTGTTGTTGTTGTTTGTGTTTGTGTCTTCGCCTTCGACTCCGTTGTCGACTCCGTCTTTGCCGCTGCTGCTCCTGGTACAAAAACACGGCGGACTTGGACAGCTGCTGGACCCGTTTCTTGTGGTGCTTGACGGCGGGTTCGAGAAAACATTCCAATCCCCGTATGCAGTGCCGTTCCTCGGCGTCGAGACCCTCCAACGACGACACCGACGACGAGGTCGATGACGACGAGCAGCAGACCGACGGAGTCGGATTGTGAGATGGTGGTGCTGTTGTTGTTGTCACGAACCGGACCGTCCTCTTGATGTCTCTCCGGATGGCTCGGTATTCGTGCCGCCGAACGTAGTAGGAGGCGTGCTCGGCTTCGGTGTAGTCTCTGTGGGATTGGATGGGATGTGTCTGGTTCTGGCTGGTGTGGAAGGAAATGCTGCGACAACAGCGATCGTTGTTGTTGTTGTTGTTGCTATTATTGTTGTTGCTATTGTTGCTATTATTGTGTTGTTGTTGTTGTTGTCGCACCAGGATGCTGCGGATGCCGCGTTTCTTGGAAGCCGAGGCTGTTGCTGTTGTTGTTGTTGTTGCTGCTGCTGATGTTGCAGTGTTTGGTGCATCGGATGCCGATGTTAGATTGGTGACAGTGGTGGTGACAGTGGTGATGGTGGGAGTCTCTGTCTGTGTCTGTGCCTCTGTCTGTTGTTGTTGTTGTTGTTGTTGTTGTGTCTTCTGCGTTCCAACACGTTCGTCGTCTTCGTCTTCGGCAGTTGTCGTCGTTGTTGTTGTCGTTGTTGTTGTTGTCGTAGCAGCACAGAGTTGTAGCTGGAGGAGACGCAGTCGCTTGGAAGAGGACTTGGCCGATCGTTGCAGCAACAGCCGTCGTTTGCGGTTCAGTTCGTCTTCGGATGCCGACGATGATGGAGACAACTCCATGGTTGCGGGATGTAGCTGCATCGTGTTGTTGTTGTTGTTGTTGTTGTTGTTAGTGATGGTGGTGGTGGTGGTGTGATTGTTGGTGTGATTGTTGTTGTTGTTGATGTTGTTGATGTTGCTGCTGCTGGTGGTGGCGATATTGTACAGGGCTGGTTCGGGTGTCGAAACGAAGAGACCGATCATGGTCAATGATGTGTGTGTTTGTGTTTGTGTTTGTTTGTGTGTTTGTTTGTGTTTGTTTGTTTGTGTGTTTGGCTTGATTGGTTGGAAAGGCAGTTAGTGTTTTATTGGTACTTGCACGTGCACGTGCGGTATTGTTTGTTGTCTTGGTGGTGGCAATCCACAAGAAAACAAAGTGCCTTTTTTGTCTATTACAGTTACCAAAAAAAGTATTACCGCGGTCTGGAAAGGCAGGCAGGCAGGCAGGCCCGGGAGAATGTGAAAGGGTATTCGTGAACTGAACCTTCTTCGTCTTCCGGACACAAACTTCTGATAACAAAACAAAACAAAACAAACAGTCCCCTTCGTTCTCCGTTTCTGTGTGTGTGTGTGTGTGTGTGTGTGAGTGTGGATTATATATACTCCGGTACGTACGGTATCTTGCTGGTACGTAACGTATCACACTCAGATTGTTGAAGAGAGAGAGAGAGCTGAACGGCACAGCAGGATATGCAGCTTCAACAAGACGAGCGAAAGTTAGTTTGTTTACTACCGTTGTACCGTAGCGAAGAACAACCAATCCAAAAAGTGAACAGAACGGTTGACTTTATGACCAAGTTTTTTTGAGCGGGTAAAAATAAGTAAGATGATTTAGAATGCACGGTAAAATCTCACGCAACTCTCTCACACACACACACACACACACACACACACACATACCACCACAAAATTTGTGTTCGTTCGAAAAAAAGAACGAAAAAAGAGTATTTAGGTATCGAGTATGTACGGTACGAGTAAGACTTACTCGTATCCATACTCTCGCATGGGAACGTGATTTTGTGTTGGGAGAGTTATCTCGTTGGCTCACAATTATGAGGATCAATAGTACTTCCTACCGGTAAAAGTACCGTACTTCGTATTTATTTATTGTTTTGTGCATGGCATTTTGTGATAGTATAAAACTGTTATGGTGTACGGTAGTTCATGTATCATAGTAGATCAGCATGGCGTCTTTCGCGGGCCGATGTAATAAATATGTCTTCTCTCGATTTGTTGGTTCTTGACGAGAGAGACTCACACCGTTCCCGTAAGAGTAAGATTACGAGTACGAGTGCTCGTACGAGTACTTATACCTCAATCGGTAGGTTATTAATCTTACCGTATGAGTAGTACGAGTAAGATACTATCGTACGAACATTGTGTGTAAGACCTACCGTACTGGTACACGTGGGAACCGGTACTGAAGTGCCACAAACAGCGAAGAATGGAGTGAAAGTGAGGTGAAAGTGAACAAAATCACGAATCAAACAACAACAATACCTACCGTACTGTCACCAGCGCGGTACGAGTACGAGTAGCTACGGGTAATTAGGTACTCGTACATAAGGTACCGGTAAGAACCATAATACTTCGTATTCAATATACCGGATAATTCCTACGAAGGCATTATTCAAAACTTGATTTATTTAAGTAATCATGGAAAATTTGGTAAGAGCTGGCCGTTCTTCTTTTTGGTGTGTATGTTTTAGAAATGACCGTCCGCGGAGTTGAAAATCGATAGTTACGGTACAGTACAATACAATACAATACAGTATAGTATAGGACAGTACAGTACGTACGTGTACAGTGCACGTCTCTTCAACCTAAATCTAGCAACTAGGCCTCGCAAAAAATGAAAAGACCTCGGACAACAGACACAACAATCAGCATCCGGATTCTTGCCGTTGGCGTCGGTGTCGGCGTTGGCGTCGGCGTTGACGTTGTCATTCCCGTTGGCGCAATACATCATCGGTGTCGTGTCGTAGTTGACGTCTTGACACAGTGGTTCTCTACTGTTCTCGCGTGTCACCGATAAGAACTTATGGTGCACCCGATGTTTTTAATCGTAATACATAAGCGAGTTTTACGACCCTATACGTTCGTACTCGTACCACCTACAGTAATTACTCGTACACTGCAGTAACATACGGTACAGTATCTACGGTACCTACCAATCACCAAGTCCCTTTGTACGGCCCAGCAGAACACTGCCGGCGAACGAAGCGCTACGAGTACGTACGAGTACTAACTAACCTGCGATATTTTTTATCGGTGAACGAAGCGCTACCAACCTGCGATATTTTTTATCATTTTGGGACCAAGGGAATTCCAATATCATTATTGTCGTTCGGTTTGTTCATTATTTCCATCGCAGCAACAACGGATGCAGACCAAACCAAACCAAACCAAGAAGAAGCTCTCTCTGCCTGTGTGCCGGAGAAGGATTAAACTTACTTACACGCATATCAATATACCGTATCGCCAGATTTCTTGTTCGGAACGGTTGCGTTCTAATTTATTTTACGATTAGATCGTTCCGTTCAGACCCTCTTTTTACCGCTATTGATAAAAATATTAGGGTAGGTAACGGTGCGTATGGGTTCCAATACGAACCCCAACTATATGCCTTCTTCCCCTGGTCTCGTTAGGTTTTTGCCGTCAACCGTTGTTCTTACGATTAAAAATGGTCGTGTTGCCCGACGAACTCTTCCTTCTTCCGTTGTAGATAAATATATTCTATGACGTGTAATTAAACAATAATACTTCTTAAGTATAAATTAATAGCTATGAAATAAATAATCGTACTCGTAATTAGTTACGTACGGTACCGTACTCGTCCGCGATGACAGTAATCGTATTGTAGTTCGTAGGCATTGTTGTCTGGCACAACTGTACGGTAGTACGTAAAGGCGTTCAGGGCATCCGGGCATCCGGAACGACCACACGGCCGCTCCCGTAATCACAACAATACCGTACATACCGGTACGGTACGGTACTGGTACGTACCGGAGTAAAGTATTATTATCATCATCGAAGAAGAAGAGGTATTACTTTGTTGTTGTTGTTGGAAATCTACGACCAGAATGACATTCGGAACGGGACACAACTACCACCGTACGGTACTAGTACAGCGGTTCTTCCCCGACAACCCAGAACAAGGCGCGCGCACACAGACCCGCCTTTGGGACATAATGCAACTCAATGCCATGCTAAATGCCATAATAATAATAATATGATACGAAGTAATAATATTATCATAATAATATTATTATAGTACGGTACCGTACGGTACTTTGTATTATTATTATGTCCCAATACAATACGGTAGGAGAATGACAGCGACCCCAACACCTGTACGTACCGTAGCACGATGCAATGTGGCGTGGCGTGATGTGGTGTGGTGTGGTGTGATGTACCGTAATAGTATGATGCGATCTTGAGCGATGGGCAAGATCGATGGACAGATGGACAACCAGAACTTCCCGGTAGATCGCCGATATAGGTAGTAAGTATACTATTACTTCGTACTTCTATAATAGTATCATTCTATCGAACAATGATAATTCTATTTCGTTCCATGGTGCGGCAGTAGAATCCATAAATGTTGTTGTTACAGTTGTTGCAAATTTTATCATGTTTTTTGGGTTGTATAATTGTAGGATTGTATTAGATCACCAAAAAATCGAGAAAGCTGACATTCTTCTTCCATTTTTTCTCTCGGATAGTTTCGATATTTTCCTAGTTGAAATATCACGATATCGCAGTGGTCGGATCCCTATCGACCGGGCGGGTCTGATTGCTGTTGCTTGTGCATACGGTACCGTACGTATCGACCGGGCGGGTCTGATGGAACCGTTTGTAGGAACAGAACCAATGATGTTGTTGTACGGTACCGTACGTATCGACCAGGCGGGTCTGATGTACAGTACATGTACATGTACGTACCACCGTATGAACAGAACCAGCCAAGGCACTAACAACATTCGTTTCGGTTATCGTACCGGTAGTACGAACCGTATTCGGATCCCTATCATCTAAGACCGGGCGGGTCTGCTGACGTTTGTTGTACGTATCGACCGGGCGGGTCTGATGTACCGTACCGTACCGATACCGTATGAACACAGAACCAATGATGTTGTACCGGTACGTATCGACCGGGCGGGTCTGGTGTACGGTACAACACGTAGTACCGTGAGAACAGAACCAAGGCACTTGTTGCGTTTCGGTTTCAAGAATATGTATCCCAATTCCCAGTGGGCGAGTGTGTGAGCGAGTTAGCGAGTGAGCGATTGAGTCGTCGCGGAGCACGGTGACCTACAATATACGTACCGTAGTATGATCCTTTACTCTCGGCGTGTCTCTTCCGTTTTCATTCACCGTGACTGTACGCCTTTGTCGTCTTTGTGTGTGACGTCTTTGTCTTTGTTCTTTGCGCGTTTGTCTTTGTCTTTATGTGTTGTGCGTTTGTCTTGTGAGTTTCGTTGTCTTTGTGTGTGTGTGCCTTTGTCTTTCTTTGTGTGTGCCTTTGTCTTTCTGTGCGCCTTTGTGGCCTGTGTGGCCATTGCGAACGAAAACAAACCGATCGCGATGTGATTGCGTTGTCGCTGTCGCTGTCGCTGTCGCTGTCGCTGTCGCTGTCGTTAGATCTATACAATCACATCCTCAGCTAAATGCCAATCTCTTCCTCCTCACTTTAGGAGCCCTCCAAACATCCGTCCTGCAAGCCGTCCCATCCCATTGCATTGCATTGCATTGCATTGCATCCCATCCTTTTGCATTGCGTTGCATTGCATTGCATTGCACTTCGTCCCGTTGCATTCCATTCCATTCCGGATTCTCTCCTTCGTTCTTCCGAAGAGTAGAGTACCCTGCCATACGTATCTTACCCTGTCATTCGTCGTGCCGTATGTACGTACAGCAGGCACAGCCAAACTTCGAGGGCATTACGATGCATTTGGTTCGGTTCGGTTCGGTTCGGTTTGGTTTGCTCTTGTTCGGTTTTGTTCCACGAAAACTCCACGAAAGAAACTTCTGTTTTGTCGATCAAGACCAACACACAACAACGGCTTCCTTGTCGTATCCCGTTCCGTTCCGTTCCGTTCCGTTCCATCGACTCCATGTACCAATTACGATAGGCATGAGAATATACCGGTATGTACCGTACCTACCGTACATATCATGCACTTGTCTATTTTCCATACGGTAACAGCCGGAACCATTCCCCACCGGGTCGGGTGCGGCACATCGGCTCGGCTCGGCTTTGTTGGTTTGGTTTGGTTTGGTTTGGTTTGACCGGGAACAAGGACAGAGCGCCACTTCGGGTTGGGGTCGCCCACACCATCCGTAATACTGTAACAGTAATTGGTAACTGTTGTTCTGTTCAAACGGGTTTTAGGAGGAATGTATGTATGTATGCATGTATGTATGTAACTATGAATGAATGCATACCCAACAATACCGTGTTCGTGTTCCGTGTTCGTGTTCGTGTTTGTGTTTGTGTTCTGTAGATGTAATGTACAGCTACTTAGTTGCCTAGCTAGTAGTAGGCCATAACCAAGTTCGCGTTTGTTGTTGGAAGTTAGGTTTGTTCACAACAACGTTGGTGGCGGTTGTTGGGTGCCGTGCCGTGTCGTGTCGTGTCGTGCCCTACTTGATCTGTTGTTCGGCTTTGCAAAGTATCTTTAATCGATCGATCGATCGATCGATCGATCCATACTACCTACTGTATGGTACTACTATGTCTTCGAGCTTCGTGTTTTTGTTTTTGGTTTTCCCTTCCGGGTGTGGCGCGTCGGCTCGGCTCGGCTCGGCTTTGTTGATTTGGTTTGGTTTGGTTTGGTTTGGTTGAACGGGGAACAGAGCACCACTTCGGGTTGTGGTTGCCTACACCATCTGTACTGTACTGTAATCGGTAACTGTTGTTCTGTTCGATGGGTTCCACGAGGAATGTATGTATGTATGTATGCATGTATGCAACTATGAATGAATCAACACCCGATACCCGGTTCAGTTTGTGTCTGTATTAGTGTTTGTGTTCTGTAGAGGTAGATGTAATGTACAGTCACTTAGTTGCCTAGCTAGGCCATAACTAAGTTCGCTTTTCTTGTTGTTGGAAGCTAAGTATGTTCACAACAACGTTGTTGGCGGTTGTTGTTGGGTGCTGTACTGTACCGTACCATACTACCGTACCGGACTTGATCTCTTCGTTGTTCGGCTTTGCAAAGTATCTTCGATCCATCGATCGATCGATCGATCGATCAATCGATCGATCAATCGATCAATCGATCAATGTTGTACGGTATGTCTTTGCGCTTTTGTGTTTGTTGTCGGTCGGTATCTTGCGTGCGTGCGTGCGTTTGGTGGGTGGGTTGGGACTCGTTGGACGTCTGGATTCGTCTGAGTTAAGTCGCAATGTATTCTGATTGTATTATACTTTATCGGGTCCCGTATGCACACCGTGGTTCCTTCATTGTATTGTATCGGATGCGTTCTGTTCATCTTCTTTTCGGTTTGGTTTGGTTTGGTTTGGTTTGGTTGTTCTCGTCCGTACAACACACTACTGTTTGGTATGGTATTCGGCGGATGGCGTTACTGTACGATGGATCGATTGATCGGCCTTTCCCTTATAATATTACAATAGCTCGTCATGAGCTAGGTATGGAACGAACGACACACACCAAGGCCGTTACATGGACCACAGTGCTTTCGAGGGCGGGTGTTTGTTTGGTCCAAACTCCGACCAGGAATACCTCGATTTGGTTGTGATTGGTTTTGGAATGGAATGGAATTACTATCGAATAGTTTTAAAAGTTACTTCTATTATTCTACAAATGGCAAGCACTGTACTCCGTGCACTACACGTACCACGTAGAAATGCATGCCGTATACTGTATACAATTGTGTCCGTTCTAGAACTAACTGCGTTGTGTGTCGCCCGCGGCAGTACGAGCATTCGTGGTTACCTACAGTGGCAGCGTGCCGGCATTCATCGATGCCCGATCGCTTCCCATAGTACAGCAGGTTATTCGATGCTTTCGATTCGATGCTTTTGAATCGAATCCATCGAATCAAATCGAAAGCATCGAATCGAAAGCATCGAATCGAAAGCACCGAATCGAAAACACCGAATCGAAAACATCGAATTGTATGAAATCGAATCGTATGAAATCGAATGGAGCTCGTTTAGGAGAACTCGGCGTCGTGGACCTTCGCGTGCTCGGCGTTCCCGGCATCCACGGTGGTGGGTGCGGCGGAACCGCTTCCCGCCGGTGGTGGTTGCTGTGGCTGTGGCTGTGGCGTCTTCGCTCCCGTTAGCCACGAGAACCCGAAATGCAGAATCATCAAAAATAGTGCCGAGCCCAGCGCGCTCCCGATGGCAATCCCGAAGATCGCCGCCACGTTCCCGCTGCCGGACTCCGGCATTGCCTTTTTCACGGCAATCTTGTAGTTCATAACGGTCCGGGCGTCGCAGAGCCGGCAATCGATATTGGAATACCGCATCAGCTGGTCAACGCTCTGGTAGGTCAGACCGAGGTCGGGGTCGTCGTCGCAGACTTCCTTCGAGACGGCGCAGAAATACCGGTCCATGACGTTGACGGTCGAATCCAGGGCGTCCTTCATTCGAAAGCAGGCTCCCGTGCGGGTCTCGCTGCAGTCGCACTCGGGGTGCGCCAGGTTGATCTCGAATTCGACGGATTGGCTGTCGTCGTTGACTTGGTCGTCGTCGTTGTCCAGACCAATCAGCTCGCGGCACTCGGGCACCGTCGCCACGCAAACGGCCCCGTCGCTCGTGACCCCCCCGTTCACGTTGAGCCAATCGCTCTCGATCAATCCGCCCCGGCAGCCGATGTAGTGGGTGAGCCCCCCGCCCTCGTGGTAGTCGTGTTTGTCGTTGTGGTAGTTCAGGTCCTGCAGGATCGTGCAGCCGAAATTCACGTTGACGTACTGGCTCATGCTCTGGGAGGGCCGGACCCACGAGTCGGGATCCCGGCACGCGTCCGGGTGGACGGCGCACTGGCGTTTTTCTCCCAGCACGATCGATCCGCAGTGGCCGATGGGGGTGGCCGCCACGCCGTTGCAGGTGGGGTGGTCGACGATCACGTTCGTGTCGAGTGGATTCACGTACTCGTAGGCGCACTCGTCCGGGAGGAGGACGCATGAATCGTGGCGGGTGCCGCTGTTGCTGGTGCTCTCGCCACTGCTGGTGGTGCCGATCTTGGGCTTTCTACAGCCTCCCAGGGGGACGAGCGAGATCTCGGGCTCCTCGAAGGACATGGTTGGATTGGATTGGATTGGATTGGAATATAATCGGAATACGCTGGATTATGTTGGATTGTATTGGATTTGCAATGCAACAATGCGTCTATTGCCCTTGGTGGTTTGGCTCTGTTTCTGGTCGTTTGTTGCTTGTGTCGTTGTGCGCAGCTCTGTTTCTTGGACCCTCTTAGTGTTATAGGAGCTGTTGGAGCATCGTCCTATTGTTTGAAGTGTGACAGACAATGAAAAAATGATGCACGTTAGCGGCAGAGGAACGTTTCGGTTTTCTCCTCACAAAATAACTCACAAAATAATTTTAAAAAACTCACCAGCATCACCTCCAACGGTTGACAAGTATGCCGTTCGTACAGATGTCTCCTCTCAACAGGGAATTACGTACGGTTAAGAGTAATTGCGGTACTCGTACGAACTAGTACGTGAACCGACGGAGTCGACGGTTGTCCGACTTTTTTGAGTCGTGTCACATAAGATACTACTGGTAGGTCTTACGGTACGTACCGTACTAAGTTGGGGACTTATTGATTGATTGATTCATTCATTCGATTCTGATTCTGATTCATTCGACTCAGAGCGTATGAGTACGAGTATGGTATTCATACCGTACGAACAGATGGAAAGTACGAAGTACTCGTAAGTCTTACGAGTACTCGTACTTCGTACGAGGCAAAAAAATACCGATAGGTACCGGTACTCGTACCGGTAAGAGGTACTACGAGTACGTACGAATCAGGGGTCATAATTTCAGGTACCGTACGAGTTACAGGAGTATTGGGTCATTCCCGAAATACTTTTCTGGGTACTATGCAGATTTCTGTTTTTAGTATTTTGGGAATGAAAAATTTTACCCAATTTTTTTGACGGGCTGGTGTGTAAAACCTCATTTTGGAATGTGGAATCTCATCGTATGGACAATAATAATTATTAAATTCCGTTCGCGTCCGGTGTAGTAATGCGTGGTAGAGGTACCGATGGTATCTCATTCTTTCAGCCAGCGCGCGTCCTCTTTACTCACACGCGTCTCGTTTAGTTGCACTCGAATCATTTTGGTCAAATTATGGACCAAATGGCTCAACCTTGTGAGCCAAGTATCTCATTATTGACCAAATGGCTCAATCTTGTGAGCCAAAGATCGTCACTCATACGATCGAAATATTCAATACTTAGAGATCAAAGAGAGAACACACGCCAGAAGCTAGCATACGCTAGCTATCTCGTTAAGTGCTCTGTTTTCAAGAAAAGACAGCAGAGGTTCAAAGCGCTGCTCACGAACTTGCTTCTCTGTTGTGCAAATTACGTGTTGTATTACTAGCGGCAACACGGTATTTTACCGTACACAAGCCTAGTAGGATCTAACTGGCTGTGCCCTTGGTAGCTAGAATAGATCCGGTCGAGTCTAGCTCGATCGTACTAGTGGATATCAGAGAAATATTAGAACAAACGGACTGGCACCTCAACCGGCCTACAGCTACAGTTCCTGTTGCTCTTCTTTGCCTTCGGATCGATCAGCTCAACTGCCACTTTCAGAAGGAAATTAACAGATTAACAGTACGCAAGCTTGTTGAAGCTTGCAGAAGAAGACAGCCGACAATCCGACAGCAGACCATCGATCGACTCAACAAAAAGCCAACAATCGATAATCCCCTAATCCGATTGAAATCCCAAGATATCCACCATCACAAAAGTATTCTGGCAAATACAAGTGCATGACCATCGAGGAGTCACCCGACGTTCCCATTGCGAGGAGAACCCGTAACCGAAAATCTACCGCTTCAGTCTGGCGAACCCATGCCGCACCCAGTCGACGACATGATGCCGATTCCACCGGCCCCTCCACCCAACGACAGAAGGTACGATCCATTCCCTTCCTTTGACAAACCAATGACCATCGTATTACCGGAGCTCTTTGCCGTATACAAGGAAACAGACAGCCTGTTGTGTGAGGCGCTCAAGAACAGCAATATCCTGACGTGGGCATGCTTTCTACTGGCTTTGTGAATTCGACGGTCTCACATACCGCGATCGAAATGAATACATGCAGTTGCCCAAGTATATGCACCAAGAACTCCACCTACTTGCCACCTTCAGTGCCCAGTTGAAGGAACAAGGAAAAGACTCGAAAGATCATACCTTATATACCAAGGAGGCATTTGAAGACTACTCAGACTCTGTTCTCGTGGGCATAGCGGATTCCACTGTCAAGGCGCTTAGCTCACAAGATACTAGCCGAGGCTATGCCACTACCAAGTCACCAGAACAATTGAGATATGAATCATGGACACGAAAATCCAGAGATGAGACTACATTTCCCACACTCAATAATGATGCAGGATTTGAGCATTGGCTTGTCAAATTCAAGGCCAAACTTCGAATCAGCGGATATCGACACACCCACCTTTCTTGATCCCAATTGGTCACCACAATCATCCTCACCAGGGTATGAAGCTGACCTGTACCACAAACAATGCGCATTCTTTTGGACACTCCTCCTGCATGTGTTCCAAAGTGACCTATCCTCGTCATGCGTGTTAAGCCATACTAGCAGCAGCAATGGACGCCAAGCCTACTTTGACTTCGTGAAGTTGCACAACCAATCCAAGTCTAAAGTGTACGACACCTCCATTGCTATGCAAGACCTATTAGGCCTGGACCTAATCAACTGGAAGGATGCAAAGGTCAAATTCATCACCACATGGTTTGGCAAGCTGGAACACTTTAACAAACTTCGGCCTCCCGATAGACCTCTCAGCTATGACAGCGTCTGCACCCACTTACGTCCGATAACTGTCACGCGACCCCACGCGACCCCTCGCAAGCCCTATTTTCAGAAAATCGACCCTGCGTTTGTTATGCGCAAGGGTATTTTTTTAAATTCACAATTTTTGTGGTAATGATTTTCGACCCCCCTCAGGTTGCGACCAAAATTCTCCCCGAAGACTCAAAATGTCCATTCATCTCTCCATTTTGACTTAATTGATTTAAAAAATCTATTTTTCACTACCACACTTTCTAACCTTAACCCAAGATATGAAATAAAATTAGTTTCAGAAGTGTTAGTTCGCTACGTTTCCGCGTTGTTTTTTACGGTATGTCACGTCGGGTCTTCTTTCATACCATCGTGCCTTTTATTGCTCGCTTCGATAGCATCATGCTCGTCTTAACGAATTTTCGTATAACTCTACAGCACTAACTTCCTCCTACACAATTTCACCACCAAGTACTTTTTTCTTAGATATGTGTCTGGGTGTATTATGATAGTACTAGTAGTAGTAGTAATGTAGGTATGATAGTATTGATTTCTGTTCGAGTTGTGAAACGATTTTTTGTACAATTCATGTCAACAATCATGGAACGGCGTTTCAGAATTCAGTAACCGGAACGGCGTTACATGCTTTTGTGTTTGAATCATGTTTAAATTTGAAATCTCGGTGCCAAACAAATTCCTAACCTTAACCCAAGATATGCAATAAAATTATTTTCAGAAGTTTGCTACTTCGTACTAGTACTATGTTTCTGCCTTGTTTCTATGTCACGACGTTTCCTTTTTCATACCCTCATGCCTTTTCATGCTCGATCCGATAGCATCATGCTCATTTTCATCATGTACATTTAACACCCCCATCGAAACCATTTCTCTTCCTCCCTTCTTCCAATAGAAGAATATGTCACAACCTAGTAAAAGTCGCCGTCACTTCAAGAGTGGTTGTTATACTAAAATTCCCAAATCATTTATATGTCGTAGCTGCATGTCCTGTAAGGGCAAATTGAAGACATTCATCGGAAGCAGACAAGATTCGTCTACACACAAATCATACCGATATGTATCACGAGGCCTTTCACGTCACCTTGATTCAATAGCTTTTTGCCGTGATTTCTATTTAAAGCATAACCTAATGGAATTTTCATCATCTGCCAAAGAAGAAACCACTAGTACAGTCCGTCATTCACCTACACAATATGGCCTGACATTGACGGAGAATGGTCCAATCGTTCCTTCCGCTTCTGTTGCTGCCGCTCACACTAACAAGGCATCCTCAAACAGAACGTTCAACTCTGTTCTAAACAGTCAGGTAGTACACAACTTATTTGTTCCACCAATGGATAGAAATGTAATGGAATCACAGTTGTTTCCTTCAGAAGACAACAGCAACAACGATGACATGGTTATTCATGAAGAAATTTGCCTTCCTATTCAGAACGATAATGGTATGGATGCTTCGGAACCCACCGCATCCCAACCAAACATCAATGAAAAAGAGCAATTGATCCGATCTCATCTTTCTTTTTCACCTACCAATAGGCTCATTGCTGAAATAAAGCTCATGAATCTAATGACGAAACACAAGTTACCTTTAAACACATTCAAGTCTATTTTTCAATGGGCAAACGAATGTCAAACTATTCATGGTGTTGACTTTAGCTCTATCTACCCCCGCCATCGAGAAGCCATATTTAGTGAAATCAAGTCCAATTTGGGTATTTCAGAGACCAAGTTTGAGCCACACATAATTAACTGGTTACCTTGCAATTTACCCACCCAAATATTTGTTCGATCCTTCCCAGACGCACTTCATTCCCTTCTGACCAATAAGGAGTTGATGCAAGAAACCAATTTGTCTTTTCCGAATGTCAAGACTCCTCTTTCACCTGAAAACAACCCACCACTCACCAATGAAACATACATAACAGAACTACACCACGGCTCTTGGTGGACGGAATTGTGGAAGCAGATCTGCAATGAAAATGATGAAATCCTTGTTCCGATCATTTTCTACATGGATGGAATCAGCTTGGATGCACATGGTCGTCTGTCACTCACTCCTCTCAACATGACTCTTGGTATTTTCAATACTGAAGCAAGAAAACGACCTGACGCTTGGACTACAATTTATTTTCATCCCGACACTGAAATTGAGAGCATAAGACACACGAAAAAAACCACGGCGAAAGATAATATTCAAAATCTACACACCGCGCTTGCATCGGCTTTGCAATCTTTCAAGGAAGTATGTGAAATGCAGGGCGGGTTGGAGTGGGATTATCTTCCGTATGCAGGAAAAGTGTTCAAAGTGAAAATGAAATTTGCAATTGCCTATGTTGTTGGGGATACAGAACTTCATGACAAACTATGTGGAAAGTATGGATCCTACACGCAAAAGGTGAAGAAATTGTGCCGGCATTGTACATGTCCTACACGTGTCATCCATAAACCAAAAGCCCAAGTGGAGGAACTGACGCGGCTCTGGGTTCCAGAAGATTTTGAATCCCCCCCAAACAATTCTGCACGGGAACACATGGAGTACTTCAAAAGCATTTCGCACCATCCCATAAAAAATGCTTTTCACAGCCTCAATTTTGGTAGTAATGTCAACAACATTCACTTTGCTACTCCCGGTGAGTGTTTGCATATGCATCAACTGGGTGTAGCACGTCGGGCAGTAGAATCACTCGATTCATTGTTAAAAGGTAGTCCTAAGTGTTGGTATGCCCCTGATTTAAACACGAATGGCACATCAGCTACTATTGGTTCACTTGCGCAGTTATACGGTGGTCTTTTGTCAAGGCAATTGGACAGAGATTTCCCCAGAACCAAGTTTTCCAGTCAGCTTCTCTCCATTACCAAAAAGGAGGGTAATGATTATTCGGGAATGCTCATTTCCATTCTGATCACCCTTTGTTCCGATGTGGCAATAAACATCATCAAGGACGCGACATTTATTCAGAAACAAGTAGAGGTAATTCAACTGATACTGTCCATGGAAGAATTCTTGAAGCATGGGAATATACCCATTTCTGGATTGGAAAATCTCCCCAAGATGATAATCCATTTTATCAATTGTATTAATTTGACCTGCCTCAGAGAGGGAATGGGTACAAAACTGATCAAAAACCATCTCTACTTTCACCTTGTTGAGTACATTAAACTTTGGGGACTTCCATGCGGATGGGATTCTTCTTATTCCGAATCACACCACAAAACTGAAATCAAAGCACCCTCGAAGAACACTCAACAGAATGCTTCAACATTGATAATGCAAACGGCAAAGCGACAGGAAGAAAAAATGCTGCTACAAGTAGCTACTTCCAAGTTTAATTTAGTGACGGCAGAAGATGTTTCTGGTAATCGAGTCCCTCCCGAAGTTTCTGGTTCAAAATTTCACGTGTTCATTAACGACGATGGGGCAAGTACTATGAGATGGGTTAGGTCATCGAACAAAACAAAACCCTATATTTCTCCCATCGTGTTGTCTTTTGTATGTCAGAATGTGCTTCCACTTTTGGAGGACTCTACGTTTGTGAAAGGATTTACTGAACATAACAGGTTTGACGAATGCACACAGCAAAATTACTTGTTTCGGAGCCACCCTTCCTATCGTTCCGATGGTGGCCAACTAAACTCTGTCTGGTATGATTGGGCGTTGTTTGATGTCGACGCATGTGAAATACCCTGCCATATTATGTGTTTCCTTGAACTCTACAATCTGAAGCAGCCTTACTCATTTGTTTCTGACTACGAAATTGCCGACGAAGGCATTTATGCAGTAGTGACCAAGTTTAAATCCACTCCACTACCAACAGCTTCGTCGTTTGTGACGAGAGGTGAAGTAGACGACAATTCCCTGTTCTTATTTCATGTCGACAGCATACTTTCCGATGTAGCAGTTGTCCCAGAACTTGATGCAATTGGTACGTTGCAATCTAACTCATATCTAGTTGTCTCTAATCGAAGGGCTTGGCTGGATGAATTCCACAAGACAATGTCATCTTTGCCTAATGAAGAGGCACTCTACTCCCAATGCACTATTGTTGAAGAGGACAGCGACAATAATGATGATTCTACTAATTCAGGTGATGATTGTTCAATGTCATCAAACGATGATGACTATAGTGAGGTCCTCTCTGATACATTCAATACTTAATTGTTTTCCTACTACAATATCCATAATAACTTAGTATTAGTGAAGAATTGAATGCTCCTCCATATTGATCGTAACATATTTCTCCTACGTTTTGATTGATAGCTACTCCAAAACGATTGCACAATGTCGCAGTAAAACAAACGAAGTGAATGGAACGTCTAACTTTAAATTATTGTTTAATATATTATAGAGGATCAGCTCTTCTCACAGTTTTTGTCGACACATAGGCACTCATAATATAACAGCCTTCGTATTTTGGATTCGAACAGCTATGTAATACTAATGGATTGAACAATAGAGTATCGCCTGACCTCAATGGAACTTTCACTTTATACGTTGGGAACACAAAGTAATAAATCACCTCGTCATCACTTACATGTTTTGGAGCAATAACCGTCAGCCTTGTGTAGAACATATCGGCATCGGTATGGCATTTTGAGTGATAATCCTTTCCAATAGAAAAGGCCGTTGCGTGATGGCCGATTGCATTCAGTGTTGTACGACTAACAACCTCATTCATCACAGTTGTTTCAAGGTTGACAAACTTGGACATTTTACGTAAACAAAGCTGCATTTCCTTCACAATGTGTAGGGCTTTCTGTTCAAGGTGGTCTTGTGTTTTCGGTTCCACATTCTTGTTGAAAATATACACACCATTTCCCGTTTTCAATCGATTTGGTCTCATCCCAATAATACCATATCCACTGTTTACACTGTCACGTTTGGTTCCTCGGCCTATTTTGGGTTTAGATTGAACAATTTCCGCAGCAAATGTTCTTGTAATTTCTATATTTTTGGGAGTACCCAAGCGTTGTTTTGCACATTTTTTGGAACCTTTTGCAAAGATTCTCAATGATGGTTCTGATTCGGCGACTGCTAAAAGCAACTTATCGTTGGTACTATCCAATGTCATGAAACTATCAATAGACACCGCATCTTCCGATGTGTATTCCCTTTCTCCAATTGTTTTAAAACCCCATCGTGTTTCCATGAATTTACCTCGAAACCCATTCTTGTGAACTGTTTTCAATGCTATTTGCTCGACATGTTGTACAATTTCCTTCATACTTTTACGCTTCTTGTGTTTTATCTCCGACAAGTGTTTGTAAGTCTGGTGGATTGTTGATGATGACGTTGCTCCGTTTTTGAGAAATTTTGATTTCATTCTCTTTCTCTCTGTCTTCCCCCATTTCCTCTTTGATTTTTGCTTCATTGATTTTGTTGCCAATTGCTTTGTTGTTGTAGTCAATCCCATTGCACCGGGTGCCTTTCTTGTGTGACCGTTGCCGGACTCTTTGCAGATAAGATGTTTGAGGAAGACGATGAATCGATTTGCCCATGGAGTGTGTTTCCGTGTCAAGTTTGTGGAACGGCGTTTCAGATTCAGTTGTCGGGAACGGCATTTGTGACTTTTGTGGCCGCTTCGAATGTTCCCACCTGTTGATATCGCTGCCGCTGTTGGCTAGTTTGTTCCCGGTTCCGTCCGCTTGAAAATCGGCAGAATCTCTGTAGTGGCGTTTCTGGGTCAAGTTTGTGGAACGGCGTTTCAGATTGAGTTGTCTGCAACGGGAATTATGACTTGAACGTCTGGTGTATTGGCGTTTCTTGGTCAAGTTACTGGAACGGCGTTTCAGATTGAGTTGTCTTGAACGGCAATTCTGACTTGAACGTTTGCTGTATTTGCGTTGCCGGGTCAAGATTATGGAACGGCGTTTCAGATTCAGTTGTCTGGAACGGCAATTCTGATTTGAACGTCTGGTGTATTGGCGTTTCTGGGTCAAGATTCTGTAATGGCGTTTCGGACTTACTATTCTGGAACGGTAATTGTGTCTGTATTTTTGTTTCAGGGTAAACTTTCTGGAACGGCGTTTCAGAATGAGTTGTTTGGAACCGCAATTCTTACTTTTGCGGGCGGTTGGATTGTTCCCTATTGCTGCTGTTGCTATTGGTGTTGCCGCTCGCTCCTGTTGCTGGCGCTGGCGCTGTTGTTGGTATCGCTGCCGCTGTTGGTTCGATGGTTCCGGGTTGCGGCCGCTTGGATCGTTCTTGCTTGCTGCTTTTGCTATCGCTGTTGCTAGGTTTCCGGTTGCTGTTGTTGCTCTCTGTCGTTGCCGTAGTCTACGATTGTATTCGAATTTATCATGATATGTGAATTGAACCAAATGGGTAAGTATCTATGGATGTGCTACATTGAGTAGTAAATAATAACAAAAGAATAGTATAATCTACGTGTCACTAACCTACACTGTTGGCCTCCTTTTGTTGTTGCGTTCAATTCGTCCGATCAAATTGTTACGATCCTGCGTCCGCCTTGTCCGACGTTGTCTCAAATTGATTGTTCTACTGATCCGTACCTATGAAAATAAGAAGGAGGGAAACACAAGTAAGGAGGACATCATGAGCAATGCAGGATGTAGGCATCATTTTCCCTCTATCTTACCTTGTTGTTTTTTCCGCCTTCGACCCAGTGTTGCCTTCCGATCCGTTGTTTCCAATACGGTCCTATGAAAATAGCAAAATAGAAAAAGGAGGAAATACATTCTTATCAGCAATGCAGGTGGCATTGTAATCATTGCCTATCTCTCCCATTTGTACCCTTCTTGCTTGTTCTTACAATAGTTGTTCGCCGTACCTCCGTCCGTTGTTCCAATACTTTGTTCCGAATCGTTCTCTCAAACTACAGGGGAAAATTGTCGGTCAAATTGTTGTTGCCGATACGTTGTTCAATTTTACTCCTTTCTCACGAAAAACTGGATCTTTATCCTGTTGATATATCTACGCAATGGATGCAGATTCATTTATTTCAAGACGTATATGTAAGGCTGCAGTCCAAACAATATCTATCCAGCAATTCCTCTACAGTCCAATGCCGTCCAATTCTTTTTCCAGCAAAGGCAGTTTATTCGGATTAAAATATCTCGAGCCTGAATTCCCTGCATAATAGTGACCATTGCTGATCAGTTAAGTGGGATCCCGCATTCTCGGACGGAGGGCTTTGTCGTACAAGTACGGTAAACCAACTCTGCTCAAGATAAGTTTGGTAAGATGATTATGAAGGGAAACAGTATTTTTTGACTCAAAAAGAAAAAAAATTCACGCTGTAAAATCACACTGTAAAATAACACTGTAAAATCACCACACTGTAAAATCACAGTGTAAAATCAGCTCGAAAAAAAATGTTTTCACTGTGTGTGTGTGTGTGTGTGTGTTTGTGGCCATGTGTGTTCCAAACAAAGAATCGAGACTTACTAACCTGTCAGATCTACCACTGTAAATCTAGAACAATGAAGAATAATTCCATTTACTTATTTAAAAATAAGAACATTAAGTAAATAAATCTCCACCCGCGCTCTTTTTGAATAGAGAACAAGAAAAAGTAGTGCAATGACTTTTATTCTTAACGTTCTCAACTTGTGATACAGTGAGAACTTTTATGTACCGGTGAGGTTGTACTTCTTAACAACAACACATGTGTGCCGGTGATCTTACTGGTAATGAATTTGCCTAGTTTTGTCCACCAGTATTCTATGACAGTAGTAGCTACGTAAACAGAAACCTTTGTGTATAGGTATAATACAATAGTAGTATAGGTAGTAGTACTAATGTACGTATGATAATACTAATGACTTCTGTTTCGGTTGTGAAGGGTGAGTTTGTATAATTCATGTCATCAATCATGGAACGGCGTTTCAGAATTGAGTCACCGGAACGGCGTTTCAGGCTTTGTGTTTGGATCATGTTCCAATTTGAAATTTCGAATCATGTTTCAATTTCAAAACTCAAAATGAAGTACTACGTATGGTTCGGTGGTGAAACGGTTTCTTCGACAATTCATGTCAACAGTCATGGAACGGCGTTGCAAAGTTTGAGTTCCATTTTGGTTTCAATTGCAAATCACCAAATTACTGGGTTTGAAACTATTTGTCGGAAAATCTTAACATACATTACCGTATCTCAAAATGGATGATCGGTGTTTCGTCCCGTTGTGGTTTGTTTTGGTAACGTTTTCACTTTTCGTTTGCAACGGCGTTGCAGGCTGTACCATTTGTTTACCCTTAAAGTGGAAATATTTGTACATTGTTGCGTGATGTTTGTTTGTTGTTAGAGTTGCTGAGGTTTGAAGTTAAGTCGACTCTGTTTTCCTTTACCTCATTTACGAATCTCTTGATATGCGACAAAAAAAACACTTGTAGCAACTTAGATTGCTTTTCACACAATTTTATTTCATTGTTCTCTCAATTAGCAATCAAACAATGCCGAGACTTACAAGAAGTAGCGCTAAACGTAACAAGGCTAATTCACCACCAGATGAAGTCACATATGCAGCCGCAACTCCAACCAATGTAGCCGGCGCAAATGCGGCGGCACAAGTCAACGGTACTCCATCATCTACTCCACCACGAGATGAAGGGGCAGCCGCAGACCAAGACAGACCTTCAGGTAATACCCCAACAACGTTGTTTGCAAACGATCCAAAAGCTCATCCGGTCAGTCAAGGGCGTGCAGTTGATAAACCAAGGCAGAGGAGACACCACACATCAAAAAGACCATCACAGAATAAGAAAAGAACTCAAGTGGTACAAATACCAGCAGTCGTTCCCGAAACACCACATCAAGCAGTCACAGGTGCCACTCAACCTTCGTCGTCTACGGGAAATGTAGGCGGTCGAAGTTTGTCATTGGAATTATTTGATGATGAATCCCAATACAAGGATCACACGGATGCTATGAAAAGATGTATCGAAGCTTGTCTGAAGCAACAGGGTCCTAACGGATTCTCTGAGAATATTTTGACGGACGAACTCATCACTGCCGTCAGTCGTGACATCGAATCTGTCTTCCGCCATCTCATGAACAAGGTTTTCATTGTTACTAAACTTTCTTCTTCCGGAACCCGTCCTGACTTCAGTGAGCAAGAAACGTCAGACAAACCATCCTCGGGTCCTATACCAAGGGTTGTTGACGTGATGGTAAATCTTTTCCTACGTGACTCCGGGTCGCAGTTGACAAAGAAGGTCTGTATCTTGAATGCAAAGGAACTGACAACTCGTTTCAAGGAGTACAAAATGAAAGAAAAATGGAACTCCTTCCAGTCATCCCTCAACTCCGTTATCAAAGTCGATGAAAATACAACGGAAGGCGAAACACAATTCTCCCGGGTTCAAGGACAAGACGAATTATCGGAAGGCACGTCGCATTCTGTCTGGGCAAAGAATGTGGTTAACTACGACACCATACTGAAGTACATGAAAGTTTATTTAAGCTTACTGCGTTGGTACGTACGTTGTGTCCAATTCCCCCCTGCGCCTTCACCGGAAAAAGAAGGACCGTTTTTCAATCATAGATTTAAAGACGATGTAAAGAAAGGGAAGCTATACGTCCGGGAGATGGTCTCGTTCTTTGAAGGTCTTTCCTTTAACCGCGCATTGAGGCATTTTCTTTCCTCTAGTCACTCCTTTGATGATTTGGTGAAAGAAATCAATTCTATTAGGGGTAACGAAGTTGTTGGTGGACCAATAAGAGATGGTGTCGCAGCAGTCGAGATAGTGCCCTTGACTGATTCCCAAAAATACCTCAAGTTGGAATGGCCCTCCGACGTGTCCAAGATACCCCTTGCGTTTGAAAAGGTCCTCATGTATTTGTGGGTATGCTTCCAACAACAGAAGGCCAGAATTTTTGAAGCACTCAGCCTTGACCACTTCCCCAATGAGTCATTACTACATGACAATTTGTGCAACAAACTATTGCCCAATCTCTATGAGTCTTCGTTTTTGATTGGAAAATACACAATACAAGGAGTGGACAATAAGGTGGGGATTATTCGATTCAACCTGTTATCTTCTCTTCACTTTTGCAAGATTATGGAGCACCGGAAAACTCTTAACCAGTTCTACAGAGTAGGCGTTGACTTTGACAAACAATTGGTCACTCTTTCCACTGAAAAGAAATCGGCCGAACGTGACATATTTGTGGACGATTACAATCCAGAGAAGGAAGTTCACGTGAAGACATTGTTGCAACATTACATCCTGACTTTGTCCTGTGTTGACAATGTTGTTTCGACTTCTGACCAACTTGAAGACGTGAATCTTGTTTGCGACGAATTGCTCAACTATGTTCTAACATCTCGTTTGTTACGTGATGCTGACGGTACACGTGATTCGGTTAGTAGGGATATGGTTTCAAAGGAAATAATGAATGCTGTACTTGGCCAGGAAGAAGAAATTCCTTTTACCGTTGACCATGCACATGAGGTTCTGGACGATTTGTTGAAAGCAGAGCGAAGTTCTTTGTCGTCGCGCTCTAATCAAGGTGAACCTAACCGCAAAGATCGGTTATTCATTTTCACCAGTGACGGTGCTCGATCCGTTCAATTTGAAGAACCAAGTCCGCCTGAGCTTGTGAGAGGTAAGGAAAGTCGACATACTTACCCTATCGCAAAAGAGGACTACAGCTTATCCGTCACAAGGTTCCTTAATTTTGATGAGAACTGCACGTACACGGTGGACGATCGATTGTTCTGGGAACATACGAGATTCGTATTCAGTGATATTTTCATCACACGACCGGAAATAGTACTTGGAGGCTCTTATTTTTTTGAGAGGTCTTTGCGGTTTCTGACAACTTACAATTATCTACCTGAAGGGGGACAATTGTTCGTCCCCTTGACAAAGGAACTTTTGTGTTCGGTTTTCACTAACAAAAGACACCTGTTGGAAGCAGGCTTGCAAGTAAGTTTTGTTTCACGAGAGGATGAAAAGACTTTACAAACCGATGGCGACTCATTGATCAAACTATTTGAAAAAATCAAGGTACCCAACAGTCAGAGTTACAAAGCTACCAACATTGCAAAGTGGGACTTCATGAAGAAACACTTGAAGAACTTCGAGAAGTTCATCGAAGAGAATGATATGTATTCCGTACGATGGATAGTGTTCACTAACACAGAGATCCATGGAACAGAGTCATTCTTTCGATTTCCTTAGGAAGGCAAATTGACCGACAACTCTAGTGAATCCGCAATTAATGAAGGTAACACAAGCAGCAATGATGATGAAGAAGAAGACGACGTAGAAGTAGTAAACGGCAACGTACCTCCCACAGAACCAAACGCAGTTAAAGAGAACGCATCCATGAAGGCAAAGAAGAAGTCGTTCCTCAGGAAACCAAAAAAACGAAACAAGACTGCATCAGACGAATCCAATGGAGAGCCGAAGTACAAGGAGAGGAAGGTCTCTCCAAACCTGGGCCACGTTGAAGATCTTGGATACCTTCTGCAAGTTCCTCGCCCAAAACCAGCCAACGTAATAAGACAGAAGCGCTCCGGAAATGTGAAGGTGTTGTTCGAAGATCCTGACCCGGTGATCTCGTATCCTAAATTTGCAATTGGTAGTGAGGTGACAATCACGGGTTTGCCAGCACCTGGAACTGGTGTTGTGAAAAGTTATGCAGCGAAGAAGAAGGACCAATATCCTCAATACCCTGGATACATGGTGCACAAGAAACTACAAGATGGTACAACAGTGAAGCGCGCCACCTGGTTCCCTTACGACAGAGTGGGACCGGATAAACCACAGTTCACCAAGTTGTCGGATGTATTCAAATAATGAAACTATGCTGTATTGGGTATACGTTCATAGCCTTCTCCACGCACCACCATAGAACACAAGAGCAAAGAGGGCATAAGCGGGAAAGAATTTATCATATTACGGTGTACAAGAAACTACCGGATGGTACAACACCAGTGAAGCGCGCAACCTGGTTCCCTTACGACCGTGTGGGGTCGGATAAACCACAGTTCACCAAGTTGTCGGATGTATTCCAATAATGGAACTACGCTGTAGAACACAAGAGCAAAGAGTGCCTAAGCGGGAAAGAAGTTATCATATTACTACAACAACGTTGACACTAATAGTAGTTCTTCTTCTCCAACTTGGATTCAGATTAACCAAAACATTATTCTGTACGTAAGAAATAGTATTCAAAAGTAAAATAGAGTACCTACTACTACTACTAGTGGAGTAGTACTAAAACACGCAGTACTGGATCATTTGAATTCTTTCATATTAGTCTACTATTCTTACATGGTATTGTAGTAATATTGTAGTCATAGTACTAGTACTACATGGATGTTCATAGTGGTTAGTAGTTCAAACTTTTAAGAAGATTGTTACCAATACTTGTAGTACTACTAATATTAGTAGTACTATCAATGCATAGTAACTCCAATCTAATAGTAATTTGCAATTACAAAATAGAAAATCTGACATTTACTGTGATTAGTCCATGAATATTGTTCCTGTTATGGGTGAAATGAATCATGAAGGAAACAGAAGTGAGTTATTATCTGTCATAGTTTGTGTGACACCACCTTGTACTGATAAGTGCATTTGGGTACTGGATTTGTAGGGGGAAAAAAAAGTACTCTGCAATTAAAATATAGAAAATCCGATATTTCCTTGGATTGAACCACGAATATTGTTCCTATTATGGGGGACATGCACGAATCATGAAAGTAACAGAAAGGAAGTTATCTTTCAAAGTTTGTGTGTCACTACGTAATGAGTGTATTTGGGTACTGGATTTGGAGGGGAAAAGCACAGTTATTTGCTATTATAAGATAGAAAATCTGAAATTTATTGTGACTAGCCCATGAATATTGTTCCTGTTATGGGTTAGATGAAACATGAAAGAAACAGAAGTGAGTTATCTGTCATAGTTTATGTGTCATCATGTAATGAGTGTATTTGGGTCATGAATTTGGAGGAAAACACACAAATTTGCAACTAGAAAATAGAAAATCTGATATTTTGTGTGATTAGTCCATCAATATAGTTCCTGTTATGGATAAGTTGAATCATGAAAGAAACAGAAGTGAGTTATCTGTCATAGTTTGTGTGTCACCATCTACTTAGTGCATTTGGGACATGGATTTGGACAAAAAATACACACAAATTTGCAATTAGAAAGTAGAAAATCAGATATTTTGTGTGATTAGTCCATGAATATTGTTCCTGTTGTGGGTGAGATGAATCATGAAAGAAACAGAAGTGAGTTATCTTGCATAGTTCTTGTGTCACCACCTAATAAGTGCATTTGGGTCATAGATTTTGAGTATAAATACACAGTAATTTTCAATTAAAAAATAGAAAATCACATATTTCGTGTGATTGAACAATAAATATTGTTCCTGTTGTGGGTGAGATGAATCATGAAAGAAACAGAAGTGAGTTATCTGTCGTGATTTGGGTATCACCACCTAATGATTGCATTTGGTGACTGGATTGGGAAGAAAAATACACACAAATTTACAATTACAAAATAGAAAATCCCATATTTCGTGTGATTGAAGAATGAATATTGTTCCTGTTATGGGTTAGATGAATCATGAAAGAAACAGAAGTGAGTTATCTGTCATAGTTTATGTGTCATCATCTAATGAGTGCATTTGGGTGATGGATTTGGACGAAAAATACACACAAATTTGCAACTAGAAAATAGAAAATCTGATATTTTGTGTGAGTAGTCCATGAATATTGTTCCTGTTATGGATAAGTTGAATCATGAAAGAAACAGAAGTGAGTTATCTGTCATAGTTTGTGTGTCACAATCTAATTAGTGCATTTGGGTCCTGGATTTGGAGAAAAAATACACACAAATTTGCAATTAGAAAATAGAAAATCAGATATTTTGTGTGATTAGTCCATGAAGGTTGTTCCTGTTATGGGTGAGATGAATCATGAAAGAAACAGAAGTGAGTTATCTGTCATAATTTGTGTGTCACCACCACATAAGTGCATTTGTGTACTGGATTAGGAGTATAAATACACAGTAATTTGCTATTAAAAAATAGAAAATCACATCTTTCGTGTGATTGAACAATAAATATTGTTCCTGTTATGGGTTAGATGAAACATGAAAGAAACAGAAGTGAGTTATCTGTCATAGTTTATGTGTCATCATGTAATGGGTGCGTTTGGGTCATGGATTTGGAGGAAAAATACACACTAATTTGCAATCAAAAAATATAAAATCCCATATTTCGTGTGATTGAACAATGAATATTGTTCTTGTTATGAGTGAGATGAATCATGAATGAAACAGAAGTGAGTTATCTTTCATAGTTTTTGTGTCACCCCCTACTAATAAGTGCATTTGTGTACTGGATTTGGAGGATAAATACACAGTAATTTGCAATTAAACAATAGAAAATCCAATATTTCGTGTGATTGAACAATGAATATTGTTCCTGTTATGGGTGAGATGAATCATGAAAGAAACAGAAGGGAGTTATCTGTCGTGATTTGGGTATCACCACCTAATGATTGCATTTGGTGACTGGATTGGGAAGAAAAATACACACTAATTTGCAATTAAAAGTTCCAAAATCAGATTTTTCGTGTGATTGAACAATGAATAATGATAGTGTAATGGATAAGATGATTAATGAAAGAAACAGAATTGACTTATCTGTCAAGGTGGTTTGTGTGTCACAGCCTAATTAGTGCTTATGGTTACTGGTTTTGGACAAAAAATTACCAGGGAACAACCAAACTATTAAAACTTTCATAAAGACTAAAGTATCAGCCTTAGAATTGGCAATATACATTCATACTCTAACCAATCCATAGAATGAACAGTATTCATCCTTAAAACAACAGAAAGTAACAAACTGTTGCACTCAACAAAAACTTAGAAGCAATCTTTATTTCTTAGGTTACTACTTGTTGTTCATAGAAAAATAAAGAAATAGAACTAGTAGTAGGAACATAAAGTAAGGAGGGAAGTACTACGTATGGACCGTTCTAAGGGGGAGTCGAACCACGAGACACAGTTACTTGAATATAACCGAATCATTGCGAGATGACAAAATTTACACCACTTAAAGTGCAGTAAGAATTATTCCTTCACAGATTGCAACGAGTAATTGAACGAAAATACCTCGGTATTTGCCAAACGTAAATCATTATTACAACGAAGAGCAAAATGGAGAACATAACAACACAATCAGCGTACAAGAGGAAGCCATTGAAGCCTAGGTATCTTTTGGATTCGGCGGAGTACTGTGCAAGAATGACTGAGCTAAATGACGGTGACGAAAACAACGAGAATAATCCATTCTTATATCATTTTGAAACTGGGTTCGATGCGCTATGTGCCGAAAACGGCAACTTGGTACTCACAATACTTAATGGATGCAACAAGATAGACGACGTTAGAGATAGACTCGACAGCCCAAAAGGGCATTTCGATGAAGAAGAAGCTTTAGAAATTTGGGAACAATGCTTGAAGCACGTAACTGAGGACATATTTCCTTTCTACAAGGAAGGCGACACTGATGCCGTTGACCACGTATGGGCTTTGGGTATCATTGTGGCACACATTTTATGCGGTTATCCGGCATTGAAAGGAACGGAGGACATACAGTGCTACAACAACGTGGGTATTGGACGACCAGTACAATCAGGAGAACGAGAGAGGCTCAAACTCAATGGTCATACAGTTCCACCAAAAAAATGGAGTAACCTGACGCCGGAAGCCAGAAAACACATAAAGCAATGCATACATTTTCACCCGGGTAACCGTCCCTGTCTGACAACCCTTTGGTTAAACGAGTGGCGCACAATGACTGAAGAGGCAATCATTGAAAAAAACAGTATAATGTACATCGAAGAAACCGAGGACGGAAAGGAACAAAACAAAGAAACAAAGATAAACACCAAGAATAAAAACAATTGGAATTTATTCATGAACAAAGCGAAAAAGCAGTCTAAGAAGAAAAAAAGAAAACTCAAACAATTTGCAAACAAAGAGAAAAGGGAGGAAGACGATAGAAACGAGAGAAACATTGTGCACTGGCTACAACTTTACGAAAAACGTTGGAATTCACCGGAAGATTTAGAGGAATACAATAACTATCCCGTTCCTTGTGGTGCATGGGGACGTGTGAAATAGTGCTAGTAACAAGCTTTACTATGGAAAAACTTACCCCTACTTACCACGAATACGTGCACAATCCTGTACTAGTTAAATACGTAAATATAAAAATTAACTACTGTGAAAAACGTTAGTTACAAATGAAAAAGTCAGAATTGCCGTTCCAGAAAACTAAATCTGAAACGCCGTTCCAGAAATTTAAACCTAAAACGCTAATAAAGACGTTCTGTAAATTTTCCAAAACAGTGAATTGTTACCTGCAACACCGTTCCAGACACACAACACGGAAACGCCGTGGCAAAAATCGTGCTGATTTTCCATTACAGGCTCATCAATGCAACTGGTTCCTTACAAATGAAGAAGTCAGAATTGAGGTTCCAGACAACTCAATCAGGAATGCCGTTACAGAAACTTAACCTTAAAACAAAAATGCATACGTAGTGCGGATTTCCCCTAACAGAGAATTGTTGTCTACAACACCTTTCCATAAAATGTGCCTGTTTTCGGTTCTACAGATTTCAATATGAAGTGATGTGATACGGTAGTAGGATGGGGAACATCAAAATAAATTGGTATCGTACAATCTAGTACCGTTACTAGTACTACTTGTTTGGAAATAGGAAGCGAATGTACGGAAGAAAAAAAATGGCGCAGCTAGGCAGACAGTTCTTTTTGGTTGGCCCGCGCTCACAAGCCCGCTTAGACAAAGACAAATGTATTGCAAATTGCTGATTTCGTACAATCGATCACAAAACAAGACAGCATAAAAATTCACAAAATTGCCAAAAACACCAACAATTGAAAAATTTTAAATACAAGATGACGAAACAAAAATGGTCCAACCTACCCAAGGCAAAAATAACACGTCTCCAAGAAAAGAAAATAGCAGAAAAAGCAAACGCAGTCAGGGATGGAGACACTAGAGGTAATACCAAAAATACAACCATTACAAACATGTCCAGCGAGACGAACATTGCAGCAACACAAAAAGGCACCACCACGACGGAAAGAGAAAAACAACTGAAAAGGAAAGCGGAAAACATTAGCATCATGGACAGCAGCGACAGTGACAGTGAAAGTGGCACTGACAGTGACACTGATTCGAGTTCGGTTAGTGAAGACAATGATGGGAGCTCCAAAAAGAATAAGGATACTAGAGAAAATACCAAAGAGAAAACAAAACAAAAAACTACGGAGGGCGGACGACAGAAAAAGAAAAACGAGAAGGAAAAAATATTAACAGAAATAGCGAATGAGGATCCGGATCTAGTACAGGATTGGATGAAAACGTGGAGCGAAGGTAAGAAGGGAGAGAATTCTAAAGAGAATGCTGCAAAAACTACCAACACGGTACCATTGAAAACAATGCGGGGCGGCGATAGCGTTGATAAAGTGAGTACATTGAGTGGTGGAACTAAACATAGTATGGAAACGGAAACTATGAAACTATTGAAAACATATAAAGATACAATTGAAGGACAGGTGAGGGCATATGTGAAGAAGAAATGGTACGGTGGCCTGAAATTTATGACAACAAACACACTCTCAATAAAATAATCGTGCAAGGAATCGATGAGTGTGTAATATCCGTTCCAAAAGATATACCCATTAAGAAAATCTGTGCCTACTTTGATAATGCAGTACCAAAAGCCCTGGCTAAATTGAGACACAATAATCAAACATTGGCTAGAAAAAATTGGTTTGGTAAGTGACGGCGTAATTTTTGAATCATCTGGAAATTATGGTACTTTCGACGTTCTTCAATATGTGCCTACGACAGACATACAACTAACCCAACCATACTATGATATCATACTGCCATTTGATGACATCACCGCAGTTGATAGTGAAATGGCAAAAGTGCCGGCATCATTCCCTGGTACTGTAGCTCTAAATACGGACTCGATGGAAATTCTGGCGAAAGAGTACCGGCGATACGGAAATGCGGCAAATGAAGAATTTTATTATTTTGTGACAAGAATCCTGTCTGCCATTAATCCGGGAAAGACTAACTTTAGGCTGAGGAAGACAAAGGATCTTATTAGTACCATCTTTAGTGTTACGGATGAGGCTTTTGCCCTAATGATAATTGACAACGAGTACAGAAATTGGGAAAAACAAAAGGAAATGAAACTTGATGGAACATACACGACACACAAAAAAACAAAATACATGAAAAAAAATATTGCGATTCAAAAAGTGGAAGTGCAAATGGATGGGACAAACAAGGACGGAAAGTGTTCACTAAATTGTGCAAGAAGATACAAGCGTTAAGAGAAAATCCCAAAACGGGTATAAATTTGGAGAAAATGATGCTACAAAGATTCGACTCAGAAAGCAATCCTTCCAGTACTGTGTCGAATAATGGTGGCACTGTTGCCAGTAGTCTTGCTGAAGAGGAAAGTGAGGATGAAAACTATATTGATCCGGCATGGAGACAATTGCTTGACGAAATGGAGGAAGTTTAGGCCTTGTTTTCAGAATCGATACTGTTCATTTTGTCAGTCCATTCACTAATTTGACGAGGGTTCGTTCTGTGTGACAAATACGATTAAATTGTACAGAAAGAAGTACTCGTACATATCATACATATTTTGCATACGATAGTACTATTAGGCAAATTCTTTACACGAATAATTCAACTGTAGTGGTAGGTAGTCGCAAGCGATGATAGTAAATTTCAAGGGTTGTTTGTTGCGAGCACAAATATTAAATTATAAGGGTAGTGGGTAGCGAGTAATGGAGATACATTTTAAGGGTTGCGTGTCGCGAGCACTAATGTTGAATTTTACTGGTTGTGAGTCATGACGTTGCAAAATTCATTTTTGTAAATGTGATTCGCGAAGGTACGGGTAGGTGATATTAAAAATTAAAAATCAATATTCATGACCCAAGGAAAAAAATAATCGCGAACCAGGGATTGAGAGTTAGAAAAATGAGCATGATACGAAGTGGCCGAATCACAGGGGGGGTTTGGTTGTGAGTCATGACCTTGCGTATTTAATTCTAGTAAATGTGATTCGCGATCATACGGGTAAGTTTTATTAAAAATTAATAGTAATTATTCATGACCCAGGGAAAAAAATAAACGCGACCCACATATTGAGAGTTAGAAAACGTACCTTGATACTGGCCTAGTGAATCGCAAGGGGGACTCGTGTTAAAATTACACACAAAAAGGGGTTGCGACAGTACCTTGCGACAAAAAAAAGGGGTCGCGTGACAGTTATCGGACGTATGCAAAGCATGTAGTAGCAGTTATCAACTAAGTGAGCAATTCACCAAAGTCAATGACCCATTGACAGCATCTGATCTACAGGATTTTTGAGGCAACCAAGCCAGGGCAACTAGTGAGCTCAAAACTATTCTATTGCTGGAAGCTACAAGGCTAGATTTCCAAGAAACACTTTCTCAGCCCAGTAGTCGTTCATCTTTCAAAGACCATGCCCATGACCTTACATCAGATGATCAGCCACCAACAGACGATGACACGAGCTACTACCCACTGCCTCTTGATTTTCTTCCAAGATTATGCTGTCTATTGTGCGGGCCGTGCCCCTGACCCTAGCACAGGGTTACCAGCCTCTATCTGGCAAACGATCACCAAGCATGGTATGAAGACTTGGCTATCTATGGATGCAGAGGACAAACAGAAGCTAGTCGCATGCTTGCGACCACCAGACAAAGCACCTGACCCCAATTCAACCAAACCCATCAGTCGGCATACATACGCGCATTCCATCGTGGCTGATCAAGCCACTGCCCCCTCAACAATCACAGCACCCACTCAGCTTACACCTGCAGCTGAGGCTGATGCTCGCAGCGCATTCCATGCCTCTCTTGGTGGGGTCTACAAGGCAGCCTCTGAGGTTGACCATCGCCCTCTCAAGTCCTCGGTCTCTCCAGCCCATCCTGCATGGTTCCTTGCAGACAATCCTTCCATCCTTTACAAGAAGGAGGGTGACACTTATATCCCTGTTGGCAATCCTTCTCTGGTCACCAAGTTTCACTCTTGGTCATTGACTCCACCTACAGCTCTCGCCCCCCGACACAAATGCCACCGTGGTATACCATTCCAACAAATCCAACGTATCCACGCCAGGCTATGCCATGGTTGACTGAGGTGCCAATGGATGTATCATAGGAAATGATGCTTGTCTTATCTCTAAGGGCATTCCATCCTGATATGTCAATGTCACTGGCATTGACAACCATCAAATACAAAACATTCCCATTGCAACGTGTGGCGCATATTCTGTCTCCAATCATGGCCCAGTCATCCTCATCTTCCATGAGTGTGCCTACACCGGTCAGTTTCCATCCATCTTGTCCTCTGGACAAATGAAGGCCTATTCCTCCATGGTTGATGACACCTCAATTAAGGCTGGTGGTAAACAAGTAATTTTCGCTACTGATGGCTATGTGTTCCCACTCAGTATTCGGCAAGGTCTCCCATATCTAGCAATGCAAAAATATACCATTGACAAATTTTCTCAGCTTCCACATGTTATCATGACCAGTGACCAGCATTGGAATCCTTCTGTACTGGATAGTGTGATGAGTCCCCAGGATGATCTTTTCCTTCAGCGTTATCCACCTACCTCAAGCCAGCTGCCTTATTCCGATTATGATGAATTTGGCACACGTTGACACACCACATTGATGACCTCCTTTACATCTCATCAATCTCCTTCTCTTCAACGCTTGGACACTATTGACACATCCTTTTTGCTTAGTCCCACTGATTTCATTCACCAAGAGATCCTGGCTAGATGCGCATCCCGATCTCCCTTCCCCTGTCTTCATGCGATGCCTCATATTCAGTCTCCAACTGCTCTGGATTACCTTTCCCTCAAGCCTTTCTTTGCCTGGGTATCCACAGACGACATTAAAGCCACGTTCTCCAACTCCACTCAATATGGCTCCATGGCTTTCAGCCCAGATGGCAATATTTTTAAGCGCTTTCAATCACCACAACCGGCTATGAATGTTCGCCCCTTTCATGATGATGTTCTCTCTGATGTTGTATATTCCGATACTCCATCTATCAACGGTGGCTCCAAGATTGCCCAAGCATTCTTTGGTTGGAAGTCCCATATCATCCATGTGGAAGAGATGAGGTCTACTTCTGACTTCCTCTCTTGCTTCCAAAATTTTGTCCGAAAATGGGGTCAACCTCTCAGACGCCTTTGTGACCATGGCTCCTAGCAATCCAGCAAAAGTGTTCTTGATTATCTTAAGATGCTTTGGATTGGTTTATGGCAAAGTGAACCCTATCATTAACACCAAAACCTCTTCGAATGGCAATATCAAACCTTCAAACGCATTGTCAATTGAATTATGGATCGCACCAGTACTCCACCTCACCTATGGCTACTCTGCATGACGTATATTGCAGGCCTACTCAATCATTTGTCTGATCCTTATCTCTCCAACAAGCAACCTACCTTTGTTGCTACTGGTACCTTGGGTGATATCAGTCCCTACCTCAGTTTCTTCTGGTTTGAGCCTGTCTATTACAAGACTCCCGGCACCCAATTTGGCTCCCAGACCACTGAATGCCTTGGTCATTTTGTTGGTCTTGCTGAGCATGTCGCAATGGCCTCTGCTTCAAGATATGGGACCCTGTTACCAACAAACTTCTTGACCAATCTGGCGTTCATACAGCTTTAACTCCCAAACACCATAACAAACGAGCTGGCCTGTTCACTGATGATGGTTTCATTGCATGGCGGAAAGCTAAGGATGCTACCTTCCTCCCTTGACGATCCTTCGGTGATAACCCTTCCCATCACCAAGTTCCTCAGCCTGAATCTGCTCCTCTGTCTAGCGCACCTACTGTTTCCCCGCACGTGATCCCCAAGCCTTCCTTGCCTAGTTTTCTTTATTCCAAGGTTCCTAATACTCCAAGCTACGCGCCTTCTACGCTCCCTGCCAACTATGGGGAGATTTTTGATGGACCTCCAACCCCTCACATCTTCAGCAAAACCACTGCCGACGTCCCTGTCACTGAAGATGATTTTGGTCCCCTGGAGCTAGCATATTTTGATGTTAGTGAAGCCAAGCCTCCACCCAGCACCAATCCTGCTACCCCATCTGTTGGTCCATCCATAGTAGTTGTTACTGATGAAGAAGGCAACGCTCAATTTGATGATGCTGGCAAGCCCATCACCATCCCTGCCATCCCAGCGGATGACTTGCAAGGCAGATCCTTTTTGATGGCCCTCCCTGATGGCACTCAGAAACGATTGACCATTGTTGGCGTTGAGAACAGCCTCAAGACAAACAAGGAATTTATCAAGTTCAGATGCAAGCATACAGATGATGAGCTTGAAGATATCATTGCATACAATGATGTCATGAATTATATCCATAGGGATATCACTCAAGAAGATGGACAACTCTGGTCATTATGTCGCATCCTCGGTCACCAAGGTCCACTTGACAACAAGCACTCTCAATACAAAGGCTCCAAATACAACCTATGGATTGAATGGGAGAATATGGAGTGCACAGTATGAGCCACTATCCAATGTAGCTGCCAGCGACCCTGTTACTGTTGCCAAATATGCCAAGGATAACAACATGCTTGATAAATCTGGTTGGAAACATCTCAAGCGCGTTCTTTCCCTTGCCCACAGAACCAAGAAGCTGGACCGACTCATCCATCAAGCCAAGCTTCGGTCATTCCGTACTGCTCCTCAATATCAGTATGGATTCAAAGTACCTCACAACCATGAAGAAGCCATCCAGTTTGATGCAGCAAATGGTAACACCAAGTGGCAGGATGCCATAGTCCTCGAAATGTCACAGCTTCAAGAATATGACACCTTTATTGACAAAGGTATCTACAAGGTTGGCAATATACCATCTGGTTTCCAACAGATCAAAGTTCACATGATCTATGCTGTCAAGCATGATGGAAGACACAAGGCACAACTCGTTGCAAATGGCAACCTCACTGAAACCCCAGTCCATAGCGTATATGCTGGCGTTGTTTTCTCTTCAAGGCTTCCGGATGTGCTTGTTCCTTGCAGAGCTGAATGGCTTAGAAGCATGGGAAACCGGCATTGGTAATACATACCTCGAAGCTGTCACCTGTGAGAAAGTATGCATAAAGGCTGGAGCTGAATTTGGACCACTAGAAGGACACCTCCTTGTCATTTACAAGGCTCTATATGGACTTTGATAATCTGGAAAGTGTTTTGGTGATCTACTTGCTGCCTGCCTCATTGCACTAGGCTTTGAAAGATCCAAGGCAGAGCCTGAAATCTTCATCAAGCCTGGCCAAAACAAACATGGGGAGTCAGTATATGAGCTCATATGCACTTATGTTGACGATCTGTGCTTATGCATGGCCAAGCCCGAATCGTTCCTGGTTATACTACAGTCAGAACCTTACAATTTCAAATTAAAGGGTTCTGGGCCTATGAACTTTCATTTGGGATGTGGTTTCAAACGGGATGAATATGGTGTGTTCTGCCTGAACCCGATCAAGCTGATTGAGAAGATGGAGGCTTCATATGAACAGATGTTTGGCAGCAAACCTACCACCAGATTTCATTCACCTCTTGCTGAGAATGATCACCCAGAACTCGACTCATCATCATTTTTAGGTGATACTGATATCCAAAAGTATCAAAGCATGATTGGATCACTTCAATGGATCATTGCTATTGGACGCTTTGATGTACAGACTGCTGTCATGACACTTTCAAGCTTCCGTGTGCAACCTAGAGAAGGCCATCTCAACCGAGCCAAAAGAATCTATGGTTACATTTCCAAGTTCCGCCATTTCAAAATTCGATTCCGCATGGAAGCCCCTGATTTTGAACTGACTGAAAGTACTAACACAGACTGGTCCAACACCGTCTACTATGGGCAGCACTCTGAAGATCTACCGAGCGATGCTCCTACCCCTATGGGTAAGGTAGTTGTACTGTCACATTTCTATGATGCCAATTTAATGCATGACATCCTAAGCGGCAAAGCTGTAACTGGTATTCTGCATTTTGCAAACAAGACCCCCATCATGTGGTTCTCCAAGAAGCAAGCAACTTCCAAAACAGCCACCTTCAGCACTGAATTTGTATCTGCTAGAACCTGCATTGAGCAAATTGTTGACATCCGACAGTCATTCAGGTATCTTGGTACCAGAGTACACGGCACATCCTATACATGGGGAGACAATGACAAGATGATTCAAACATTCACGTTTCCATATGCGAGGCTCCATAAGAGACACCACATTCTCTCTTACCACTATGTTAGAAGCATGATTGCAAGAGGTTTCATCCTCATGCAACACCTCCTTGCAGGCAAGGATAACTGCGCTGATATTCTCACCAAGCATTGGGGACACTCAGTAGTGTATCCGTTGCTCAAGCCTCTCTTTCACTACTGTGGAAACACAGGTGATTTGTTGCAGGACAATTGCATTGGATCTTAGAGGATGCTTGCGCGTGGACACATGGGGAGTATTAAATTCCTTTCGCGTCATTGTAGTAACGCGTGGTAGAGGTACGATGGTATCTCATTCTTTCAGCCGCGCGCGTCCTCTTTACTCACACGCGTCTTGTTTAGTTGCACTCGAATCATTTTGGTCAAATTATGGACCAAATGGCTCAACCTTGTGAGCCAAGTATCTCATTATTGACCAAATGGCTCAATCTTGTGAGCCAAAGATTGTCACTTGTACGATCAAAATATTCAATACTTAGAGATCAAAGAGAGAACACACGCCAGAAGCTAGCATACGCTAGCTATCTCGTTAAGTGTTCTGTTTTCAAGAAAAGACAGCAGAGGTTCAAAGCGCTGCTCACGAACTTGCTTCTCTGTTGTGCAAATTACGTGTTGTATTACTAGCGGCAACACGGTATTTTACCGTACAAAATACTCGTATCGATATTTGTATCGATATCACGCTGTATTAGCGGCAGCGTGATCTTTAACGTGACATCTTGCTCCCCAGCAAGGTAAAACACATACTTTTAGATTATTTGATTATTCAACCTTAAACCTTGCTTTGGCTCCCTTGTCAGGGACCTATCATAGAACTACAAGCCTACACTAGGATCTAACTGGCTGTGCCCTTGGTAGCTAGAATAGATCCGGTTGAGTCTAGCTCGATCGTAGTGGATATCAGAGAAATATTAGAACAAACAGACTGGCACCTCAACCGGCCTGCAGCTACAGTTCCTGTTGCTCTTCTTTGCCTTTGGATTGATCAGCTCAACTGTCACTTTCAGAAGGAAATTAACAATAATAGCCAAATTTGTCCTCTTCATACAATTAAAAATGTGGGTTTAATCCGTTCAGATTTTTCAGTGACTTGACGATCAAATTTTTCATTTTTGGCGACTCAACCTTTCAGCAACTCAACTGACAATACGTACTCAACTGATAACATAAATAGTTGCCGATCCGTTGACTATGTCACTTCAGTTGCTTGTTTGCTTGTATCTTCTAGAAGATGAGGATGATGATGATGATGGCGATGATGATGACGCAGAAGAAGAAAGGCGTCAAAGAGGTAGGAGAACACCAAGGATAGCCCTACGTCATCATTCTGAGTCTCCCTTTCTTTATCTATTCAACTCTGGCAACAAACAGGCTCTTCTCAACTGCTGTGGTGCCGACCACAAGGTCTTTAGAGAGCTTCTAGGTCTATTTCAACCAACATTCGATAGTTACAGGGTCGCTAGATACACCGATGCTATTCGGAAGAGGAAGGTTAACAAAAATGGAGTATGGAGTGGAAGAAATCATGAGGCAAATGCAACATGCTGTCTTGGTTTAGTACTTCATTGGTTTAGAACACAAGGATCCGTTGCAAGATCCATGTCAATGGCGTTTGGACTTACTTCTACTACTGTTATGTACAAATGGTTGAAATTCTCCAGAAAGGTTCTTTTGTTTGTGTTGCAGAATCATCCAAAGGCAATGATTAGACTTCCAACTGAAGAAGAATTGGAGGAATACATCAGCGCAATTGGCGCCAAATATCCCAGACTAAAAGAATGCCGTGTCTGGGGTGTGGCCGATGGACTCAAAGTCAAAATTCAGCAGTCTTTGAATTGGTTGATTCAGAGCCGGTATTACAACAGCTGGGTCTGTGACACATATACCAACAGCGCCTTTGTCTTTGCGGCTGATAGACGGATCCGTATTTGCTCTTAGTACAACTGCCCTGGTACCTGGCATGACATCACAATCGCCGATCACGGTGCTTATGATAAAATAGAAGAATTGTTTGTCAAGTTCCGAGCGATGGTTTTTGTTGACTCTGCGTTTAGGGTTGCCACAGGGAGACTCCAATGCCTTGTCCAAAGTTTGCAGAATGATCCGGATACCATAGAGGCTATTCTGTTGAACAGAGAAGCAACGCCCCTTTGGCAGTTATCAGAGTGGGGGGTGCGAATGATCCAGGGGCAGTTTCCACGATTGAAAGAAAGGCTCCTATTGGAGATATTTGGTGATAGGAAGGTCATTTTGAACTTGATGATGCTTCTGTACAATTACCAAACAAGTACCATTGGTCACAACCAGATCCTGAATGTTTTCATGCATAAGAAGGATGGATACTTCTCTGTTAATTTCCTTTTGAAACTGGCTGTTGAGCTGATTCAATCCAAAGGCAAAGAAGAGCAACAGGAGCTGTGGCTGCAGGCCGGTTGAGGTGCCGGTCTGTTTGTGGTCTAATATTTCTCTGATATCCACTACGATTGAACGCTAGTCCAATCAGATCTATTCTAACTACCGGTGGGCTCAGTCAGTTAGATCTTAGGCTTGTAGTTCTACAATGGGAAGCATGGCTACCGATGCAAGGTTTAAGGTTGAATAATCAAATAATCTAAAAGTATAAGATGAAGAGATGTTTCTTGCTGGAGAGCAAGTATCTCTTTTAAAGATCGTACGAACTGCCAGCACGTATTTTATACAGCAGAAAACAAGTAACAAGTTCGTGAGCAGCGCTTCGAACCTCTGCTGTCTTTTCTTGAAAACAGCACACTTAACAAGAGATTGCATGTGCGAACCTCTAGTGTGTGTTCTTCTTCGATTGCTGAGTATCGAACGTCGATCGTAAGAATGACTGTGGTTTGATTACTAAGTATCGAATTTTGGGTGTCAGAATGACGATTGCACCTCTGGTTCGGTCTTACTCGTAAGAATGACTGTTGTTCGACCACTAAGTATCGAATTTTGGGTGTCATAATGACGATTGCGCCTCTGGTTCGATCGTATTCCAATCTCACATAGAGAAAGAGGTCTCATTATTCCAACCACTGGAGGTGCACTTCGACTCGTATTATCGTATCATTCCAGCTGCAGTACAGTAAGTTACGTAGGATTGTACGTACATAGGTTCGAGTACCATAAGTGGCTCATACGTACGAAAGGAATTTAATATGCCCCATCTTCTTGCACGTGATGAAGCACTAGCATTATCGCTGTGAGAAGAACAACCAAAATTCCCTGAGTACGTATGTGAGGAACGTGTAATATGCCCCATCTGCTTACTTGATAGAAAGGAAGAAACCCTTATCACTGGAAGAGTACCAAGGGAGAATAATGCCCCATGATTGGGCGTGGATTTGCATAGATCAAGATGCCCCATGATTGGGCATCAACGAATTGTAGATGTTGGATCGATTGTAGATTGTGGATCAATCGCATGGCGTGATGTTAGACGAATCGTAGAAATCGATTGAGTGTCAAAACATAGACGATTGACTGAAGGTTGAACCGTGGGGATTGATCGTGTGAAATCCATTCGTAGATAACACCTTGAAAGTGTATGATGCAAGTGAATCACGGATAGAATCGATTGGTTTGTTGTTTTGTAGATACATGGAAATCAATACGATCTTAGAATCAAATCGCATAGGCGTAGTCGTAGAAATCGATTGATCGTAGATTCTCAAATATCAATTGATCATAGGTATCGTTGGAGCGTGGATTGATCTTAGATTGATCTTAGATGGATCGTGTATAAGATCTTAGATCAAATCGTAGATTCAGATCGTGGATCAAATTGTGGAGATCAATCGTAGTGAACCATACGATTCGTTTGATCGGAGATCGAATGACTTGATCAAATCGTGGTATACCAGTTGATCACATGAAGCGGGGAATCGAATCACAATATCATATCTCTAATCGTGGAACCAAGGGTACGTAGGGAAGACTCGCTGTCATGCCCCATGATTGGGAAGGAAGACTTGCGAGTGGGCGTGATGGCTGTCTTGTACGAAAGAAGTGCCCCTGCAAGAGAGCCGGAAGAGCAACAGGACAAGTGGTGACCAATGGAAACTAAGACTGGTTCAATCGCACGTAACTTGGTGTATAGATGTTGAGCGTATAATCGTATATTCGGATAGTAGTAATCGATTGATCGTAGATTCTCAAAATAGCGGTCGTACAGGCAAGCCATAAGCATTCAATTGATTAGCCGTAGATTGAACCGATGATTTGTAATCGAAGATTCTCAAAAACACCATAATCATAGAATCACGTCGTAAGATTTCGTGTGATCGTAGATTAGATTCTTCAGGTGACGTCGTCGTAGAGCCAATTGGCACGCAAGAGAGTAGCATGTAATTGATACAGCTGGATCTTGATAGCATCACGATGCCGCTTGGTGATACAAACAGCAGGCAAAACGTAGGTCATAGGATGTGCTTCATAAGTAGGATTCCCAACTGGATAAGCACATGGCTTCCGAGCAGAACAAAATGATGCCCCATAAAGGGGCTTCCTAACTGAGCTTGAAACGACACTATCTTTAGAAGATGCCCCAGATGGTGGAAGTTGCAAAGAAGAATTGCAAGAAGGCTGGGGTGCAGAACGAGCACGAAGAAATACCACGGATTCAGACTGAGGAGAAAACGTCCATCGGGAGTTGGCTGGAGATGGATATGAAGTTCGAGCGCAAGTGGAATGTGATGCGCCATTGCGTTTAGGGGGGACATCTCCAGTAGGAGTGTCTGCAGGAACAATATTAGGAGTGGAGGAATAGGCGATTCGCTTGAAGCGGACTGAATCAGTGCTAGGTGAATACTTCCAGGTGTAGGAATAAGTCCCGGTGGAGGTGGAATCATCAGTGGATCCAGGATTGGAACTACGAGGAAGTCCGGTAGGGGTCTCAGGATTGTCAACAGTAGGATGGGGAGCCGTTTTGCAGGCAGTAGTAGGAGGGCTGTTATGAACAGCGGGAGTGCTACTGGTGGAATGAACAGCCGCATGAGTTGACACTGGTGGAGTTGGTCGAGGCGTCACGATATTGCCGACGGCAGGAGGCCGTACCGGAACAGGACCTGGAGAGGACACTGGTGCTGCTGGAGGCATTGGATGTGACACTGGTTTGTGGAGCTTGACAAAATCAAAGTAAGCCTGACGACCATCGCGTGTCCGTTGGTGGTACAACACACATGAGGAAGAAAAATCACCTTGGAACACATGCCGGAGGAGTGTCCAGAAGAATGCACATTGTTCTTCATGGAGGGCCTTGGGGTACCCTGTGAGCACGTGATATGGCCAGTATGGATCAAGGAATGTGGTGGGGTTAATACCATACGCGTCTAGTTGTGCTGTAAATTGTACAAGCCAATGTTCAAATGTTGCATCATTTTGTAGCACTGGAAAGGTGGTTTCGTCTCTTGGTTTTCTGATCCATGATTCATATTGGAGCTGGGCTATCGGTTTTGGCGGCCAGCCATGTTCATCTGTTGATATCGTGGCGCGGTTGGTCACTGCAGAGTCTCGCCTGGCTTGGACGATTCCTTGACAGTAGTCCTTGAAAGCTGTCTTGGTGTAATGGTCGCGTTCTTCCCAGTCTAGACCCTGTTCGGCGAGGTGTTGACCAAAATCAACGAATCGTTGTAGCTTGAGCTGTACATGCCGGGTGAGTGGTACTCTTGTACTCCCGTTGTGATATTCAAGATCATCGATGTATTCAATGTGTAGGAAAGCTGGCCATGTCTTATACCGGGCATTGATGAGTGCCGCACACAAAGTACTGTTAGATTCTTTTGGGACATCGAAGGAGTCGTGTAGGAAGGTGGCTAGCGCTGGATCAAACGATGGGAATAGTGATGCGAGATTCGGGGTATTCATGATGAATGAGCGATATCTCGTTTACGGTGGGGATGTATTGAGACAAGATGGTAGTTACGATGGGCTTCGGACGGGCGAAACGAATTGCTGCGGACGAATTGCTTGGAGTAGTCTCGCCGTTCTTTCGGAATGGTCGGAGAAACCGTTTCCGATGAGATACGACGTGCCGGTGATGCGGAGAGGCCACGAAAATCCGTTTACTGCGTTTGTTGATGTTGACCAAGAACGCCGTAGTTTTCTTCCATTGAGAAAATTGGATATCTCTGTCAGTAATGGGAGATAGAGGGCCAGAATGGGACCAGCGTGTCCGCAATAGCGAGGAGAAGTCGTTCCCGATGAAATACGACGTGCAGGCGGTGTGGCGAGGCTTCGAGAATCGGCGGGGGCGACGTGGTGAAGCAACGAAATTTCGTTTTCGTTGTGTCGTTGTTTCGTTTTCGCAACGACGGTCCGAATTATTTGAAATTTTCGTTTATGTTGGTAAATTCTAGAGTACTGGGGATGGGGAATTGAATGATCGGTGTGGTAACAATCAATATTTCCAAGACGTTGTTATGGATTTGACAAGTGCCGTGTCTTTCCTGTATGTAATCGGACCAGAGAATTATCGATCGTCGTCCGTAGTCGAGTCGATCGATGATCCGCTGTGTGAATACTGTGAGATGTTGTCGCGTAGACGAAAAAGGTGTAAGACAGCTATTGTTGGAACAGCTGTAGTCGGTGGTTTGTGGTGCTTAGCACATCAAGTGATGAGCGTCGATGTGTCCTTGACAAGGTGGTGTCACGTGGAGTGTGGACAGGGAAAATGAGATCCGAAGAACTTGTAATGCGGTCCTTGGATGTAGATATTGCTATTGGCGTGTCCAATGCAATGGGCTTCTATTAAAGACAAACGGCTTGCCCGTTGATGGTCTTTGTTGTGTGTAATCGGATCAGAGAACTATCAATCGTCGTCCGTAGTCGAGTCGATCGATGATCTGCTGCCGGATTGTTTTTCGTCGTCGAATGCTTCTACTGTCGTCTTCTTCTTTTGCAAGCTTCAACAAGCTTGCGACTGTTAATCTGTTAATTTCCTTTTGAAACTGGCTGTTGAGCTGATTCAATCCAAAGGCAAAGAAGAGCAACAGGAGCTGTGGCTGCAGGCCGGTTGAGGTGCCGGTCTGTTTGTGGTCTAATATTTCTCTGATATCCACTACGATTGAACGCTAGTCCAATCAGATCTATTCTAACTACCGGTGGGCTCAGTCAGTTAGATCTTAGGCTTGTAGTTCTACAATGGGAAGCATGGCTACCGATGCAAGGTTTAAGGTTGAATAATCAAATAATCTAAAAGTATAAGATGAAGAGATGTTTCTTGCTGGAGAGCAAGTATCTCTTTTAAAGATCGTACGAACTGCCAGCACGTATTTTATACAGCAGAAAACAAGTAACAAGTTCGTGAGCAGCGCTTCGAACCTCTGCTGTCTTTTCTTGAAAACAGCACACTTAACAAGAGATTGCATGTGCGAACCTCTAGTGTGTGTTCTTCTTCGATTGCTGAGTATCGAACGTCGATCGTAAGAATGACTGTGGTTTGATTACTAAGTATCGAATTTTGGGTGTCAGAATGACGATTGCACCTCTGGTTCGGTCTTACTCGTAAGAATGACTGTTGTTCAACCACTAAGTATCGAATTTTGGGTGTCATAATGACGATTGCGCCTCTGGTTCGATCGTATTCCAATCTCACATAGAGAAAGAGGTCTCATTATTCCAACCACTGGAGGTGCACTTCGACTCGTATTATCGTATCATTCCAGCTGCAGTACAGTAAGTTACGTAGGATTGTACGTACATAGGTTCGAGTACCATAAGTGGCTCATACGTACGAAAGGAATTTAATATTCTCTTATGCCAACAATCTACCGGAAGATGCCACCGGCATGTTCAAGTAGCCAGCCAAGCGATGAGCCGTTGAGGAGCTGCGCCGAGACATTGAGCTGGTTCGCCTTAAGGATTGATGGAAGTTTTTGCCTTTGAATTTTGCTTTGGGTGGTTGAGTAGGAGTAGATTGTTAATTTGGGTGGTTGAGTAGAAGTAGATGGACCAGATCACCATGGTCGGCTGGGATCGGATCAATCGATTTGCCATGGTTGATAAGATTGCAAAGTGTAGATAAAGATTAATCTCTAATGATTGATTACATTTGTTAGTTATATTTGGACATAGCTTTTGCTGTAGTTTTGGAATTATGAGCTTAGAGCTTGCTGGAAGAATATGAGTAGTTTATACAAGTAGTGTTACGATCTGGAGTAGTTTCGATCGATCCAGAGTAGTTTTGCTTTGGGTGGTGTTCGGGTTCATAAAAACCACACAACTCCTTAAGAGGGGTTCAACACAGCGCCGGCCAGGGTTAATCCCATCAGTTCTTCCATACATGGAAATGGGAGTCGAGGTGGGAACTGTTGACTCCCATCAATTTATTCCAATTGATTTCAGACTTTCATGTACTAGCAACTTTAAGATTTTGCATGAGTTATTACTAGTAGTTGCTAGTAATTCATTATTTTTACTAGTACTTCATTATTTCATTTTGTTGCCAAGTTGCAAAGCTCATAATTTGTTTTCTTCCAAAACCAAAACCAAAAGCAACATGGTGGTACTTTCCAAACAAGAACAAAAACAGATTCTTCAGGCTCTTCAAGCCAAAGTCGAACAACAACACAAACAAAATCAAGCCAAAATTGAACAACAACACTAACAACAGATTGTTCATCACCAACAACAGATTGCTCAACACCGACAACAGATTTGCTGGACTCTTCAAGCCCAAATAATCTACCAACAACAGACTGTTGCACAAACCAATCCAGTCGTTTCCAACTGAACCAGCAATCCAGTTCTGCTGAGCCCATCTGATGATTCATGGTTATTTGATTCGGATTCTGAATCCAATTTATTTGACTTTGATTCTGAAACTACTTTGGATCTTCCTGCCATTCAATAGGAACCAAAGCCTTAAGTGGGATCACTGGCTGAGGGGGGATTCGCGTTGGAGTTGGGATTTGAGTTGGAGTTGGAGTTGGGACAGAGCGCGTTTAAGAATATGGTGGCAACATCTACTCTGGCGGCCTTCAGCGATTCCAAGGCAGCCTCTGTTTGTTGCCTCTGAGCTTGGAAGGCAGCCTCTCTATTTCCCTTTCAAGCCAGTGATCCTCTCTTCGTTGTTCCCTCTCACGCTTGGAATTCTCTCTCAAGAAATCAAGAATGTCCTGGCGTCTGTTGGTGTTCCTGCGGTACTGGAAGAAGAGGAAGCCAACCTAGACCAAGAGCGTGGAACAATTCTTGCTGGTACGTTTATGGAAATTGGTGTATTGAGTTCTGGTTCTTGGGTTGGTTGGGAAGGCTGACGAAGTGGCGGTTGTGTTGGCTGGGTTGGCTGGGTTGGCTCCGTTGACTGTTGGGTTGGCTGAGTTCTTTGGGAAGGTTGACCAAGTGGTATCAGAGGAATGTTATCATCATCAGAGTCGTCATCCTCCTCCTCACTACTTTTGTATTCTTTGTCTTCCGTGTTGTTCTGGTACTATCCTTTAACCATATCGTATGGCTCTTCTCCGTCACCAACTCCTTCCTTGCCCTTAATCAACCACTTGACCCTCTTCGCCAACTTTACTTCCTCAGGGCAATTTGGATTGCCAGTAGGAATTTGTTTACAATATAGATCACTGTATTTCCTACGGAGGTTTGGAACACTTCTGTCAGTATCAGGGAAGTTGTCTTTATGGATTTGGGCCACTTGTGACCATTCCTTGGGACCAACAGGAAGGATTGCTTTGAGGGTGCGTAGAAGTTCCAAGACTTCAGTTCTGCTGTAGTTGATCACCCCCAAACTGCATCCTTTCTTTGCCATTGCTGGTGTTGTTGCCTGACGAGTCTGCGATATAAAAATTATGTACAGAGCTGAATATGTATCTCTTCCCCCATTGTTGTCACATAGCAGCAACAACAGCAGATAAAGCACTATTAATAGTTTTTGTGCGTTGGAAAATGTTTTGTACCAGCGGAAAATTGTACTCGTACTGTAATCAGCTAAAATTGGCAATGGGATCATCCATTGGATATGTGATTAGTCCGTTGGGGGCGTATTAGGGAATGAGAAAAATTTCAGTCAGGGATTCAAAAAAAAAAATCTGTGTATTACGCAGATCCTTGTCGGCTCACGTGGAGGAGGATCTATGTAAGAAATGACTGGTCAAGTAAAAACTTCCCAGTCTGGGCACTACGCAGAAGTATTTCGGGAATGACCCATTGCTTCGTATGTTTTTTACTATCGAGTGTGGGTCTTGCTTGATTGAGTCGTGAAAACGGAAATAAGACCTGGAACTTCGTGCGAGTTATCTTACTGAACCTCTAACGATAGCAACACCAAACACTACTCGTACGGTACAGACCGACTACCAACCAGGGGTCATACCAACGAAGGGAAAGGAAGGGATCGCATTCCAGCACATAATTCGATTTCATTAATTAATTAATTCCTTCCTTCCTTCCTTCCAAACAACGACGATTCGCACCGGTACCATACCGCACGGTAGCAATCAACATCAACATCAACATCAACATCAACAACCACAACCACAACAACCACAACGAAACATGGCGTCTCGTAACAGTAACAACGACATCAACGATCGCGAGAACCAATTTGCAGCAGAGCGTCCAGTCGGACGTCTACCTGCATCCGAGCCTCCACCCGAACAGTTAGCCGAAACAGAAATCACCGATATTGAAGCCGAACTTGGTAGGCGTGCCAACGAGCGTCCAGCCGAACGTCCGGCCTAAGATATACCGAGCGTCCAGCCGAGCGTCCAGCCGAGCGTCTAGACGAAGGTCCAGACGAAGGTCCAGACGAAGGTCCAGACGAAGGTCCAGACGAAGGTCCAGACGAAGGTCCAGACGAAGGTCCAGCCTTAAGTTTTTCCGCACGAATCGAACTTGCAAGAGTTTGGCCTACAGACATACGTAGTGGCGAATTTACGCGTGTAACCGAAGAAGATATAATACACCAATTAATAGAAGTCAGACCAAGAGGCGAATTTACGCGTGCAACCGAAGAAGAGATAAACGAATTAGCGGGAATCGGACCAAGACCACATATCCTCACGTGCCCCGTCTGCAGTGATAACTTTGTAGACTCTAAAAGAAGAACTCCTTCCTATGTTCCCGACCGCCACCGGTGCAGCCACGGAGCCAAGAAACTTTTTAGAGAAATCACCGTCCGGTGCCCGGTCTGTCTTGATAGTTGCCAGAACGTAGTGGCACTGGCCTGCGGGCACGTTGTCTGTGAGTCTGACTTCGAGCAGCTGGGTGGAACCACGGGTCCCCAACAACTTCAACGAACCATGACAACTACGAGACCCCAACAACGGGCAAGGGACGAGTACCTCAGCTATGCGTCATCATCGATATCGACATCGACATGGATAGCGGCATCGGCATCGACATCGACAAATAACCCGGATCTCCAAAACGCTGACATGCCGGTTGATTTTGGAAGTGTGGCAAACCGAGTCTTCACGCTGGAATCGTTTTTGGCGCAGGATGCGGCCAGATCGACCCTTGCGTTTTCCCGGACTAGCCAGAGTTTTGGGTGCAGCCAGACGTAGAGCCGAACGTACACATGTCCGAATACAGGCAGCCGAATTGTCATTGTCATCGTCATCGTTATCATTGTCGTCATATAATTATGCATTGGCATATAGCCTGGATCTCCAAGACGCTGACGTGCCGGTTGATTTGGTCTAGTCTAGTCCGGTCTAGTTTAGAGTGAGTAAGTACGTGCACTAACCTCTGGACCTGACCTCCGGCAAAGACTTTCCACTAGATAAATGCACGCATGATACAGTATTGTATTGTACCCGATCGATGAGTATCCTATTGGTACGGTGTCAGTCACGAGGCATCGTGGCTTCGATGCATCAACCGCGGACGAATGTACCGGATGGAACGGTGAGCACCGTACCGTAAATATCCATCCTGTCATTGGTTCGATCCATCCGAATGCCGCAGAGGCTTGAACACACACGATTATAATATTGTAAACAATGAACGCGATCATCGTGGATCCATCGGGATCCGTTGCAGCTCACGATCTATATCATCTATAAGACAAACAGTTGTTATACATTGCATTGTATTGTATTCTATGATCATTCAAGAGTCCTTGCTTTCCAAATTATTTCGCAGTCACACGTTTGAAATGCAATAATCGAAAACACTACCGTGCTCACTGTACTATGCCCGCGTGCCGGTGAATGTTGCTTGCTTGTTTGGTTGGTTGGTTGGTTGGTTGGCTGCATGCTTAGCCCCCGGATCGGAACCGCGTTTCGCACGGCCGGCATCGCACCGAGCATCCCCGCAAGCCCTTGGTCCGCTCCGTGTCCGAAAACTCCTCGATGTGCTTGTTGGATATGCAGCCGATGCAGTACAACCTTTGGTTGTTGCTGGTGGTAGTGGTAGTGCTGTTGGCGTTGTTTCTTTTTTGGTGGCTGTTTCGGTTTCGGTTGTTGTTGTTGTTGTTTGGATTGCTTCTGCTTCTGCTTCTGTTTCTGTTTCTGTGTTCGTTGCGGCAGCGGCAGTGGTAGTTGTGCTGGCACTCACCGTGGTGGTTTCCGCGAGGACAAACCGCTGATTCCAGTCCTCTTCCCGCTGGCGTTCCCGCACTTCTTGGTCTCGTTCCCACTGGGCTTCTCGCTCGCGGCAGACCCGGTGGTTCTCGCTCTGTTCCTGCTGGCTGCCCAGCAGGCTCCCCAGCGAAAAGGAGCGTGCTCGAGCGCGTGCGGGTGAGCCCCGCCCGGGATTCCCCTGCTGCCGATGCTGCTCGATGAGTCGTTGTCGTTGTCGTTGTCGTCGTTGTTGTTGTTGCTGCTGCTGCTGCTGATGTTGATGTTGCTGCCGGCCGAGTTCCTCGATGCGTCGGCGAAGGGATGCCTGTTGCTCCAGAACGCGCCGCTTCTGGTGGTTCGGATGGAGCTGCCGGCGCTGATCCAGCAGCAGCTGCTGCTGCTGCTGCTGCTGTTGTTGTTGTTGTTGTTGTCGTTGTCGTTGCTGATGTTGTTGTTGTTGTTGTTGTTGCTGTTGTTGCTGTTGCTGCTGCTGCTGTTGATGTTGCTGCCGGCCGAGTTCCTCGATGCGTCGGCGAAGGGATGCCTGTTGCTCCAGAACGCGCCGCTTCTGGTGGTTCGGATGGAGCTGCCGGCGCTGATCCAGTAGCTGCCGGCGTTGTTGTTGTTGTTGTTGTTGTTGTCGTTGCTGCTGTTGATGTTGCAGCCGGCCGAGTTCCTCTATGCGTCGGCGAAGGGATGCCTGTTGCTCTAGAACGTGGCGCTGCCGGCGCTGATCCAGCAGCTGCCGTCGTTGGTCCCGGGATTCCTCGATGCCGGGTGCCCGCGGTGCCCCCGGCGGCGCTCGCTGTTGCTGTCGTTCTTGCTGTCGTCCTTGCTGTTGCTGTGGCCTCGCCGTAGGATGTGAGGATGCCGGGGGATGAGCCGCCGCGGCTGCGGGGGGCCGGAGCCGTCCTTGCTGTTGCTGTTGCTGTTGCTGTTGTTGCTGTTGCTGTTGCTTTTGTTGTTGCTTTTGTTGCTTTTGTCGCTGCTGCCGGAGCCGCACCCACGCGGGATGCCCCCGGTGGGCCTGGCAGTGGACCGACCAGTGCTTGCACCGAGAGGCCGGAACGTCGCAGACGTAGCAATAACACAGGGAGCAACACCGGATGTTACCCGGCGGTGCTTGTGCCTGTGCCTGTGCCTGGCCGTAGCGGTGGGTCTCCGAGCCGGCCGAAAAGGGAACGACCACGCAGTGCTCCCGCGCGTGGGGAAAGTCCGAGAGGGCGTTGTAGCCCCCCCTGGCACCGAGCACCCGGACCTCCTCGTCGTTGTCGTCGTCGTCGTCGTTGTTGCCGTCGTTGCCGTCGTTGTCGTTTTACGAAAGGCTTCCTTGCCACTACCAAAAGGGAATGGCTGGTCCCGAGTAGACAAGGGTTCCGCCGATGGAGCCTCCACGATTTGTACCTCGTTGTCGCTATCGTCGATATCGTCGTCGTCGTCGTCGTCGATATCGTCGACATCGATATGGATGGTGTCATTGCTGACGGTTCGTGTTCGCCTCCGCTTTCGGTCTCCGCTACATCCGACTGGACGACTGCTCGATCCAAAATCGAAGTGTTGTGATTGGTTCTCATAGCAGCAGCAGTAGCAGCAGCTGTAGCCATCGCGACTCTCCTCCTCGTCCTCCGGACCGCAGTTCGTTGCTGTTGCTGTTGTTGTTGCTGTATTCGTTGCACGGATGATGCTGTTGCGGGGTCCCCATCGTTTCCTGCGGCGGCGATGGGTGGAGGGCGGGGACACGGGTGGTAGAGGTGGACTGCCAATGATTGGATGAGTCATCGCAAAACGAGTGGGATTCGATGGGAGAGTCCCCAAGATGTTGCTGTTTGCAACCGTTTGGAAACGGTTTCGGTCCGTGGTACAGGTGTTTCGTCTGTGTGTGTGTGTGTGTGTGTGTGTGTGTGTCTGTCTATCTGCCTGCCTGCCTGCCTGCCTATCTGTCTATCTATATGCCTGCTTCTGCTTCTGCTTCTGCTTCTCCTTCGTTGATGTTGCGGGGGGATAATGTTCGATCTCCGGTCGTATTGTATTGTATTGTATTGTATTCGGTTCTGTCGGTTGGTTGGTTGGTTCTCTTCTCTTCTCTATATCTATATCTATAGTATCTCTATCTCCCATCCACAGTTTGTTCAATTGGGCCACAGGATTTTTGGAAACCGACCACAACAAGGACTCAATCGTACTGCCGTATCATGCGTGTGTTCACATGCAAGCAGTGTTAGTGTAGTGTTGAGCATCGTGTTCCAGACCAGAAGGTTCAGAAGAGGATGATTCTTGATTCTGCGTACACTGCGATGGAAGGAACTATAGTACTACGCTGTATTTGTTATGCTACGGTACACAACTCGATTGACAACGGGCGTCGTTGTCGGAAACGAATCAAAGTAATAACTCGTACCGTACGATACCAGGTCGGTTGTTTTCTCTATCGTAGTGCCTAATTACCGGTAGGGTGGTGATTGTTTGGTGGTATTAAGTACCTAAATTGTAATGGCATACTGTACCGGTACGAGTACGGTATGTATGGCGGATACTTTTACTTCTTTTGTTCTTATTACGAAGTACGGTACATACTTCGGTATTATTTACCGTTTGTTTGTTTGTTTGTTTGTTTGTTACGGAGTAGATTCGTTTGTTCTTCCGAGTTCTTGTTTCACAAGATTCCGGGCAACGACATTTACAGAATTCGCACCATACTCGTACGAGTAAGAGTTTAGGTGTTAATTTCAACACATTTTTAGCGACAGGTTATAAGCTAGTACTTTTGCGTGGTGTTTCCCGTGTAATGAAAAAATTGATAATATAGCCACCTGTCACGGCTGGCATATCTCCATTAATAAGCCCACGTAAACGTTGGCACTACATGAATAGAAGGATTAGTATGCGCTCTTTCCAATGGTATATTTGTAGCTTATTTCATCGAGCGCGTTGGGAGATACGAATACATTTTAGCAGAGTAGTGTAAGCATTCTGAGGTTTTTTCACTTGTGTGTGTTTGTACCATTTTGTGTGTGTTTGTACGTGGGAGTAGATTTTTGTAGCGCCGCACATGAATGTTTTGAGTGCGCGTGTTTGTACAGTACAAACTCGTACGGTACCTACCGTATGCAGTGTTAAGAGATTTTCGAACCTCTGGGGTGACAGGTACCGTACTCGTAGGCACTGTTAAGAGATTTTCGAACCTCTGGGGTGACAGACAGGTACGAAGGCAAATAGGTGTTAATTTCAGCGGTTCGCCGCATGTAGAAAATGTGCCAGACTCTACGGTGTCATACCGAAATTAGCACCTAAACTCTTACTCGTACGAGTATTCGTACGTACTCGTACCAACCGTACCGGTAGGGGAGCGAGTAAGGTCGGGGAAACATACGAGAAATACGTAATACCGGTACATACGGTAACTTGAACAATTTCGTACTTCGCGGAACGATTACTTCGTACGTACGAAGTACAGTAGTTATTTCTGATTACCTGGTACCGGTACGAGCCGCTACGTACCATACAGCGGAAATACCACAATTGTGGTATTTAGCCTGGCACTACTGTGGCACGTAAGTAGGAATTGGTACGCTTAATGATACATACCTCTAATGACTATTTCTACTGTTTTTCTCTGTAGAAATTATGTGGTACCCCTCAAAAACTGACGTATGGGGCGAATTTCCATACTGAGTATTCTTGTTGCATTTTTAGTGGTATAAGACTCCGTGTAACTCTTAAGGAAATACCACAACAAATACCACAAGTACTTTACATGACCGTTGTTCTTCAGCCTTTTCTTTCTAAAAAATCTCCCCGGAGGTGCTTGTTTTTTTGCTCACTTTTTCGCTCACTTTTTTGAAATGGTGACGATGATGATAAGACAATAGATAAGACGGCTAGCTAATAAGCACCGATCCCCCCTATGATTGCTGCTAAATTGGTCCCCTCTGAGTAAGCTACTAGTGTGCTATAGTAATACTTTGGTACTCTATTTAAATTTATTCTACATCCTTGGTGCCAACGTTCGATCATTGATCCATCAGTTTCATGTAATTTGGTTATTTGCCACTCTGTGTATGGAAATGTATCAGTGACTCAGATCATCAACCAGCTTCGAAATGATGAAGGTCGTGGAGGGAACAACAGGCTGTATCGGTATGCGCTGGTGGTGTTTGTTGGCATTGGCAGCGGCGGCGTTTGGTTTATTGTTGTGTGTTGGTATGTGATGGTGTTGATCTTGCTGGAGAGCAAACCCCCCTTCTTGTTGTTGCTAGGGGGGATTTTCCCTGTAGATTTTAGTGCAGTGTAACACATTGGTTGGCACCTAAGTCCAATTGTAATGAAGCTCGCCCTGCTTGCTCTTCTTTGTATTTGGGCGCGTTGTCGGCTCGTTTTTTTGTACTATCTTTGTCTCCCTTGTTTGTCATTGAATTGCGGTTCGAATACCCTTCCAGATCAAAAACCAAGTAGCGGAATGTGTAGGTATTTGAGTTGGTGCCATTTTGTACTATTTGTACGGTGATGAACCTTCATGGTCTGTTCTATGGAAGGAGAAACAGAAGGGTCAAAATCGAAATAGTGTCAGTTTTTCCGTATCTTCATATACTTAAATCCCTCTTGTCGATTGCCATTCCAAGTCGAAAAATCAGTAGAGGAACATGATGGTGTTCAAATGTGGTAGTATTTGTACATGTGAACCCTCATCTTCCCTTCTATTGGAGGGGAAACAGATGGGTTGGGGAAGGGCATGTTGTCGGCTTGTTTTTTTGTACGTATCTTTGTGTGTTATTTGCAGTAGAATTGCCATTAACATACCCTTCCGGATCGAAAACCAAGTAGAGGAATGTGTAGGTATTTGAGTTGGTGTCATTTTGTACTATTTGTACAGTGGTGAACCTTCATGGTCTGTTCTATGGAAGGAGAAACAGAAGGGTCGATCATGGGCCGACATTCGTGATTTCGATGATCGGACTTCCCATTTTAAAAAAATGTCTTAGGAGTGAGTTTTTTGGTGTGTTTTCAGGGTCTTTTCACTTGTTCTTTTTTTTAAAGGACTTCGGTGTGCGGAGCACACATATGTTTATTTCCTGTAGACTTCTACATGGTTATGCTACTGGGTATTAATCGTGGTATTTTTATCTTGTACACTCACCGTACAGTACCAAACTCTTGTCGAGCTATGCTTCTACCCTACCGCACTCGTACGTACGTACGGTGAGTGTACTTCATAAAAATACCACAATTAATACCCAGTACCAAAACCATGTAGAACATGTGTGCTCCGCACACTGAAGTCTCTTCAAAAAAAGAACAAGTGAAAAGACCCTGAAAACACACCATTTTTTGATGGGAAGTCCAATCGTCGAAATCATATAATATGTCATTCATTTTCATTTTCGCGACCCTGCAACGACCCTTCTGTTTCTCCTTCCATAGAACATACCATGAAGGTTCACCACTGTACAAGTAGTACAAAATGACACCAACTCAAATACCTACACATCATTACTCTACTTCGATTTGGAGCGGGAAGGGTAGTGGAACGGCAATTCAATGGCAAATAACACACACACGAAAATGTCGGCCCTGCGCCGACCCTTCTGTTTCTCCTTCCATAGAACAGACCATGAAGGTTCATCACCATACAAATAGTACAAAATGACACCAATTCAAATACCTACACATTATTCTACTTGGTTTTCGATCCAGAAGGGCATTTTAATGGCAATTCTACTGCAAATAACACACAAAGATACGTACAAAAAAACGAGCCGGCAACGCGCCCTTCCCCTAACCCTATCTGTTTCCCCTCCAACAATAGAAGGGAAGATGAGGGTGGACATGTACAAATACTACCACATTCGAACACCATCATGTTCCTCTACTGATTTGCTGACCTGGAATGGCAATCAAATGGCAATCAAATCCGAATTACGACAATACACAAGGATACAAAGAGACAATTGATACAAAGAATACGATCGATTGATGCAAAGAAGCAAGCAGGTCAAGAAGGGCAATTGAACCACTATCGAACAAGATATGATACCACAAAGAACAACTAGATGACAACAATGACAATGGATGGATAGTCTACAAAGAAGCAACAAGCAGGGCCTTAACCCTAGCCAAGGTGGGCAGACAGAAAAAGGACCAAAGTTGTGGGCGGGTGTCAAGCAGAAGGGGCCCAGGACTCCAGCCAGAAGAAAGGAATATGAGCCTCTTTTGAACATGACCTACTATTGAACATGACCGCAGCAATACTGTGGAATACAGGGAGGATTATTGGTGGAGATAGCGCATCATGGCGTCACTGTACCAGAAACGTGCAAGGAGTTGGATAGATCACATTGGAGTTGCAGCTGCCCTGCCCTGGAACAGGTTCATACTTATAGTACTAGTACCTCCCCCTGTACCGAGGGAGTAGGCGCTGAAGTCAGCAGCAGTGGCAATACCAGTGGTGCGCTGAAGGAACCCAGCAGCAGCAGCAAGCATGCAGTTGCACGGTAGCTGTTGTCTGTGATCACTGGAGAGTTAGTTTCGTCGGAACATTGACTGCAGCAGCGATGTAGTAGTAGTAACTGTTGAGTTTGATGGTACCAGCGCTATCACACAGGGAGCGGCGCTGTCTGTTTTTGGGCCTGGGGAGGAGGAATTGCCGAATTGCTAGCTTGGATAGGGCAACAAAGAGAGTCACCGTTTCAAGCATGCAAAAAGACCTCGTCTCCTTTGTCACCATTCTTGTTCTGGGTGTTGAACAAGGAGAGGTGAATGGCAATGGCGTCGTCCTGTCTGTCAAAGTCCGGCGAGGAGTCAGCATTGTCGAGTAGGTGCCGAGATCCACCAAAGAAGAATGTGACGTCTTAGTAGAGCCGGATGGCTTGTGACGTGGTCATCATACTATGTTGTGGTAGGTACCTGTCGTGTATTTGCCATGCCGTAGTAGGCAGAAGATGAAGGCCAAACACATCCTCGTGTTGGTAACAGCAGTCTATTGTTCTGGTGGTGCTGTAGGATGCTTCGTGTTCTGCTTGTAAGCAAGCAAAGAACTGGAGTGCCCGTGTGATGATGGTCACTGTAACCGGCTTAGCCCGGGTTTGGGAGCATCCTCCTTGGTATGATGTGTTAGCCTGGAATTGTGTGGCGAGTAGAGTTGGGTGTCAAGTTTGCTGTTGCTGTTGAGGAGCCTGGGGTGGGGGAACCCCATGCAGGGGAGCGTGTGCTGACCATATCCAGGTGAACAATTGAAGTTTAGTAGAACCACCACCATAGTGGCAGTTAATGCTGACATGAAGCAAGAAGAAGTGGCACCAGCAGTAGTAGTTAATGACATGAAGCAAGAAGTGGCACCAGCGGTTAATGATATGAAGCAAGAACCCCTTTTCAAATTGATTAGTAAGACAGTCATAGATCAATAAAAAATAATGTGAAGAATGCATGATCAAGGGGATTCCATGTAACGCAATTGTTGCACACAGACAATCAGCAGTTCGCTTAGTAAATAATGTTGGAAGGATGATCTAGTACTTGGCACCACCAGCAACCTCCCTGTAATTGTCCACAGCGTACTAGCAGCAGGGCAACACGAACCTACCATCGAACCCTTACTAGATGCCGTGTTCAACCACCTACTGATGATAGAAGGATACCAAGAAGCAACATGTGTGACTGAAAAAATAATGGTGCACAGTGCCATGTTCTGGCTCAACTTCAGAACTACGGTAGTACGAGTACGTACCGCACTATACCCAGTGTGCGTCCGACCGGCGACGCCGATCAGAGAACTACGTGCAGTACTCGTACTCGTACCGTCATGACAGGCATCTTGCGCAATTCCAGTTTCTACGGCACAATACGTCAAGGCACACCGTGAAGATACCACGGACACCGTTCAATCGCGAGGCGTGAATGCGGTTCGTATCTATTTAACTAGGCTGACTGTTTAGGGGTCCTACTACGTATCTTGCTTCACAATCTAATCGACGTTGTTAACATTAGTAAAAAAATAATCAAAATCTACACCTCGTGTGTGATTAATGATTATTAGCCATAGAAAGACGTAGAGTTGCAATCAACCATCCAACCGAATAAATAATGGATTCGATGTTCTCTCCCAAGAGAACACGGAATGTATGAAAGGTATCGTTCCCAGTAGTACGTAGTGCCGTAGAGACGGTCCCGTGTGGTGCGGTAGATTTGAACGGATGACGCAGTAGCTGTCGCAAATTTCAATCGCGGTGCAACAGAATACATTAAAAACCAAACGAAAAAGACCAGAACAACAAACTCCTGGTAGTCGTAGTGTGCGCATTGCGTGTTTTGTGCTGTGTTTGTGTTTGTCCGGCAGTCACTCACTCACTCACTCGCCCGCTTACAGGAGGAACAAGGAGGTGGCGGCGGCAACGGCAATACCGGCGAGCGCCGAGACCGAGGCGGCGGAGGAGCTCTTTCCTCCCTTGGGTCCGGCTCCGGCGTAGTAGTCTCCGGTGGCGGCATCGTACAATCCTCCGACCATGCTTCCGGCGACACCCATGCATTCGTAGGTGGATTCGAAGGCCTTCTTGACGGCGGCGTAGTTGGTGGTTCCCTGGACACCGGCCTTCATGTTGTCGGCGATGGTCTTGGCGGCGGAGGAGTCGCACGCGGCGACGACGGGGAGCACGGACGCGGCAAAGGCGACTCCCTCGGCCTCGGACTTTTGGCTGTAGGCCTCGTTGGCGTTCTTCCAGGCGTATCGGAGGGTTCCCTGGATGAGGGGGATCAGCATGAGCGTTTCGATCTTTTCCTTGTCGGCGCGGGCGGAGGTGCACTGTCCGGTGAGGATCTTGGCCTGTCCGATGTTGAAGGAGTCGAACATGGCGGCGTTGACGGCGGAGGTTCCGGTGGTATCGTCACCGAACTCGCCGCAGGTCTTGAAGTTTGCGCATCGCTTGTCGGCGAGGGCGTACGCGAGCTTTCCGGATCCGGAACCGTCCTCTCCCTCTAGGGATCCGGTGTAGAAGGCAACGGCCTCGTCCCAGGCGTGGACGGGGTCGTCGTTGCAGTTGTCGATGGTGCAGTTCTCCTTGCAATCGTCGAGGGCGTCTTCCATCTCGCGGATGACGTACATCCAGACGACCATGTACGCGGTGGACTTCTTGATGACCTGTTCCTTTCCTTCGAATTGATAGAGTCCGAAGTTGTTGTTAAAGTTGTTGAAGCTGGTCGTGCTTCCGTCAAAGGCGGCGAGGACGATCTGGTTGGCGTAGTCGTAGCTTCCGTAGTAGTTGTAGAATTTTTGGTACATCTTGTAGGGGCAGTTCTCGCACTCCGCCATCTTCTTCTGTGCGGAGGTGGAGAATCCGGCCATCGATCGCTTGGCGACGTTGTTGGTAGCGATGTTGTAGGTGTAGGCGACATCGGTTCCGTCGATGCTGAGGTTTCCGGCGGCGGCGAAGCACCCGGTGGTGACGGGGTTGACGGCCGGCTCCCACCTGGCATCCGACGTAGTTCTTTTGGCTGTCGGAGGTCTGGTATTGGACGGCGAGGGTGGTGGCTCCGGCGGCGTTGTCCTCGTAGGCCTTTCCGGCGATCTGGTTTCCGTCGGTGTTGACTCCCATGATGACGGTTCCCTTGGGGACGTTCTGGCTCAGTGAGGTCGTAAGGGTGACCTCGGCAACCGACTTGGAGTAGGCACCCTCGGCGTAGATCTTGAGGGCGTTCGCGTAGGACTCAGAGGTTGCGAGGGCCAATTGTTCTTCCATGGCGGCTTGGTCCAGATCGATGGCATTCTGTGGGTGGGGAAAGGTAGCGACGGATGGGGATGATGCCACGGTTAGTTTAGTTTGACTTTTTGTTGTTTAGGTAATATCTGTCTGTCGACGACCGAAAGGGAAGATTCACATCCAATTTCTCCTCCGTTGACGCAACTCGACGAGACGAGACGAATCGAGACGAGACACGACACGACACGACACAACACGAATCGAATCGAGACAGCAAGAGATGATACAATACTCACGTGATCGGTGACCTGGGATGCGGGTTCGTATCCTCCGATGCGCTCGTAGGAGAGACGACGGCTGTCGGTGGCGGCCGAGAAGGAGGTCGAGGCCAAGAGGACAAGGGCAGAAGCGGCGGCGCTGAAAGAAACCATTTTAGAATTCGATTTAATTGAAGTTTGACGACTTGGAAAATTGTGAGAGGATCGATCGGTTTCAGGATTTTTTTTAGGATTTTAAGGATTTGGGCGTTGTTCCGCACAGCACAGCACAGCACAGCACAAACACAAACACAAACACAAACACAAGAACCAGTGGCAGGCAATGATGAAATGCGTTGTCGAAACCGAAACCAATTCCCGCATCACACGAATACGAGTACGAGTACGAGTACGAGTACGAGTACGTACGGTACCCGTAGCAGCAATCTTAGGCTGCCTGCCTGTCTGCCATCATCTTCTCCGAGATCGTGACGCCCATCCGGCAGCGCGTGCTCTGTACGAGTAAATTAACGGACGGTAATTTCGTACGCATCATCGTGATTTCCACGAGGAGCCAGGATTCTTTGAATAGATTTCCGAGGGAAGATACCACGAGTGAATACGAGTACGGTACGAGTAATTACGAGTATTGTACGAGTAATATACGTACTAGACTAGACTACGAGTACAAGTACAAGTACAAGTAGCGTACCGTACGGACTAACACCACCCGGGGAACGGTGTGACAGGATCCCAGATGCCCGGGGTGATGATCTGAAATCACACGAGAATGCTTTTCGGTTTCGATGGCTGAGAATGGATTCGTCCGGTGTGTCCCATGGCGGTTCATGTCGTTCACACTTCTGGCCCATGCCGGAGAATACTGGGTGCACCCCTCAGCAATCTGTGTTTGAAATTATTGGTTGAATTTCTATTGTTTTTCGTTGATACCGTCCGAATCAAACTCTTGGGAGTGGTAAACAGCGCATGCCAAGCGCGTGTCCTAAAAATTGGTATGTTGTTGGGCGCATCCCGGTACGAGTACCGGGTACACAACACCACACCACCACACCACCACACCACACCACACCACACAAGACTCGATCAATCATCGATTTGAATGGTGTCGTATGCCTCTAGAAAAAGGTACTAAAATAAGGTTTGAGTTACGTATTGGTTAAAAACTAAGATTGTGAGCTAGCTTTGTCAACTACTCGGAGGAGCCGTTGCGGCCAGCTTGTAACAGTAAAAAGGTGTTGAGTTGAAATTCAACGTACATTGCACATAGAGAAGCACATGGAGAATTTGGATATGTTCTTCATCCAGTGTTCAATATTGAACACCGGCTTGCGTGGCATTGCTTTTCAGATTTTCTTGAATCGTGGGTAATTTCAATCGTGAGCGTTGGAATACCACACTCTTCTCCTTCTCGTAAAAGTTCGATTGATGGCACAGAATTTTTGTTAGTCGTGTGCGACCAGTATTGCTTAGATAAGAAATTTTTAATTGGTGTGATACGGTTTCAGGTTTTGGATGTTCATACATTGGATAACGTGATTTCTTAAGAGAAAGGAAACTGTACCATTGGTGTGGATTTGCTGGATAGTATACGGACCTTTGCTTCTTGCATCGAAAGCTCCAGGAATTTGCTTTTCATTTTTCACCATAATTTGGTCTCCTACACTGTAATCATGAATCTTCCTGTGGCTGTTCTCTTTCATAGCATTCTTATCTATCTGAGCCTGTCGTTTCTTTCTGACCATGGCCAAGTCAGTGATTACAGGGATTGGTAGGAACATGTCTCGATGGAAGACAAGGGCTCCGGGCATCATGTTAAATTCCTTTCGTGTCTAGTTTGGTAGAGGTACGAAAATCGAAAATAATGAGACCTCGCAAAATTCCAGGCTCATTCTTACGATCGAGAATCGATACTTAACTGGAGGAGAAGAATTGATCGTCACTCAAGTTCGATACTTAGTGATCCAAGAAAGAACACATGCCAGATATTAGCATATGCTATCTTCTGTTAAGTGTCCTGTTTTCAAGAAAAGACAGCAGAGGTTTGAACGCTTGCTCACGAACTTGTCTGCTGCACAAAATACGTGTTGTATTAGCGGCAACACGTTATTTCCCCGTAACACGGTAATTTTACCGTATATCTGTAACAAAGTGCTGTATTAGCGGCAGCACGAGCGCTGTCTTGCTCTCCAGCAGGATACACCTGCTCATTCCTTTTAGAGTATTTGATTATTCAACCTTAAACCTTGCACCGGACGCCCCTTTGCGTCCTACTGTAGAACTACAAGCCTAAGATCTAACTGATTGCGTCGTTTGCCGATAGTCAGAATAGATCTGGTTGGATTAGCGTCCAATTGTAGTGGATATCAGAGAAATATTAGACCACAACAGACCGGCACCTCAACCGGCCTGCAGCTAAAGCTCCTGTTACTCTTCTTTGCCTTTGGATTGAGTCAGCTCAACAGCCAGTTTCAAAAGGAAATTAACAGATTAACAGTCGCAAACTTGTTGAAGCTTGCAGAAGAAGACAACAGTAGAAGCACTCGACGAAGAAACAATCCGACAACAGATCATCGATCGACTCAACTACGGACGACGATCAATAGTTCTCTGATCCGATTACACACAACAATGACCATCAACGGACAAGCCGTTCGTCTTTAATAGAAGCCCATTGCATTGGACACGCCTACATCAATATCTCTATCCAAGGACCACATTCCCTGGATTATATTTTTTTTTCGCGTCTACACTACTTGTGTTGTGACACCATCCTGTCAACGACACATTGACCCCCATCATTTGATTGTGCCAAGCACCATACACCACCAACTGCACTTACCAATTGATAATTGCCTAACCCCATCCGCGATATACGTCAATTGCACAGCGCAAGCCCAGCAAGTACAAACCAACGAAAAGCCAACAACGTACCCAATTCGTTGCGAAAACAGCATACCCAAAGAATTCATACATGTCCAACATCCCAGTTGCTGGCAGAACGCAAAGCAGGTCCTCAGGATTCCAAACACTCCAACCCGGAAGCGCTGCAACCACATCTCGCTTGCCCACAAACGACATGACGCCAAACCAACAGGATAGTAACCCTAATCAAGATGACGACAAGGATGTCCCCATTTCGGACCTCTTCCCATCCTTTGACCAACCACTAGCCACCTTCCTATATAACTCCTTCGATATCCCAAAGGAAGCCAACAGCATTTTGTGTGAGGCGCTCATTGCCAGCCAGTACAAGACATGGTTGGACTTTCTATATATTGAGAACATTAGTGATCTCGCATACCTGGAGAGGGGAATCCAAACACCACTTTCTTGACATGTAGAGCTGAACCTACAAAGGGTCATTGATTTTGGACAACATCTTACTGAGCAAGGACTGGACTGGGAAGATCGAAAACATTACACCAAGAACGCCTTCCAGGATTACTGTAGAGGGATTGTTAAGGCCAGAAGAGAATCCGCAGTTGAAGTTGGAGTAGTGGATCACAATGCAACATCAACAGATGGACCAGGCAGATCAACAAAACCCATCGAACAACTCAAATACGAGTCATGGATCAGGAAATCAAGGGATGAAACCACATTTCGAGCCCTACAAAATGACGCAAGATTTGAGCATTGGCTCGTCAAATTCAAGGCCAAGCTGGAGACATCTGATATAGATACCAGCACTTTTCTCAATCCCAACTGGCCCGACATATCGCTCACAGGGTACACAAAGGCCTTGCATGACAAACAGTGCGCCTTCTTCTGGACTCTTGTTCTCCATGTCTTCCAAAGTGACCTCTCCTCCTCATGTGTACTCAGCCATACTATCACAAGGGACGGCCGACAAGCCTTCTTCGATTTTGTCACACTGCACGACAAGTCTAAATCCAAGGTATATGACACCTCTATTGTGATGCAGCATCTATTGGACATCGATTTGAGGTCATGGAAGGACACCAAAGTCAAGTTCATCACCCAGTGGTTTGCTCAGCTGGAACACCTCAACACACTACATGATCCGCAAAGGCCACTCGATTATGACACTGTCAAGACACACCTCTGCAAAGCCTGCAGTAGCAGCTTTCAACTCAGTGAACAATTCTGCAAGGTCGACGATCCCCCCGCAGCACAGGTGTCAATTTCCTTTTGAAACTGGCTGTTGAGCTGATTCAATCCAAAGGCAAAGAAGAGTAACGGGAGCTTTAGCTGCAGGCCGGTTGAGGTGCCGGTCTGTTGTGGTCTAATATTTCTCTGATATCCACTACGATTGGATGTTAATCCAACCAGATCTATTCTGATTATCGGTAACCGACGCAATCAGTTAGATCTTATGCTTGTAGTACTACAATGGGACGCAGAAGGGGCGTCCGGTGCAAGGTTTAAGGTTGAATAATCAAATAATCTAAAAGTATGAGCCATGTATCTTGCTGGAGAGCAAGATAGCGCTCGTGCTGCCGCTAATACAGCACTTTGTTACGAATATACGGTAAAATACCGCGTTACAGGGAAATACCGTGTTGCCGCTAATACAACACGTATTTTACACGGCAGATAAACAAGTTCGTGAGCAGCGCTTCGAACCTCTGCTGTCTTTTCTTGAAAACAGCACACTTAACAAGAGATTGCATGTGCGAACCTCTAGTGTGCGTTCGTTCTTTGAGTACTAAGTATCAAATTGGGGTGACGTCGATTCTTCTCTTCCTGTGGAGTATTGAACTCGACCGTAAGAATGAGCCCGGTAATTTTCAAGGTCTCATTATTTTCGATCTCGTACCTCTACCAACCTAGACACAAAAGGAATTTAATACTCCCCATGTGTCCACATGAAAGCATCCTCTAGTATCTGGTGCAGTCATCCTGCAACAGATCACCGGTGTTTCCACAGTAGTGAAAGATGGGCTTGAGTAAAGGATACACTACCGAGTGTCCCCAATGCTTGGTGAGGATGTCAGCGCAGTTATCCTTACCTGCAAGATGTTGCATGAGGATGAAACCTCTTGCGATCATGCTTCTAACATAGTGATATGATAGAATGTGATGCCTCTTGTGGAGCCTCGCATATGGGAATGTAGAGGTTTGGATCATCTTTTCATTGTCTCCCCATGTGTAGGATGTGTCGTGTACTCTAGTACCAAGATACCTGAATGACTGTCGAATGTCAACAATTTGCTCAATGCAGGTTCTAGCAGATACAAACTCAGCGCCAAAGGTGGCTGTTTCGGATGTTGCTTGCTTCTTGGAGAACCACATGATGGGGGTCTTGTTTGCAAAGTGCAGGATACCAGTGACAGCTTTACCACTTAGGATGTCATGCATTAAGTTTGCATCATAGAAATGAGACAATACAACTACCTTCCCTAGGGGTTTAGGGGCATCGCTTGGTAGGTCTTCAGAGTGCTCCCCATATACGGTATTGGACCAGTCTGTACTGTTGCCTTCAGTGAGTACAAAATCGGGTATGCCCACTCTGAATCTGATTTTGAAATGACGAAACTTGGAAATATATCCATAGATTCGTTTGGCTCTGTTGAGATGGCCTTCCCTAGGTTGCACGCGAAAGCTTGATAAGGTCATGACAGCAGTCTGCACATCAAAACGTCCAATGGCAATGACCCACTGGAGTGAGCCCACCATGCTTTGATACTTTTGGATATCAGTATCACCTAGGAATGATGATGAGTCTAGCTCTGGGTGGTCATTCTCAGCAAGGGGTGAATGGAACCTGGTGGTGGGTTTACATCCAAACATTTGTTCATATGAGGCCTCCATTTTCTCGATGAACTTGATGGGGTTCATGCAGAGCACACCATGTTCATCTCTTTCGAAACCACAGCCCAAGTGAAAGTTCATTGGACCAGAGCCCTTTAATTTGAAATTGTAAGGTTCAGACTGCATGGTTACCAGAAAGGTTCCAGGATTGGCCATACATAAGCAAAGGTCGTCAACATATGTGCATATCAGCTCGTATACTGGCTCCCCATTCTTGTTGTTGCCAGGCTTGATAAAGATTTCAGGCTCTGCCTTGGATCTTTCAAAACCTAGTTCAGTGAGGCAGGCAGCGAGCATATCGCCAAAACACTTGCCAGATGAGCGAAGTCCATATAGAGCCTTGTAGATCACTAGTAGGTGGCCCTCTAATGATCCAAATTCAGCGCCAGCCTTGATACATACTTTCTCGCAGGTAACAGCTTCGAGGTATGCATTACCAATGTCGGTTCCCCATGCTTCTAAGCTATTCAGTTCAGCAAGGAATAGGCACATGCGCAAGCCACGAAGAGAAACCACTCCTGCATATACACTGTGAATGGGAGTTTCAGTGAGATTGCCATTTGCAACTAGCCGGGCTTTGTGTCGACCATCATGCTTGACGGCATAAATCATGTGAACTTTGATCTGTTGAAAACCAATGGGTATATTGCTAGCCTTGTAGATACCCTTGTCAATAAAAGTGTCATACTCTTGAAGCTGGGACATTTCCAACGCTATGGCATCCTGCCATTTGGTGTTGCCATTTGCTGTATCAAACTGGATGGCTTCGTCATGATTTCGAGGTACCTTGAATCCATATTGATACTGAGGAGCAGTACGGAAGGAGCGGAGCTTGGCTTGGTGGATTAGTCTGTCTAGTTTCTTGGTTCTTCGAGCGAGTGAAACAATGCATTTGAGATGTTTCCAGCCAGGTTTATCAAGCATGTTGTTGTCTTTTGCATATTGGGCTACAGTGACCGGGTCATCGGTAGCTACGTTGGATAGGGGTTCGTATGTTCTTTCCATATTCTCCCATTCAATCCATAGGTTGTATTTGGAACCTTTGTATTGGGGGTGCTTGTTGTCAAGGGGACCTTGATGACCAAGTATGCGTCGGAAAGACCAAAGTTTGCCATCTTCTTGAGTTACATCCCTGTGGATGTAATTCATGACGTCATTGTATGCTATGATATCTTCAAGTTCATCATCTGTATGCTTGCATTTGAACTTGATGAAGTCTTTGTTTTGCTCAAGACTGTTTTCAATGTCAACAACTGTCATTCTTTTCTGTGTGCCATCAGGGAGGGCCATGAGAAAAGACCGACCTTGCAATTCAGTAACAGGGATAGCAGGGATGGTGATGGGTGTGCCATCATCGTCAAATTGGGCATTGCCTTCTTCATCAGTAACAACTACCTCAGATGGGCCAACAGATGGGGTAGCAGGATTGATGGGTGGAGGTGTGGCTTCACTAACATCAAAATATGCTAGCTCAGGGGGACCAAAATCATCTTCAGTAACAGGTACGCCGGTAGGGGTTTTGCTGAAGATGTGAGGGGTTGGAGGACCATCAAGAATCTCCCCATAGTTGTTAGGGAGTGGAGAAGGTACATAGCTTCGTGTATTAGGAACCTTGGAATAAAGAAAGGTAGGCAAGGATGGCTTTGGGATGCACAGAGGAGGTGATGCTGGTACCGAACTGGGTGGTGAAGGATGTCAAAAGGAGGGACTATCACCAGAAGACTTAGGAGTGAGGGAAGCATCTTTTGCTTTGCGCCATGCGAGAAAGCCATCATCAGTGAACAAGCCAGCGCGCTTGTTCCGGTGCTCAGGAGTTAAGGCAGTGCGAACACCAGAGCGATCAAGTAGTTTATTGGTAATGGGATCCCAGATGGTGAAGCATAAGCTATTGCCAACATGCTCAGCAATGCCAACAAAGTGACCAAGGCATTCAGTGGTCTGAGAGCCAAACTGTGTGTCAGGAGTCTTGTAGTATACAGGCTCAAACCAAAAGAAACTGAGGTATGGGCTGATGTCACCAATGATGCCGGTGGCAATATAGAAAGGCTGTTTGTCAGAGAGAGTAGGATCAGACAAATGATTCATGAGACGGCCAACGTATGTCATACATAAAAGCCACAGGTGTGGTGGAGTGCCTGTGCGATCCATGATTCTATTGACAATGCGCTTGAAGGTCTGGTACCGGCGTTCGAAGAGATTTTGGTGTTGATGGTATGGTTCACTTTGCCATAAACCAATCCACATCATCTTGAGGTAGTCAAGGACGGACTTGCTGGACTGGTAGGACCCATGATCGCATAGCAGTCTGAGGGGTCTACCCCATTGCCGGACAAAATTTTGGAGACAAGGGAGAAAGTCAGCAGTAGTCCTCATTTCTTCAACATGAATGATATGAGATTTGCGCCCAAAGAAAACTTGAGCAATCTTGGAGCCACCATTGACGGCAGGGGTGTCTGAATATACAACATCAGAGAGGACATCATCATTGAAAGGCCTGACATTCATGGCCGGCTGTGGTGATTGGAATCGTTTGAATATGTTACCATCTGGACTAGTGGAGAGTGAGCCATACTGGGTGGAATGGGTGAAGGTGGCCTTGATACGATCAAGGGAAATCCATCCAAAGAATGGCTTGAGAGACAAGTAATCAATATCAGTGGGGGACTGAACATGGGCGGCACTGATAATGGAGGTGGAAGGAGACTGATTAGAGCACCGACTCAGGATTTCCTGATGGATATAATCAGTGGGGCTAAGCCAAAATGAGGTATCAGAAGCATCCAAAGCCTGGAGGGATGAGGTAGTGCTGTTGGACAGGAATGAGGTGACTGTAGAAGATGTGCCAATGTTGATATCCCTAAGTGCGCCGAATTCATCATAATCTGGATATGGAAGTGATGTGGCCAGAGGCGGGTATTTCTGAATGAAGGTATCATCCTGTGGGGTATATGCGCTATCCAGTACAGATGGGTTCCAATGCTGATCACTTGTCATGATGACGTGGGGAAGAAGAGCAAATTCTGCACTGGTATACTTGCGCATAGCGAGATAAGGTAAGCCATGGCATATACTGAGTGGAAAGACATGACCATCAGTAGTGGTAATGACTTGGGATCCGCCTGTCTTGATAGAGGAATCATCCACGGTTGAGTGGTATGCTTCCATCTGAGGGGAAGACAAGATAGATGGGTGTTGTCCGGTGTATGCACTCTCATGAAAGATGATAATGACAGGTCCTCTGTTGGAGACAGAGTAGGCGCCGCATGTTGCAATAGGGATGTTCTGGATTTGGTGATTGTTTATACCAGTTACGTTGACATACCTTGGGGGAATATCTTTAGAGATGAGACATGCGTCATTTCCGATGATACACCCATTTGCACCTCTGTCAACCATAGCAGAACCAGGTGTGGATACAGCAGTTTTGCTTGAGTGATAAGTAGCGATGGGGTTTGCTGGTGAAACAGGAGATTCACATTCCAGTGATGCCCAATAGTGAAAGTTCACTGATCGTGAGGTTTGTTCAACAGGGATATAGACATTGCCTTCTTTCTTGTAAAGTATATCAGGGTTGTCTGCAAGAAATCGAGCTGGGTGTGCAGGAGAAACAGAGGACTTGAGAGGCCTGGTGTCTGATTGAGAAGATGACTTGTATACACCAAGTGATGCATGGAACGCAGATCTGGCCGAGCTCTCGTCAGCAGGCAATAGGACCTGCTCAGCAGCGGGTGAGGGGGCCTGCTCATCAGTATGGTGTTCATAAACACGACGTGTGATTGGCTTGCTGGAATTGGGGTCCGGTGGTAATGCAACATCAAGGAGCTCAGACCGGAGGCAGGCAACTAGTCGCTTCTTGTCGTCAGCTGAGAAGCCAAGCCAGTGCTTCATACCCTGCTTAGAGAGAGTTTTCCAAACTGCAGATGGTAGTCTTGTGGTTGGGTCCGGTGTTCTGCCAGCCTTGTAAACAGCGTAGTCCTGGTAGTCACCATCAAAATCAATAGGAGGTAAATATGAGGCCGAGTCATCAGTGATAGCAGAATATGTGGACTGTGTCATAGAAGACAAATCATGAGTATTGGCTTTAACAGACAGCCGACTGCGAGGTTGGGACAGGGAAGCCTGGGAGTCCAGTCTGGTGGCTTCAAGGAGGAGGGTATTTTTCAATTCACTGATAGCAACTGCTTCATGCTGTCTAAACTTGGTCAAATCCTGTGCTGCAGGGGGATCATCAACCTTGCAGAACTGTTCACTGAGTTGGAAGCTGCTACTGCAGGCCTTGCAAAGGTGTGTTTTGATGGTATCAAAATCAAGTGGCCTCTGCGGATCGCGTAGTGTGTTGAGATGTTCTAGCTGAGCAAACCATTGGGTGATGAACTTGACTTTGGTGTCCTTCCATGTTCTTAAGTCAATGTCCAATAGGTGTTGCATCACAATGGAGGTGTCATATACTTTGGATTTGGACCTATCATGCAATGCAACAAAGTCAAAGAAGGCCTGTCTGCCGTCTCTAGAAGTGGTATGGCTGAGCACGTAGGAGTAGGAGAGGTCACTCTGGAGGGCATGTAGGACGAGAGTCCAGAAGAAAGCACACTGCTTGTCATGAAGGGCCTTCTCGTACCCGATGAGTGGTATATCAGGCCAGCTTGGATCGAGAAATGTGTGCGTATCTATGTCGGATGTTTCCAATTTTGCCTTGAATTTGACAAGCCAACGCTCAAAAGTTGCATCATTCCTCAGGGTTGGGAATGTGGTTTCATCCCGTGATTTCTTGGTCCATGACTCATATCTGAGCTGTTCGATGGGTTTGGAGGATCTCTCCTGTTGTCGTTGAGATGTGCCGGTGATAGTGCGCGGCGTTGTTTCAACGTCAGTCCCAGATTCTCTTCTGGCTCTGATAATCCCGCGACAGTAGCTCTTAAAGGCGGCCTTGGTATAGTGGGTTCTATCTTCCCAGTCCAGTCCTTGTGCTGTGAGATGTTGTCCAAAATCGATGACTCTTTGTAGAGTCATCTGTACATGTCGGTAAAGTGGTGTTCTTGTTCCTCTCTTGAGGTAAGCGAGATCACCGATATTCTCGATGTACAGGAAGTCCAACCATGTCTTGTACTGCCCAGCGACGAGCGCCTCACACAAGGTGCTGTGGGACTCCTTTGGGACATCGAAGGATTCATGCAGAAAGGTGGCTAGTGGTTGGTCGAATGAAGGAAAGAGGTCCGTGATGGATGTGTCCTCTTCACCCTCTTGGCTTGGATTATTCTGTTGATCAGGTGCCATGTCTGCTGTTGGCAGAAGGGATGTGGTTGCAGCACTTCCGGGTTGGAGTGTTTGGAATCCTGTGGGCCTGCTACGTGTTCGACCTGCGATGGGGATGTCGGACATGTAGTGCTGTTACGTTTTCTCTTTGTTTCGTTGTTGTCTCGCGGATGCATAAAGCAGCTATCGATTGATAATTGCTGTCGGTGATGTGGTGAATCAATATTTCCAAGAGGTTGTTGTGGATTTGACAAATCGGATCAAAGAGCTATCAATCGTCGTCCGTAGTCAATCGTTCGATGATCTGCTGTCAGATTGTCTCTTTCGATGTGATACGACGTGCCGGTGACGTTATGAAGCAACAAAATTCGTTTTCGGTTTGTTGCGTTTTCGTCTTCTTTTTGTTGCGTCTTTGTTGTGCTGTAATCGGATCAGAGAGCTATCAATCGTCGTCCGTAGTCGAGTCAATTGATGATCTGCTGACGGATTCTTTTCTTCTTCGTAGATTGCTCCTTCTGCGTCGTCTTCTTCTTTTGCAAGCTTCAACAAGCTTGCGACTGTTAATCTGTCAATTTCCTTTTGAAACTGGCTGTTGAGCTGATTCAATCCAAAGGCAAAGAAGAGTAACGGGAGCTTTAGCTGCAGGCCGGTTGAGGTGCCGGTCTGTTGTGGTCTAATATTTCTCTGATATCCACTACGATTGGATGTTAATCCAACCAGATCTATTCTGATTATCGGTAACCGACGCAATCAGTTAGATCTTATGCTTGTAGTACTACAATGGGACGCAGAAGGGGCGTCCGGTGCAAGGTTTAAGGTTGAATAATCAAATAATCTAAAAGTATGAGCCATGTATCTTGCTGGAGAGCAAGATAGCGCTCGTGCTGCCGCTAATACAGCACTTTGTTACGAATATACGGTAAAATACCGCGTTACAGGGAAATACCGTGTTGCCGCTAATACAACACGTATTTTACACGGCAGATAAACAAGTTCGTGAGCAGCGCTTCGAACCTCTGCTGTCTTTTCTTGAAAACAGCACACTTAACAAGAGATTGCATGTGCGAACCTCTAGTGTGCGTTCGTTCTTTGAGTACTAAGTATCAAATTGGGGTGACGTCGATTCTTCTCTTCCTGTGGAGTATTGAACTCGACCGTAAGAATGAGCCCGGTAATTTTCGAGGTCTCATTATTTTCGATCTCGTACCTCTACCAACCTAGACACGAAAGGAATTTAATAACAGGATATGATTCAATTCCGACAGCATGAGGCCGTTGCTATCAGTGAATTGAAAAATAGCCTCCTTCTTGAGACGACCAGGCTGGATTCCCAAGCATCCCTGTCTCAACCCAACATCCGTACATCTGTCAAGGCAAATGCTCATGACTTCTCATCTATGACACAATTCACGTATTCAGCCATCACGGATGATATGACTTCATATTAATCGTAGTGGATATCAGAGAAATATTAGACCACAACAGACCGGCACCTCAACCGGCCTGCAGCTACAGCTCTTGTTGATCTTCTTTGCCTTTGGATTGAGTCAGCTCAACAGCCAGTTTCAAAAGGAAATTAACACATCATTCCGAAGGTCTTGTTGATGGTTGATCTAACTGCAAACTGGGCGGAAGCAAAGACACTATCGATGATGTCAGTGGCTTCTTGAAGAGTTTGTGGAGGATTGGTGTTGAGTTCTGTTCTCATTGCAGACTTCATCGTATCATGGACTCTTTCAAGTACGGCATTGGATTGTGGGTTCCGAACTGAGCAGACCTTGGCCTTGATTCCTAGGTTTGCAAGGTGGAGTTGGAAGTCGTCATTGCTCATGAAGTTGGTGCCTTGGTTGATGATACAATTTACTGGTTTGGGATATCCGGAGAGCCAGCCATTGTCGAGGGCATGGACTGCCATGAGGCCGGTTGGATTTACTTGTGGGGCTCAAATGATTTCAAGGAGGTTGGTACACATGTCCATGATGGTAAAGCCATTGAAGGAGACCGTTCCATGGCCAGGGATCTTGATTTTCCAGGGACCTACTCCGTCCATTGCGATAGTATTCCAAGGGACATATTGGTGTTCTTTGGTAGGGAGTTGTTCATGGCTTTGGTGGCTATTTTTGTATCGTTGGCACGCGTCACAAGTTCTGCAAAAGGAATTGATTTGTTCCTTCAAGTTTGCGGCGTATACGAATTGGTTGATGGTTTGATACAATCTTTCTGCGCCAGCATGGCCAAGCACATGATGGTAATACTTGATTGTGGCCTTGCACTTGGTTTGGAGGGAGTACAATTTTCTGTCGACCGTTGGAGTCTACAACTTTCAAGTCGGTGCCATTGAAGTTTTCAGTTGTGTACTGAGGATTGGTAGAGATATCTACATTGGCTGCTTGATCTTGGGCGAGTTGGTCGAAGGCTAAGGGGTACATGGGGATGTCTTCTGGGTAGTTAAGAAACAATTCGGAAAGAGAGAGAAGGTTGGAGTCCGTTGAGTCAATTGCAGATTCAAGGTCCGAGTCGTCATCCGTTGGATCGGGAGCGGGAGTTGGACCAAAGAACTCCTTCTTCTTTTCTGGAGTGTCTTGCTGGAGAGGGAGCCTTGAGAGGGCATCAGCAATGACATTGTCTTTGCCCTTGATGTATTTGAATATGGGGGGAAATTCTTCAAGGAGCATTCTCCAAGTCATAATTCGGTGGCTTGTAAGGTTTTGCCGGGTTAGGTTGATGTGGTCTGTCCATACTATGATTTCAGCACCCCAAAGAATGGTGCGGAATTCCTTGAAGACTTTGACAATACAGAGCATCTCTTTATCGACTGTTGGGTATTTCCGTTGAGCGGCGTTGAGTTTTCTTGAGAAGCAAAGGATGATTTTGCCATCTTGGAGGATGACAGCTCCGAGTTGGTAGTCAGAAGCGTCAGTATAGACATGGAAGGGCTTGTTTGGATCAGGAAAGGCAAGGAGGATATCATTGGCAATGAGGGACTTGGCTTTGTTGAAGGCTTCAAGAAGTTCTGGAGTTGGAGAGATTTTGCCTTTGGCTCTTCCAGAGAGGTCGGTAAGGGGTGCAAGGACTTCAGCTTGTTTGGGATAGAAGTTCCGATAGAAGTTGATCATTCCAACAAAGGATTGAAGTTGGGTTGTTGTTGAGGGAAAAAGCAAGTTTCAGGATAGGAGAAATCTTGTTCGGATTGGGTCTAATTCCATCACGAGAGATAATGTGGCCAAGCCACAGAGCTTGGGATTGAAACCAGTGGCACTTGGAGGGCTTGACCAAGAAGTTGTGGGACTTCAGTAAGGAGAGGACAGAAGAGACTGATTTACAATGGGATTCGAGAGTATCTGAGAAGATACCAATGTCGTCGATGTATACTTCAATGTCCTTCAAGTGTAGGAGCATTTGTTCCATACAGCCTTGGGCCCAGCTTGGAGAGTTGAGGAAGCCCATTGGCAATCGAAGCAGTCGAAACTTTCCGAATGGAGTAACAAGGACACAAAGCCAGGTGGAGGCCTCATCAAGTTTGAAGGTGTGGAACTGCATGCTAACATCAATAAGGGTGACATATTTGAAGCCTCTTCTTCTGTGGAAGATATCTTGGAGCTTTGGAAGTGGATAGTGAAGTTTCTTGGTGACTTTGTTCAGTTCGCGGAAGTCACTGATGAGTCTACAGGAGCCATCTGGTTTTGGGACTACAAATGTTGGCATTCCCCATTCTGTGGCGTAGCATCTTTCTAGGATGCCTAGTTTCACTTGGCGATTGATTTCTTTCTTCACTGCTTCTTGTTGGTGCAGTGGAATGGAATATGGTTGTTTTACATGATATGGAGTTGCGCCTTGCTGGAGATCAATGTGGAACATTTGATTAGGGAAAATGCCTAATTCCTTGTCATTCAATCCTTCGAAAAGTTCTTCATTTTGGAGAAGTATCGGCAACAAGGCTTGTTTCTCATGGTAGGAGAGATCGTTTTGTTCAGTGACTAACTTGTGGAGGTCAGTTTTCTCATACTTGGTGGTTCCATCCACATACGATTGTTGGATAGATTGGTTGGAGTAACTTTCTGCAATGGCATGTGGTTCTGCAGACATGACTTTGTGGAGCAAGGACTTGTTGTCGAAGTAATTCCTTGGGTGGAAGTCCATCGCCTTCTCATACCATTCAATGGTGCAAGTCTCTAAGTCCATCTTCATTCCAAGATCTCTCATGGTTTTCCTTCCAATAAGGAGGTGGTAGTTGATATTCTGAGAGACTACAAAGCACTTGATTTGTAGGACTTTCATCGAGTAGGATAGCTCTGGAAATACGGTGTTCTCCAAGGTTACATAGTGGTTGCAAGTGGTTTTGCCATTTGTTGTCTGCATTTGATTGGTTGGTCTAGAAGGTGCTTCTTGATTCCGGAGGGAATTGCTGATTCCACTATGAGGTTGTCGGTTGATCCAGAATCGAAGAGGGTTTTCAAGTAGTACTTGCCAAGGGATCCATTGATGGAGTTGTAGACACTTACTGTGGTTGGAGCAAGGTCGATGTCGGCATTGGTGTTGCTAGGAGCAACATCTTGCCTGTTGTTGTCGGAATCGGTGTTTTCAGAAGGAAATCTTTGAAGATCTGAGTTGTAATATTCTTCATCGATATCCATGTCTACATGGAAGAGATCCGGCCAAGGAGTTGCAGGGATGGTAGTTTCTTCTGGTTCATTGATGAAGACACACATGTGTTGTTCTGGTTCATGGAAGTTACTGCCTTGTGAAGAGGAGGTAGTGGATCAATTGCTGTTGTTGGAATTGCTCCGATCATTCACATGCAAGTTGGTGTTGTCTCTGTTGTTGGACTGATTGGAGTTGGTGCCATACTTGTTGGTGTAGCATTGGCCCCAAGTGTGGTTGGTACCCGGATGGATAGGACATGGTGAGTCATTGGAGATTCTAGTCGGCCCTTTGTTGTTGCCTTGGTTGTTGTTGCGTTGATTATTGTTGTTGTTGCTGCGTTGGTTGTTGTTGTTGCTGCGTTGTCGATTTTGGTTGTTTTGATTGTTGCGGTTGCGGCGGTTATTGTTGTTATGATTGTTGTTTGCATTGTTGTTGTTGTTGTTATTGCTGTTTGGAGATGGGTTATCGACGATTTCTTCTTCCGATTTTGTGCGTATTGATACCTTTCAAACCTCATCATCATTTCTGAGAGGGAATCCCTATGAGGAGAGTGGTGTTGTTGGTAGGTGTGTTTCCAATCCTCAGGCATCGATTCAAAGATTAGATTCTTGAACTCTCGATCCTTGATCTCTGCATCCTCAGGTGGATGTCCTGGGAGTAGTGGAAGGATGACATGGTTGTGGAAGTTGACTTGTGCTACGAATTGGTGTACTGTCATGGTGGTTATCTTCTTGATATTGGTGAGGAATCTTCTGTGATTTTGATAGGCGTCAAGGTTCTTGTCGAACTTGTAGTTGACAAATTCTTCCACTGTGATTTGGAAGTTATCCACAGTTCTCTGTGGAACATTGGTTGATACATAGCTATTCCACCAGCTACTGCTGGTGTAGTCTCTAAGGAGATCTACAAACTTGTCATAGAGTCTTAGTCCTGTGGTTAGATTGAGCATCTTCTTGGACCGCATGAACTTATTGATGGTGAAAAGGATTTGTAGTTTGGTTGATCCTGCAGTAATCAAGGGGATCTTGATCTTGGTTTCTTCTTGAACTCTATTGACTTCTTGTGTGTTCTTGAATTCCACTTTGTTGATAGACTCTTGATCAAAGTCATACTTGAAGGGAATGATGGAGTAAGACATTGTTTCTCTTGTTACTGGACAATGGTCAGGATCAGTTGTTTGTTTGTTAGATATAGTGGTAATTTTTATTCGCGTAGTTGAAGTAGTCTTTACCGGCAGTAATAAGGTCGAAGCAGTTATTCGACTGTTTAAACAGTGTCGTATGCCTCTAGAAAAAGGTACTAAAATAAGGTTTATGTATTGGTTAAAAACTAAGATTGTGAGCTAGCTCCCCTGTCAACTACTCCGAGGAGCAGTTGGGAGCTTGTAACAGTAAACAGGCGTTGAATCGGAATTCAACGTACATTGTACATAGAGAATTTGGATATCTTCATCCAGTCTTCAATATTGAAGACTGGCTTGCTTCTCAGATTTTCTTGAGTCGTGGGTAATTTTCAATCGTGAGCGTTGGAATACCACAAATGGTGTCGTACCGTACCGTCTTCAATGTTGAACTACGCTGTGTATGAAATTGTGTGCTATTGAGTTTTAGTGTCTACTATGACTTCAAGATAGTTTGAGAAGCTTCCCAGCTAGTTCAGTGGTACGATTGGAAAAGAACTGGGTTCTTTGATAATTGGAATTTGGATGAGACTTCAAGGAGAAGGTTCTATTTGATGTTCGAATACGATTGAACAATGACAGATGATTGGGAACGATGTCATTGACTCATGACTGAGGGAATGTGTCAATGACGCATGACTGGATTGAAGGAGTGTGTCAGTGACTCATGAGTGAGGGAATGTGTCTGTTGTAACTCTAAAAATCGACCAAAAGGTATATGATGTTAAAATTTAAAGAGAAGTGAGCTCAGAGAGACGCTCTTATTTTTACTGTGTATTTTTACTGTATTGGGGCTCTCTGCTGTATTTTACATGGTAGAGATCTTCCCCGGTCTTTTCACTATGGGTTTCATCGTACCGATACTGCTGTTGCTGTTGCTGTTGCTGTTGCTGTATAAGTGTCGTGTATTGGTCTTACTGTATCAGTCATTCGATGACATTGGTCCTTTTGTTGTAACTCGAGGTTAAGTGTTTTGTCCGATGGGGCGTATGCTTGTTCGTGGTATTTGAGATAGATGAGACCCATTTGGAATCAGTGTTGATTTTCTTGATTGCAATAAGTAATTTCCTCACGGGATATCAAGTGCATTCTTACGAGTATACTTAAGTGTTCCAAGTGTTCACTTATTGGTCAGGTATTTGGAGAGGTCTTGTTTCTAATCGATTATCTTCCTTTTCTTTTTTAGCCTTAGGTGATATGGTTTTTACCACTTAAGGGTTTCCAAGTAGTGGAGGTGCGTTTGATTGTAAGACTCGATCATTCGAATAATCGTATCTCTGTTCCTCTGTTAGTATTTCGCACCTCGGTCGTCGTTTCGTTTTGTCGGCTTTTTCGATCAAATTTGATGCCGACAAAGTCTGTATATTTCGCCGACAACACACCCCTTGATCCAATACTCTACTCGTGTGGTATTGGATTACTGTCGGAGTATATCATCTTGAGAGTTATCGATTGATCGATCGAACGTTCAGATCGAATCGAATCAATTGGGTAATCGAATGATTTAACCTGGGTAGTGTCCCATGACGTATCTTGCATGTCGTGCATGCAAGATCCAACCCAATGGTTTGGTTAGATCATCAGCCGGGTTGATAACTCCAGGAATATGAATCATCTTGATTTCACCATTTTCTTTCCACACTTGGATGGCAAAGAACCCAATTTCAATATGTCTGGTTCTTTCAGTTGGCTTCTGGGCATTGATGATTTCAATTGCTGATGCATTGTCCTCATAGATCGGAGTTGGACCAACTTGGACAAATCCTAATTCCTTGAGTATAGACCTGAGATATCTGGCTGTTTTGGCTGCTGTGACTGCAGCAATGAATTCAGCTTCTGTAGAGCTCTGCGCAGTGAGTGACTGAGCTTTGGATCTGTAAACAATTGCTCCACCAGCATAAGTGAAGACATACCCTGTGGTGGACCTGCGATGTTTTGGATCATTCCCATATGCTGCATCAACAAAACACATCAATTTGGCTCGATTGATATCTTCAGGGTATTTGGGGAGTGATGCATCTTGGACTGCGTCGTTGTATGGTTCCCCTGGAGGCAGAGATGGCTCAGCATTTGGTCTGTAGAACCTAATATCCCAGGATCTGGTTGTTCTCAGGTAGTGGGCTATGTTTTACAGACTGGAATAGTGGAAAGCGGTGGGATTGGAGCTGTATTTTGACATCAGGGTCACTGCATAGCCAATGTCTGGCCGGCAGCTGACATATGCAAACATCATTTCACCCAAGAGTGTCCTGTATGAGAATCCAGATGTGGATTGTAATTCAGTATGTTCCTTGGTGCCTTCTAAAGGCCCATCTGTATGTGATTGCAGTTGGCTAAGTACTTCAGTTGATAATGGTGCTGAAGGCTTGGAGTGGGGTTTCATCTTAGAATCAGTTTCCCAACCATGAGATCTCATGATTCTGTCAATATAATTGGCACAGGACAGTTCAATGTAATCAGCCGTCTGTTTGACATCAATTCCATTGAAATCTTCAAGCAATCCCATTTTTGTGAAGGGGATAACATCTTCTTTAGGGAGCTTCAGTTTTGCTTCAATGATGTCATAGATCTTGTCAGATATGGATTCTGATGTGCAAGCTAGTGCAAAATCATCAACTTGTCTCAGCATGTAGACTGTTTCACCCTCAAAGACTGTCGTGTAGATCGTTCTGTCATGTGTGGTGGTCTTGAAGTTGAGATCAGGGCTTTTCAAAATCTTGTTGATGTGGGTCTCCCAAAGTCTACCTGATTCAGGGTGGCCTTGGAGTGCTCGAAGGACAGGAAGCACCAATCTGCTGTCTATGTCTTTGCCATGCTTGTGTTTATACCACTCTGCATATGCATCATCAATAGTCATGTAAGTAGGGATGTTGGGACCCAGACTATGCACATAGGCGTCAGCAGCATCCCCTGCATACACTTTGAGATTGAGGCTAGCTGCAATGGCAAAAAACAATCTTTGGATGGGGTGTTCAACACATGATGAGTATCACATGGCAATTGCATGCAGGGTTGGAGCTGCATATTTGCTTCCATTGCAGCACTGTCTTGCTTGTCTGACACCATTCCTCTTGACATTGTATTGCCAATGGGGCCTGAGAATGATGGCTTTTGGATCCTTAGGGTATGGAATGGGTGATCCAAACATTTCTAAGTCTTCAAACTGATCAAGCTGTTTGCATTCTCCAGCTTCCCATTCAGTCCATGTGGATAATGACTTGAGGTTTCTACGAGTGAAACGACCTAGTGCTTGTTCTTTGGGCGTAGTGGCTTTTGAATTGATGGCCTTGATTAAGAGTTCAATGTGTTCAGTTGGTAGTGAATCTGCATCTAGTGGTAATGCATGATTGCCTGCCTTATGAAGCTTGGTGATGGCTCTGAGTGAAGCAATGTCAATGGTGGGGATGGCGACATCCATGTCATCTTCAGTTGGTGCCAAGTGTTTCTGGATGGCTGCATGGAGTGCTTCAGTGCTGTCAACCTGGTTGATTCTGGATTGGATGATATTCTTGTATTTGGTGCCAATTTGCTTGATGGTTTTGATGGATGAAATCCGGTCCAAAAAAGGTGGGTCTTCTTCATCATTGGGTTCATTCCAAGAAGTGTTGGGGGCAAATAGACCATATTTGTTTGAGTGTTTCCTGACTTCCTTCATAGAGAGTTTCTCTTCTAGTGCAAAGGTAATGGGTGTATCTATTGAATCCCTCACCCCTCGAGCGTGTGATCTATGCAAGGCTGTGGTAACATCAGCAGCAGTGAGTACACGGTTGTGATTGATAGATACAATATAAGCTCCGCGGAGCTTGGAAAGAGATTTCTTAAGAGAGGAATAAAGCTGGGAGGCAGGACTTTGTGGAAGAATGTCTGTGACATAGGCTCGGCCAAGGAGTGAATCATTTGCATATCTGAGACCAAATGCTTGATCAGCACAGGAGCTGGAAACAGTGAGCCTGAGTATTATTTTTCTTCTGAATCCGATCTGCTGAGAGTCTGATTCAAAGGCTTCTGAAGAACAGCGCTGCTGTGTTAGTGTGTTAGTAGATGAACGATTGTACTCTACGCGTGGCAATTGTGGTTGGATACTTTTGACAACGGATAATCAGACTGCAGGTGAAACTATGGAAACTGCCGGATCTCTTCTTACTGTGAACTTGTTCAGATACAGCGAGACAGACCTTAGTAATGTAGGGTACAGGTAGTTGTAGCAACTAGTGTGAATTTTGGGATATAAATCAGTTGAATGTTAAAAGTATGAGATAAAGTGAAATCTTGCCAAAATGCAAGATATCTCTTTTATTGAGATGAAATACGTTGCAACTGCTGTTGCGTAGTGATGGGATTACTCGCTGATTATTTCCGTACATGCATTGGTCGTTGACCGTATATATCTGTATGTATATATATATTGTGTGAGAAGCACACACCAACGGTTTACTTCTCTTGTTCCATTAGGAAGATCCTATGATATGTTTATCATTATGATCAGGAATTGCTCCCGTAGCTTGTGTGATACTTTATGAAATCAGAGTTTGCTCACCGAAGAACAAGGGCAATACTATAAAACAGAGATTGCTCACCGTCAATGCGCGATGGGAATTGATGCTCCTGTGGGAATCGATATGCCGTGGGAATCGGTTATTTTTGGTTGATACGGGACTCATTGATTCGTACAAATAGAATATCTACCGTGGTGTAGCTTTGGTACTTCTGGACACGAATGGAATTTAACACTGAGATTGGTGAGATCTGCAAATGGTGAGATGGAGAATTGAAAATCACTGGATGACACCTCATTTGGCTCCGGTGGGAGAGGAAGGTTGTCATCAGTCCTGAGCAGGTGCTTGACATTTGTAGGAAGGTCAGCAAGTGGTAAGTCATTCATGCCTTCATCAAACCTGACATGGGTGGCTATCTTGACTCGGTGTGTCTCAGTATCATACCAAAGGATGTTTCTGGTAGTATATGGGACAAAACCCAGGAATATTCCCTTGCGCGCATTGGGTTTGAGCTTGATTGATCTCTTGCCTGGGGGTCTCACCCAAACTCTGCATCCAAAGGTTCGCAAATCAGCAAGATTTTCCTTATGGCCATTTGCCAATTCTAAGGGTGAATGCGGCTGGTTGCCTTCAGGGAAGAAGGCATTTGACAACCTCAGGGCATGATAGAATGCAAAAGGCCAGAATTTGATGGGCAAATTTGCACCACTCAACATGGTTCGCATGGAGTTAGCAAGGGTTTGGTGGGCCCTTTCAGATGTACCATTTTGATGTGAAGCATCAGCACCAGTTGGGAAAATGGGGTATCCAAAAGCAGAAAAGAGGTTTCTGATATCGGGGTTGTGATAGAGTTCACCACCTTGGTCTACTGAGACATATTTGTTGGCACAAGCTGGGTTGTGCTGGGAGAAGAAATGTTCGAGCCAATGGAGAGGTGCTGCCTTGGAGATTCTGGTATCACCATATTTCATACCGGTGTGGTGATCTGTGATGAGGATCCAAGCTGTCTCACCATGTATGCCTTCGTACTCACGCTTTCGTTTACTGTTGGAGGATTTGGCGCCCGAAAAAGCAAAGTCAATAGACAAGCCCTGAAAGAGCTGTGTAGCCTTTCATGTGGAATGGGATCCAGCAGGATGTTTTGTTTGTTTGCACTGGATGCAAGTTGGGCATTGGTCAAGGATACTGGTTTGCCGTTGGAACTTTGGTACTCCAAGAATGTGCTTGTGAGCTTGGTATAGGAAGTCATCACATGGGTGTCCTAGTCTCTGATGCCAGAGAAGTTTTGATGTCTTGGCTTTGATGGCTTGAATGGAGATATTTTTGTCCACAAGCTTGGTGAAAAACAATTTTGCATCAAACAGAGGAGTGTTGCTGGTAGCAGGTTGTGTTCTGGCAGTTTCAGTGCATTTTTTAGTGTAACAAGATTGGTGTACGTATCATACTTGAAGTTGCCAATGGCTTCTTTAGAGGCTAGATCATAAGCTTTCTTGAACTCCATGTCAATGGCTAAAGCATATGCTGAGGAAGTTGCACAATTGGCATATGGGGATGCAAAATCAATGTCTGGAAGCAATACTGGGTGTGTGAAGCACTGCCCATCAATGATGCTTCCATGGAGGACAATACTTTTGGCAGTGCTCTGCTTGTGATGACAAATAATTGTGAGGTTGCCATTCTGTTGAACAGACAAGTCATGGGTGTCAGTGAAGGCTTTGTGTATGGACTGTCCACTGAACTGATGTCTCATTTGTGATGTCATTCCACAGAGGTCATTCTCACTCAGTAATGTTGTTGAAAGGGAGGGAGAATAATAGAAGAAGCCTTTGAGGTACCCTATGTGATTGGGTGCTGGGATATGCACATAGCCTGATCCTTCAGGAATGCAGGTGGCTGCCTTGCCTCCAATTGCTGCTGTGAGCCTGACTGGACATTTTCTCAGCTTGGTGTAAGGTTTGTAACCATGGAGTATATGCCGTAGGTTTGTGCATGAAACTTTAGCACCGGTATTGATCTGTGCTCTGACACCCTGTTGGAAATATGCTGCAGCTGCAATAGGATCTGAAGGGACAAGGTTCTTGACGTGGTTGGTATCAACTGAGATAGGGTTGTCTCTGTCAAAGTTGGGGTCTCCATTGGTTTCCAGATGTGATTCCAATACAGGGGCTGTAACCTCAAGTGACTTTATATCACAGTAGACATCAATTGGGATTGAAGGCTGTAGGCTATCCCTAGGGAGAAGATTGACAGCACCAATCTGGACGGAGCCGTAGGAGCTGACACTGCTGGAGTCCAAGGAGGGGCATAAGCTGTTCACTTGAGGGGATGTGGCATTGTCAAATCCTTCAGGATCGTCTTGAGGTGATGTCATATGGCTGCAAGAAAGACTGTTTATTCCTGGCCTTTGCAAAATTTGGTCATCTGGTGCACAACTTGGGGAGATCTCATCCTGCTCCTCATCTTCAATGTGGATTTGGGAGATGCGTTGAGTGGAATCCAAAAGCTTTTTGGTTTCTCTCATGTTTTTGCTGATATAAACGGCAGTGGCAATCCTATGTTTCCTGAGTGATTCAACGTCTTGCAGGGCAGGGCAGTTGTCAAAGTTGTGTCCAGAGGTACGTCCAATAACTGTCACGCGACCTTTTTTTTTGTCGCGAGGTACTGTCGCAACCCCTTTTTGTGTGTAATTTTAACACGAGTCCCCCTTGTGATTCACTAGGTCAGTATCAAGCCCGCCCTCGTATTCTCAATCCCTGGTTCGCGATTATTTTTTTTCCTCGGGTCATGAATAATTACTATTAATTTTTAATCTCACCTACCCCTACGTTTGTGAATCGCACATACTGAAAATTAAATACGCATGGTCATGACTCACACCCAAGCCCCCGTGTGATTCACTGGGTCAGTATCAAGGCCGCCCTCATAACTCTCAATACCTGGTTCGCGATAATTTTTTCCCTTGGGTCATGAATAATTATTATTAATTTTTAATATCACCTACGCGTACGTTCGCGAATCACATCTACAAAAATGAATTACGCAAGGTCATGACTCACAACCAGTAAAATTTAACATTAGTGCTCGCGACACACAACCTTTAAAATGTATCTCCATTGCTCGCAACACACTACCCTTATAATTTAATATTTGTGCTCGCAACAAACAACCCTTAAAATTTAATATCATCGCTTGCAACTACCTATCACTACAGTTGAATTATTCGGGTCAAGAATTTGCTTAGTAGTATCCTATGCAAAATATGTATGATATGTACGAGTACTTCCTTCTGTACAATTTAATCGTATTTGTCACACAATCTACTATTTGCAACCATGGTATGCAACGTATGTAAGATATGTACCTTTTACCCTACTAATCACTTTCCTCGAAGATTTACCCGTGTCGTAGGTGTGAACCAACCCTCGTCAAATTAGTGAATGGACTGACACAATGAACAGTATCGATTCTGAAAACAAGGCCTAAACTTCCTCCATTTTGTCAAGCAATTGCCTCCATGCCGGATCAATATAGTTTTCATCCTCACTTTCCTCTTCAGCAAGACTACTGGCAACAGTGCCACCATATTTCGACCCAGTACTGGTAGGATTGCTTTCTGAGTCAAATCTTTCTAGCATCATTTTCTCCAAATTTATACCCGTTTCGGGATTTTCTCTTAACGTTTGTATCTTCTTGCACAATTTATTGAACACTTTCCGTCCTTCTTTGTCCCATCCATTTGCACTTCCACTTTTTGAATCGCAATATTTTTTTTTCATGTATTTTGTTTTCTTTTGTGTCGTGTATGTTCCATCAAGTTTATTTGCTTCTGTTTTTCCCAATTGCTGTACTCGTTGTCAATTATCATTAGGGCAAAAGCCTCATCCGTAACAGTAAAGATTTTACTAATAAGATCCTTTGTCTTCCTCAGCTTAAAGTTCGTCTTTCCCGGATTAATAGCAGACAGGATTCTTGTCACAAAATAATAAAATTCTTCATTTGCCGCATTTCCGTATTGCCGGTACTCTTTCGCCAGAATTTCCATCAAGTCCGTATTTAGAGCTACAGTACCAGGGAATGATGCCGGCACTTTTTCCATTGAAAATCCACAGAACGTCTTTATTTGCGTTTCAGGTTTAAATTTCTGGAACGGCATTTCAGATTGAGTTTTCTGGAACGGCAATTCTGACTTTTTCATTTGTAACTAACGTTTTTCACATTAGTTAATTTTTATATTTACGTATTTAACGAGGACAGGATTGTGCACGTATTCATAAGTAGGGGTAAGTTTTGCCATAGTAAAGCTTGTCACGCCCTATTTCACACGTCCCCACGCACCACAAGGAACGGGATAGTTATTGTACTCCTCTAAATCTTCCGGTGAATTCCAACGTTTTTCGTAAAGTTGTAGCCAGTGCACAATGTTTCTCTCCTTTCTATCTTCTTCCTCCCTTTTCTCTTTGTTTGCAAATTGTTTGAGTTTTCTTTTTTTCTTCTTAGACTGCTTTTTCGCTTTGTTCATGAATGAATTCCAATTGTTTTTATTCTTGTTGTTTTTCTTCGTTTCTTTGTTTCGTTCCTTTCCGTCCTCGGTTTCTTCGATGTACATTATACTGTACTTTTCAATGATTGCCTCTTCAGTCATTGTGCGCCACTTGTTGAACCAAAGGGTTGTCAGACAGGGACGGTTACCCGGGTGAAAATGTATGCATTGCTTTATATGTTTTCTGGCTTCCAGGCGTCAGGTTACACCATTTTTTTGGTGGAAATGTATGACCATTGAGTTCGAGCCTCTCTCGTTCTCCTGATTGTACTGGTCTTCCAATACCCACGTTGTTGTAGCACTGTATGTCCTCCGTTCTTTTAAATGCTGGATAACCGCATAAAATGTGTGCCACAATGATACCCAAAGCCCACATGTGGTCAACGGCATCAGTGTCGCCTTCCTTGTAGAAAGGAAATATGTCCTCAGTTACGTACTTCAAGCATTGTTCCCAAATTTCTAAAGCTTCTTCTTCATCGAAATAAGAAAACTGCGTCGTAACAGTAATAAAACAAAAAATGTAATCGTCCTTTCGATTGATTTATTTAGTGAGTAATCATTTAGAATCGGTAATCGTCGATCATCTCTGATCGACAGGTTAATTACTCGTCGTCGTCAAATTACTCGTCGTATCGTGTAATTTCTAGCATACAAAACACATGTAATTAAGACACAAAACACACGCAAAACCATCTTCGTTCGGTCTTTTGTTACCGTATAATTCACCGTGATATTCTCATTGGAATATCACAGCATTACCTTATCGTGTAGAATTAGTACTAGGTTGTACATAGATTTTAGGGCATGATAGTGTTTTAGAGTTGTTAATTCTTTGAAGAGTGAGCTGATGGGGAAAACTCCCGCTAAGAGGCAATCCACATGAAAAAGTTGTTGACGTATCATTCACTCAGGAATAACCTTAAGAATAAGGTTATTTGCCCTTATGACTTTTCGTAGGATATGCCCGCTTAGTACGTAGTACGAATACACGTTACACGGTGAATTCTTTTCAGTCCCCTTCAGTCGTAAATCTCCAACCGTTAAGCGGCTGGATTCTTATGACTTAACGCATTATTCATCGTGAGTCATTGTCATATGTTGAATACCAAACTGTATCCATTCAACCATCAGAGGCCCTATCAAAAGAAATGGGGAGGCATTTTGCCATTCATTCTGGCTTGTATCAAGACATTTTGCCCTGATTCTTGCCCGATTGATATATTGTAATCAATGGATCAAAACATCCATTTTCTTTCATTCCATGAACGCTTCAAATCGAACCTTACTTACCACATGCACCGAGAACAATGTTCCCGGAAAACAGCACCACTCATTAGCTTTGTAAACAAATCAGCAATATTTGTTGAACCTGGTATTAAATTCCTTTCGTGACCAGAAGTACCAAAGCTACCAGATGGTAGATTTCCTATTCGTACAAATCAATGAGTCCCGTATCAATCAAAGTAATCGATTCCCACGGCATATCGATTCCCACGGTGCATCGATTCCCATCGCGCATCAACGGTGAGCAATCCCTGTTTTATAGTATTGCCATCGCTCCTCGGTGAGCAAACTCTGATTTCATAAAATATCACACGAGCTACAGGAGCAATTCCTGACCTTAATGATAAACAATTCATGGAGTCTTCCTAACGGAACAAGAGAAGAAAACCGTTGGCGTGTGATTCTCACACAGTATATATATATGCATACAGATATATATGGTCAACGACCAATACATGTATGGAAATAATCAGCGAGTAATCTCATCACTACGCAACAGCAGTTGCAACGTATTCATCTCAATAAAAGAGATATCTTGCGTTTTGGCAAGATTTCACTTTACCTCATACTTTTAACATTCAACTGATTTATATCCCAAAATTCACACTAGTTGCTACCAACTACTTGTAATCTACATACTAGGGTCTGTCTTGCTGCAATCTGAACAAGTCACAGTAAGAAGAGATCTGGCGTTTCCATAGTCTCGCCTGTAGTCCGATTATCCGTTGCCGAAAGTATCCAACCACAATTGTCACGCGTAGAGTACAATCGTTCGTCTACTAACACACTAACGCAGCGTTGCTGTTCTTCAGAAGCCTTTGAATCAGACCCTCAACGGACCGGATTCAGAAGGAAAATAATAGATTAACAGTCGCAAGCTCCAAGGTGGCTTGCACACAAAAAGGAACAGGAACGGAATTGAATACAATCCCTACGCTGGCGCATGCCAGTTGCACATCGTACACGAAGCAGATTTCATTCTCATTCACCGCGCAATTCCTTCGAAGGATCGGAACCGTCACAAATGCCGAACATACCGGTGATGCCCGCCAATATATTTGGGGGCGAGAACAACACAGGTGATGTCGAAGTTACTACTGCCAACCATTTTCCCAGTTTTGATACTGATATGAAGACGATACTCGTATCCCTACTCCGCGTAACAAGTGAGGCAAATAACAAGTTGTGTTCAGCTCTCAAGGAAGACGGATTATGCAAGTGGAATGCATTTCTCGACGCACTTATCGAACCGGATTTTGCACGCGAGCTTACCTATACTGAGGGAGGACTACCAACGCATATCCCTCGATCCATCCAAAGGATCATAGAGGCACTTGCGGAGTTCGCTCTTGAACTACAAGAAGACTAGAAAGAATGGAAAGATGTAAAATCATATACATATAAAGAATTCCAACCATTCCGCAAAGAGCGTGCCCAACGCATGCAGACCGAATCTGTTCTGAACCCTCCACCTCCTCCGCCGGGAAGTAACAAAAAGTCACCCCAGCAGGTAAAGTACGAATCTTGGTGCCAAAAAGCACGGGATGAAAAGTCTTTTACGCCCCTCACGAATGACTCAAGATTCGAACATTGGCTCGTAGGTTTCAAAGCTAAACTCGAGGCATACGACATCGACACAGAAACATTCCTTGATGAAACCTGGCCTCCAGCTGCGCTTCAAGGTTATACACGTGACCTTTTTGTCAAACAGTGTGCCTTCTTCTGGGTACTAATGTTGGAAGTCTTCAAAAGCGATCTATCCGCATCGTGTGTACACAGCCATTCTACCACTCGTAATGGACGTCAAGCATACTTTGATTTCGTAAACCTTCACAGCGAATCAAAAGCCAAGGTATACGACAATTCGACTCAACTACAAGCGTTGCTAAAGTTGAATCTCAGCAATTGGAAAGAATCCAAAGTGAAATTCATCACACATTGGTTTGATGAATTAAATCACCTCAACAAGCTCCGTCCTCCCAACAAGCCCCTTGAGTACCATACTGCAAAATCAGCATTATGTCAGGCATGCTATTCCAGCTTTCAGCTAAGTGAACAGTTTGCCAAAGTCAAGGATCCAGGTGGGACGAATAGCACCGTGACAGATGCAGTCGCTGAAGCAGCTGCTATTCACAACCTTAAAATCACGCTTTTACTCGAAGCAACTCGACTCGATTCCCAGTCCGCGATGTCTGCTCCTCGGTCGACTGTACGTGCACACGTTCATGACTTCTCATCTGAACAAAGCCAAAACCATGGCGACTATGCTCTCCCTATCGAATTTGAAGGAGACTATCAAGACTATGCGGTATTCAAGGCTGGACGTACCCCTAACCCTACCACGCGCCTGCCCACAAACATATGGAAGGCCCTGTCACGTCAGGACATGAAGAGTTGGCTTAGTTTTTCTCCGGAAGGCAAGAAAATCGTGGTCGCATCGTTACGACACGACTTACTCTCCAAGGATCAACCTGACCCCAACAATGTCAAGCCCATCACCCGGAAGGCATATCAACATGGACATTTGGTATCATTCCTAGAAGACGATACTTCGAACAAAGATGAACATGCCAATTCCGCAGCAGATCTACATCCTGCTGTAGAAAATGATTGTAGAGGTGTTTTCCATGCATCATTAGGTGTATACAAATCAAAAACCTCTTCATCCAAGGACCAACGACCTCTCAAGTCTTCCGTGTCACCCGCGCATCCCGCTCGATTCCTCTCCGAAAACCCTGGCATTCGGTACAAAAAGGACGGTGACACCCAAATACCTGTAGGAACATCCTCCTATTCCGCCAATTTTCACCAGTGGTATAATCCTGACGATGATCTGACCTTTCCTAACGATAGTCCAGTAACGTTGTACACATACCGCGTAGTACACAAAACTACGGTTACTAGTCCTGGTTTTGCCATGGTTGATCGCGGCGCAAATGGTTGCATCATCGGCAATGATGCATGCCTCATCTCCAAGGATATCCCACCACGATATGTCAATGTCACCGGCATTAACAATCACCAGGTACAAAATATTCCCATTGCTACATGCGGAGCTTATTCCATATCGAACAGAGGTCCCGTCATCCTCATTTTCAATGAATGTGCATATACAGGCCGACACCCTTCTATATTGTCCTCCGGCCAGATGGAAGCATATTTTTCCACTGTCGATGATACATCCATCAAAGCGGGCGGTGGACAGGTAATCACCACCTCCGATGGATATGCACTGCCTCTTAGCATACGACACGGTTTACCATACCTTGCGATGCGAAAGTACATGACTATTGAGTTTGACACGCTCCCACATGTTATCATGACATCCGATAAGCATTGGGACCCATCTGTTCTTGATACCACTATCAGTGCAAAAGATGAACAATTTCTCCAGAAATATCCTCCTCAGTCGCAGCAACTCCCATATGCCGATAACAACGAATACGGAAATCCACGTTGCCTTGAAGGATTGGATATCTCTGTATCCCCCGGCTCTTCCATGGTCACGTCTCTCAGTTCATATTCCAGCCAATCCACTTGGTCTCCCTTCCTTCCTATTGATGATCATAGAACCAAGGATCGCTCATTTTGGCTTACTTCCACCGGCTACATTCACCAGGAACGACAGTCACTGCGTTTCCGACGGATTGTACTGCCAGTGATACTACACATATTGCAGCTACGCCCCGTGAGAGATACCCCAACGAACATGACTACTTATCCCTGAAACCTTTCTTTTGTTGGGTTTCCACCGATCGCATCAAAGCCATGTTTGAAAACTCAATCCAATATGGTTCATTAGCGATTAGCCCTGATGGAAACATTTTCAAACGTTTCCATTCCCCCAACCGGCCATGAACGTTCGACCCTTCAATGACGACGTTATGTCCGATGCTGTCTATTCGGATGTCCCAGCAATTGATGGTGGCTCCAAGATTGCTCAGATCTTCTTCGGCCGAAAGTCACATATTATACACGTTGAAGAAATGCGTACTACCGGCGATTTTCTATCTTGCTTCCAGAACTTTGTTTGAAAATGGGGCAGGCCCATTCGCCTCCTTTGCGACCACGGTAACTACCAATCTAGTAAGAAGGTCATCGATTATCTCAAAATGCTATGGATTGGACTCTGGCAAAGTGAACCTTATCACCAACACCAGAATCAATTCGAACGTCGATACCAAACGTTCAAACGCATTGTCAATCGCGTCATGGATCGTACAGGCACACCACCGCATCTATGGCTACTGTGCATGACATACGTCGCTGGTCTCCTCAATATTATTTCTGATCCTACGCTGTCAGATAAACAACCGGTCTTCATTGCTACCGGTACACTTGGCGATATTAGCGCATACACCAGTTTCTTCTGGTTTGAACCTGTGTATTTCAAGACCAACGACTCCCCTTTCGGTACCCAGTCTACCAAACGTCTAGGTCACTTCGTCGGCATCGCCAAACATGTTGGCAATGGACTCTGCTTCCGAATCTGGGATCCCGTTACCAACAAGTTACTTGACCGGTCCGGTGTCCGCTCTGCTCTTACACCTGAGTCCCGCAACAAACGCGCGGGCCTATTCACTGATGATGGTTTCATCAAATGGCGTAACGCCAAGGATTCCTTGCCCCGTTTATACGCCACTGGAGACGCTCCAGCATTCAAACATGGGGAGCATACCACTCAGAATAGCCCCATTGACGATTCTACAAAACAGGGCAACTCAGTTAATCCCCCTCCTAGCATTTCACCCGCTGATTCTGACACTGCCGATGACACCATGCCATCTGTACCCAACAAACAACCAGACATGACACCTCCCGCATCTGGCACTCAAACTCTTCTCAACCCACCCGCCCACCCCTCGTTACCAAGCTTTCTCTATAAGAAGGTCGATGACAGCCCGAGCTGGTCCCCTTCTCCAATCTCTAACAACTATGGGGAGAGTTTTGATGGCCCTCCTACGACACACATCTTCAGCAAGAACCCCGATGGCGTTCTCCTTACTGAAGATGATTTTGATCCACCGGAATTAGCATACTTTGATGTTAGTGACGTCACAACTCCACACACCAACCCCGCTACTCCCTCAGTAGACCCATCACAGGTAGTTGTTACCGACGAAGAAGGCAACGCACAATTTGACGATGATGGTAAGCACGACGGTAGACACAAGGCTCGTCTCGTTGCTAACGGTAATCTCACTGAGGCCCCTATCCACAGTGTTTACGCAGGTGTCGTATCTCTCCGCGGCCTACGTATGTGCCTATTCCTAGCTGAACTGAACGACCTGGAAGCATGGGGTACTGACATAGGTAATGCCTACCTAGAAGCAGTTACCTGCGAGAAAGTATGCATCAAGGCAGGTCCCGAATTCGGATCGCTGGAAGGTCACCTATTGATCATTTACAAAGCCCTATATGGCCTCAGATCCTCGGGCAAGTGTTTTGGAGACTTACTCGCGGCTTGTCTCATCGAACTCGGCTTCGAAAGATCCCGCGCAGAACCGGAAATATTCCTCAAGCCTGGAACGAACAAGCATGGTGAACGTGTATATGAACTTATATGCACATATGTCGATGACCTATGTCTTTGCATGGCAGATCCCAATTCCTTCTTGAAGATATTGCAGTCGTCACCATATAACTTCAAACTGAAGGGATCCGGACCTATGAACTTTCACCTAGGTTGCGGATTTGAGCGCGACGCGCATGGTGTTCTCTGTATGAATCCCATAAAGTTCATCGAAAAGATGGAAGTGTCTTATGAACAAATGTTCGGATGCAAACCTAACACTAGGTTCCAATCACCCATTGCAGAGAACGATCATCCCGAATTGGACTCCTCAGCCTTTCTCGAAGAAACTGGTATACAGAAATACCAAAGTATGATCGGTTCACTCCAATGGATCATCGCTATTGGCCGCTTCGATGTACAAACAGCCGTGATGACACTCTCAAGTTTCAGAGCTCAACCACGAGATGGGCATCTCGAACGTGCCAAACGTATCTATGGATATATCACCAAGTTTAGACATTTTAAAATCAGATTCCGCGTGGAACCCCCCGATTTTATATTGACTAAACCCGACACCATCGATTGGTCCAACACCGTCTATGGGGAGCATTCTGAAGAGCTACCCAACGACGTTCCTGCACCACTTGGGAAGACAGTAGTGTTGACACATTTCTATGACGCCAACCTCATGCATGATATTCTTAGTGGTAAGGCTGTAACCGGCATTCTTCATTTCGCGAACAAGACTCCCATGATGTGGTTCTCAAAGAAACAATCTACTACGGAAACAACCACCTTTGGAGCTGAATTTGTTGCAGGAAGAACTTGCATCCAACAGATCGTTGATCTACGCCACTCATTCCGATACCTCGGAACACGAGTCCATGATATCTCCTACTCTTGGGGTGACAACGAAAAGATGATCCAAACGTCAACCTTCCCTTACGCAAGGTTGCATAAGCGTCACAACATTCTATCGTTTCACTACGTACGGAGCATGATAGCGAGAGGTTTCATTTTAATGATGCACATCCCAGGTAAGGATAACTGTGCAGATATTCTCACCAAGCATTGGGGACACTCAGTTGTGTATCCACTGCTCAAGCCCATCTTCCACTTTTGTGGGAATACCGGCGACCTTCTCCAAGACGATGGAAGCATCATGTAGAGTGTGATGACCTTTCACAAGGAGACATGGGGAGTATTAAATTCCTTTCGTGACCAGAAGTACCAAAGCTACCAGATGGTAGATACCCTATTCGTACGAATCTATGAGTCCCGTATCAATCAAAGTAATCGATTCCCACGGCATATCGATTCCCACGGCGCATCGATTCCCTTCGCGCATCAACGGTGAGCAATCCCTGTTTTACAGTATTGCCATCGTTCTTCAGTGAGCAAACTCTGATTTCATAAAATATCACACGAGCTACGGGAGCAATTCCTGACCTTAATGATAAACATTTCATGGAGTCTTCCTAAGGGAACAAAGGAAGAAAACCGTTGGCGTGTGATTCTCACACAGTATATATATATGCATACAGATATATACGGTCAACGACCAATACATGTACGGAAATAATCAGCGAGTAATCTCATCACTACGCAACAGCAGTTGCAACGTATTCATCTCAATAAAAGAGATATCTTGCGTTTTGGCAAGATTTCACTTTACCTCATACTTTTAACATTCAACTGATTTATATCCCAAAATTCACACTAGTTACTACCAACTACTTGTAATCTACATACTAGGGTCTGTCTTGCTGCAATCTGAACAAGTCACAGTAAGAAGAGATCTGGCGTTTCCATAGTCTCGCCTGTAGTCCGATTATCCGTTGCCAAAAGTATCCAACCACAATTGTCACGCGTAGAGTACAATCGTTCGTCTACTAACACACTAACGCAGCGTTGCTGTTCTTCAGAAGCCTTTGAATCAGACCCTCAACAGACCGGATTCAGAAGGAAAATAATACCTGGTTCCTTTGCAACTCTGATAATTCCTGCTGCAATAGATTCTCGCGCTTTTTGGTATGCAATGCTGTTGTGCTTCTTCTTGCATGGGCTTTCAGGTCGTGTAACATTTGGACAACCGAATCATTATCACAATACACATTGGTGCTCCCATCAATTGGAACACCCATCATTCTCAACTTGTATCTTAGACCTTCAACCAATTCGATTGCAATTTTCAATGCAATGATTTCAGATCCAAAAGTTGATGTTTCAACTGTTGTCTGTCTTTTGGAAAACCAAATAATTGGTGCATTATTAATGAAGATAATAACACCAGTATGAGAGCTCCTCGTTGCCTTGCATCCGGCATGGTCGGCATCAACAAAACAACTCATTGTCACATGCTTTCCCAAAGCTTCAGGCATATCTGTTGGTATAACTTCAGTGGCGCCAGGATAAAATTCAGACCAGTCACATTTTTGGAATTTACTCTGATCAATGCTTGGTACTGAATCATCAAAAACCAATTTCGACCTGTTGTATTTTTTCAAATATGCAAATATATGAAATAACTGGTTCAGATGTCCCTTTCTTGCTTGAGCCAAATATCTTGACATCAGCAAGACTGGCATTACAATGTCAAGCCTTCCTAATTCACAAATCCACCTGAGAACTCCAATCAAACCTTGATAGTAATTTTGCAATTCAGGATTCAATTCCTCTGATATATCAATTTCCGGTCTGTAATCATGTGACAGTGGACTGGATGCTGATTTTGGTAGATACTTGTACCCATATTTTTCAGTTCCGAGCTCTTGGTCAACAGCTGCAACGGCTTTTGCCGTATATTTGGTGCTTGATAAGGACCATCTTGGCTTTGAATCACCTTTGAAGTAAAACTTTCCAATATAGGCTCCCAAATATAATGTTGGCTCTTCAATCGCATCATCCTTCAATTTGAACTTCCGTTCAATGTTTTCAAGCTGGAACTTTGGATCTTCACCAGAACATAAGATATCGTCTACATAGGCAATCATCATTGCCCAGTATCTTGATCCATCTTTCCTGGTTTCAATTCGTAAGTGCACATCCGGATCTGCTTTGCAAGGGGAATATCCAAGATCCCTCAAATGATTTGTGAGATATGACCTGAAAGACGCACCTGCTACTGGTAACCCATATAGTGCTCGAACTATCTTGCAAGGCCGACCTGCAAGGTCTGGGGGAAAACCATCTTCAGCTCTCGCTTTTAGAAAGTATTTCTCCTTAATCGGGGCTGTCAAATATGCATTTTGAATATCTGCTGAGAGAACTTTCAAATCATTCAGCGCTGCCAGCAAGAAGAATATCCTCACTGAATCACGACTGGGAACAGATGAATATGTATTCTCTTTTGCTATGGCAGGAACCTTGTGACCATCCCCTACCAATCAAGTCTTCCTTGTTAGAGATCCAAGCTTGATATCAAATATCATGTGGGTGGTTATTTCCTTGTGACCGACTGGAATAACATCTTCATCAGAAAATTCAAACGCTGCCATATTATTTGTCATTTCTTTATGAATTGCTCTTTCCCAGTGATCAGTCCCTGTTTTCTTATCAATTGCCAGTGCTTGTGTAATCGAATGTGGTAACTCAACACCATATTTGTGAGTCTTTAACCAATACTTGGCTGTTTTTGCTGCCTTAAGGATGCGTTCCTTTCTTCTCAAAATTTTGTGCACCCACCATCTGAATGCTGGTGACTTTTCAAGATTGTTGTTGACTGCATATTCAGCTAGTTGCACTGGGAATGATTCTTTGACATCACTTAGCTTACACCATGATTCGGTTCCATCTTTCCAACTGGCCAAAATCCTCCAACCCCTAGTCGCCGGCTTATGGCTTTTTTGGCCATTTTTGGCTACAGTTGTGGCCTCCTCATCAGTCAAAGCAGTGTTGTCACATTCATGATCAATTAGCTCATCTAACATTGTGAACATTCGTCCATCATCATCTACAGAACTGTAAAGACTCTCTGCAACAATATTTGCCGTGTATTCCTCAATTGTGCCATCAGGTAGTTGCAGATTGTACAGCCTCGTGTCCAGTATTGAATTCTCATTCCTTACTCCAATTGGCCTGTTTTGCAGATCTCGCACCCTATCCTTGACAATGCACCTGAGCCTTTCATCATTTCTTTCAATGATTACTTCATTTTCCAGATACTCATCTGGTTCATCAATATCCTCAACCGATGCCTCTGGCTCAGCCATTTCAAGTTTCAGATCAGATGATTTCACTGGTTGTTGTTCCTCAAATAGCTCTATTTGGGGTTCCGGGTAGTTTTCCTGGAAGAAGGACGCGCTGTCTTTCACTTCATCACCAATCTTGGATTCAATTGATTTGTCGATCGCTTCCATTCTTCTTAGGACATCTCTATCCCTCCATTCATATTCCTTGACAGGCCTTATTGAGTTTGTAGATATTGGTATTGCTGATTCAGTCAGGATCCAAAAACAATCGCCTCCACCTATCTTGCTGCCACAAGGGCCCAACCATCTGCCCAATCTTTCAACTCCCCGGGAGGAGGAGTCACCTTTGTCAAAGTAGAATACGAAATCATACCATTGTGATGATGTGTATAATGCAATATCGGGCCTATAGCCATGAACCAATTCAAATGGAGTTCTCCCCATTGAAGAAGGGTTGCTTGATGCTGTTCTCTGCCTGATGTTTGCACATAGTTCACCACAAAATGACCATAATCTCCTCGGTGACTTTTTCTTTGCTGCCTTGGTTGTGATTGCACTACCAAGATGTCCGATTGCTTGCTCTGCTCGATTTTGAAATGGGCAATGTGGTTGGATGAATGTTTGATGAATATGGTTGCGCTTTACAATTGAATTCCAGTGGGTCTTTTAGGTTCTTGGAGATCCTTGTTCTGGCGCGCCATCAGAGATCAAATGCTCAGAGATTCCAACTTCACGAATGAATATTTTCAACCCTTGATGCGCCTGAGATTTGTCCTGTATTGGTATGAATACTTCAAATCCATTTCCATTTGTAAAGATTTGTGCACATTTTTCTTGTCTCATAATACTGGTGGTTCTAGCATGCCACGTATCAGTGTACCAGGTTCCTTGTGCAATTCTCTTGTTTCTAAAGCGCTGTGTAGGCAAACGCTTCATCAAAGGTAGTTGCAAATTCCTCAGGGCTTTCTGAGTGGTGACTTTCAGTGTCTGTTCAGCCTTCTTGAAACTGATATTCCAAGTTTTGGCTAGGCGTTCATAGTCAACTTTGTTTGGACCTTCAATAGTTATCACTGATGGCCCCCATTGGTTCCTTCTGTCAAGCGACCGCCGTTCAAGTGTATTGTCAACTTCTTGCAAGCTAGGGGCTTGTTTTGATTCATCTTCAGGGGCTTCTGTGAAGTCAAATTCTGTGTCATCAAACAAAAACTGGTCTACCCTTCGCGCGCTTGAAATATTTGCATCTTGAAACTTTCTGGTCACTGACGAGATCCTGTGAGAAATATTACCATCTGTTGCTGTTTGGCGTTCAGTCAGCACTCTTCTGGTTGATATCTGGTGCAACCTCATTAGCTTGCATTGCTGCATGAGATTTGGGTGCTTGGGCTCTATGCTAGTCTTTGAGAGCATGTCTGTAACATTACTTGTAGGTTCTGTTACCACTGAGCTTGCGTCTTCAGTTGACATGGCTTGAACGCTAAACTGGTCCCCTGAAATTGGATCACCATTGTCAATTGCTAACTCTGCCATCCTGAACTTCAGTGAATGGGGGTCCCATGGGGTGTCATTTGTCGCAATCAAATGTTGACATTCATCAAGCTCCAATCTTGTTGGCTTTGTGGGAAAATATGAAATCACATTTCTCATACTCACCAGTTTTATAAAAACTTTCTTGGGGTCATCATCTTCCATTGGGGTTTGGATTGTAATCCCATGCTTGGATCTGGGGTCAAACTGACGAGGTGTCTCTTCAACAGAATTGAAATTGCAATCCCTCACTTGATTTGGGCATATCAAGCTGTTCTTCAATTTGTTCCCAAAGTACAGTGCTTGGTGGAACACTATGATGTAGACTTGACCTGATGTTGGACTTGTCCAAGCAGTAGCACAACTTCCAATTGGGATTTTCTTGATTGGCTTGTATTCTTCAGAAAAAGGCGCAACATCAACATGCGTTGTGATCTGATCAGGATTGAGCAATACCATGTTGCTTCCCGCTGCAGTGGTGTCAGCATGTGAGTCTAACTCACAGTATCCTTCTTCATTTTCTCCATCATCAAAATCTAGAGGAATATTCATCTTATATAATGACCGGCTCACCATTTTTAACAATTTGTTTTCTAGTGTCCGGTTATGATGTCATTTCTTAGATTTTGATCCAAAGCTATCACCTGCACCTTCCTTCTCATCTTCTTTTGCCTTTTTGGTTTCAGCAGCCTTGAGATTTCTCTTCTTCTTTGCCTGTCTCATCTGGTAAAGCTCCTGATGCTGTTCTTTTGACATTGTTTTATAAACGCTTGTTGGATAGGGCTTGCACTCAACTTTTCCTGTAAAAGTCCCAGTTGTTTTCTGCTTCTTGTTGCTTGACGTGCCCACAGAATACACACTTCTGGAACCTCTTTTATGCTTTCCATTTGCAAGCTTCTTCAATCCAAGCCGATTGGTGAATAGTATCAAACATTCATTGAAATTGTCGCCATAGTCTTTGCTCTCATCAATGGCGTCGGCTTTGGCAGCATCAAGTCTCTCATCACTGATTGAATTGATAAAGTCCCAAACAAATCTCCTTTCATTGTGGTTCTTTTCAAATCTTAGAATTGTTCCATGGAAAGCAGTCCAATTCCTCTTGTGCTTGTTCCAATCATAATTCTTAGCGTCGCCGGTGTAGTGCGATTCTTTCATTTCCTGATAGGTTTTGTTCAGGACCATAGTGATATTGGTATCAGTGTAAGCATGCTGCATCAGCGAAATAAACCCGTTTCTTGCATGTCCTGAGTTCAATTCGGTATTTTGGAAATGTGCCACGTATTCCCAACCAGGCCCTTTTCTTGTTGCATCACATATCAACCTCCAGACGACATTGTTGTCTTCATCATACTGGTGACCTGACAAAACACCACACCTTTCATTGTAGTCACTCCAAGTTGGATAGGTATCTGTTGGATTTTGCCCTACTGTTCCAGACCTGGCTTCATCAGTAACGTCTTCCTTCTCTTGGGGTCTTATGACATACAGGATCGGGAAACCTTTGGAGTTGAATCTGTATCTCAAGTTTTGACGAAAACCTTCTTCCCATTCTCTGAATTTTGTAAGATCCTTTAACTCAGGTGGAGTTGTCTTTTCCTGTGATTTTACACTTGACTCCATCATCTTGATTCTGAATTGTTGCAGCTCCAGGTTGTTTGGGTTTGCTTTCCAGTCGATGGCCCTTGACTTGACTCCAATCAATGGTTGATACCGAGCCCAATTTGCCCATGTGAGGAGCCTCGACGTTAGTCTGTTATTAACCATAGTGGATACTTTTTGGGTTAGGGCATTCTGGACTGATAGATTTCAATCCATGCATGAATGATTTGATGCTTTCCTTGTTGAGGTCTGTACTTTCACAAATATTAGACATTCCTCCCCTCATAATTTCTTCAGCTGATTCATAGTTGATACCAAAGTCCATCAAGCTGCTTCTGAAAGCGAGCTGTTCTGGATTCAGAAATCTCCCATTGTTGAATCCCCTGATTTTTATTCTGGGTTGGGACGACCTCCTTGTGAGTCGGTCAGCCCTTGCGTCGGCACTTTGGTCGGCATCTTGTTGGTTTCCCCCTTCATCGTCACTATTCTCATCATCTGGATTCTCACCCCTACTTCCGGCATCCCTTATTGCTCTGATCCTTTTCTTGACTTCTTGGTCGATGATTCTCTTCATGGTTGAGTTCATTTCTGGGTCAACGAGGGCCCTTTCCATTACTTGCATGATTCTATCTTCAAATTCATTGTTATCCCTCCTACCTCCTCCATTGTTTTCATCAGAATCTTGTGAATCATCCACTTCTATTTTTTCTTCCTCACTGGGGTCGTTTGCTCTAGTTCAGACCATGGTGGGGACAAGGTTTCAAATGTTCGGGCGATGTTCGAGGGAAGTTTGGCTGGGCGATGTGATCGAATATTTAATCGAAGGTGGTATAATCAATCGAATATTCAATCGAAGATGGTATGTGGGAAGAGAGTGTAATCGGGCCAAAGGATTGGATGTGAGAGATGGATTTTAAATGTTGGTGACTGTCGAGTGTGCTTATCTGTTTGTATATATCCGGATCGAATTTTCGTTCCGGTTTGTACTGTTGTTCGGATGGAGTTTTCGTTCCGGTCTGTGTGTGAGCTTTTGCGTTTGTCGCAATTCAAGATTGTGAGCTTTCCTATCCTTTCTTGGGATTTGCTCATTTTGTATTTCTGTGGTGAAAGATTGTTTCCTGAGAATTTAGTGTTCTCTTTTTCCTTTTGGATCTTTCAGATCTTTCGATCTTCGGGATTTGGTGTTCTCGTTTCCATATCTTTGGATTTTCTTGCGGGCAGATGTTCTTCGCAATCTGTCCCTTCCAGTCTGTTTCACCACAGAGTACTTGAGGCTCAATCTTCTGGCTCACGTCATTCTTGTTTTCAGTGAAAGATCAGTGTTCTCGGATATTGATTCCTTTCAACTGATGCCAACCTGGGCGATTCGTTCAGCTGAATCGTCCAGTGTCTTTTCCCTTGCTTGTTTTGCTGGATCGTGAAACCCGATGGAGCCTACCATCTTGGTTCAGGTCTTTGGTCTCTTCTTTCAGGGAGACCGCCCTGGTGTTGGTCTATTCCAGGGCTCCACAAGCAACTGCCCCTTTTACATCCTTGAGGGTTGATGCCGGTAGCTGATCAGGCTAATCCGGATTCGTCTTCGAGCTCAACTGCGTTTCTGGGGAAACGCCATTTGGTCCTCCACAGCTCGTAGAGTGCTGTGGGTCTGATAAACTAAGAAAACTGCGTCGTAATAGTAATAAAACAAAAAATGTAATCGTCCTTTCGATTGATTGATTTAGTGAGTAATCATTTAGAATCGGTAATCGTCGATCATCTCTGATCGACAGGTTAATTACTCGTCGTCGTCAAATTACTCGTCGTATCGTGTAATTTCTAGCATACAAAACACATGTAATTAAGACACAAAACACACGCAAAACCATCTTTGTTCGGTCTTTTGTTACCGTATAATTCACCGTGATATTCTCATTGGAATATCACAGCATTACCTTATCGTGTAGAATTAGTACTAGGTTGTACATAGATTTTAGGGCATGATAGTGTTTTAGAGTTGTTAATTCTTTGAAGAGTGAGCTGATGGGGAAAACTCCCGCTAAGAGGCAATCTGTTAATTTCCTTTTGAAACTGGCTGTTGAGCTGATTCAATCCAAAGGCAAAGAAGAGCAACAGGAGCTTTAGCTGCAGGCCGGTTGAGGTGCCGGTCTGTTTGTGGTCTAATATTTCTCTGATATCCACTACGATTGAACGCTAGTCCAATCAGATCTATTCTGACTATCGACACCGACGCAATCAGATAGATCTTAGGCTTGTAGTTCTACAGTAGGACGCAAGAACGTCCGGTGTAAGGTTTAAGGTTGAATAATCAAATAATCTAAAAGTATGTGCTTTAGCTTGCTGGAGAGCAAGATAGCGCTTTAAGGCGTGCTGCCGCTAATACAGCACGATAAACTACAAGTATTTTGTACGGTAAATTACCATGTTGTGGTAAATAGAAATACAACACGTATTTCGTGCAGCAGGAGAAGGGTTCGTGAGCAGCGCTTCGAATCTCTGCTGTCTTTTCTTGAAAACAGAACACTTAACAGAAGATACCAGATGCCAGTATCTGACACGTGTTCTTTCTTCAGTCCCTAAGTATCGAATAATTCGATCGTACGAGTGACGATCATTTTGGCTCACAAGACTGAGCCATTTGGTCGATAATGAGATACTTGGCCCGCAAGATCGAGCCATTTGGTCAATAATGAGATACTTGGCTCACAAGACCGAGCCATTTGGTCCATAATGTTAAACATCATGATTCGCATGCAACCAAACTGGACGCGTGCAAGTAAAGAGGCCGCGCGCGTCTGAAAGAATGAGATACCATTGTACCATTGTTACATATTGCTACGCCGGACATGAAAGGAATTTAATACAATCCACATGAAAAAGTTGTTGACATATCATTCACTCAGGAATAACCTTAAGAATAAGGTTATTTGCCCTTATGACTTTTCGTAGGATATGCCCGCTTAGTACGTAGTACGAATACGCGTTACACGGTGAATTCTTTTCAGAAATGCCCTTTTGGGCTGTTGAGTCTATCTCTAACGTCGTCTATCTTGTTGCATCCATGAAGTATTGTGAGTACCAAGTTGCCGTTTTTGGCACATAGCGCATCGAACCCAGTTTCAAAATGATATAAGAATGGATTTCTCTCGTTGTTTTCGTCACCGTCATTTAGCTCAGTCATTCTTGCACAGTACTCTGCCGAATCCAAAAGATACCTAGGCTTCAAATGCTTCCTCTTGTACGCTGATTGTGGTGTTGTGTTCTCCATTTTGCTCTTCCTTGTAATAATGATTTACGTTGGGCAAATACTGAGGTATTTTCGTTCAATTACTCGTTGTAAACTGTTAATGAACAATACTTACCGCACTTTACGTCATGTAAATTTCGTCATCTCGCAAGGATTTGGTTATATTGAAGTCACTATGTCTTATGGTTCGACTCCCCCTTAGAACGGTCCATACGTAGTACTTTTCTCCTTACTTTTTGTTCCTACTAGTTCTATTTCTTTATTTTTGTATGAAGTAACCTAAATAGTGATTGCTACTAAGTTTTTGAGTGCAAAAGTTTGTTAGTTTCTGCAGTTTTAAGGATGAATACTGTTCATTCTATGGATTGGTTAGAGTATGAAAGTATATTGACAATTCTAAGGCTGATACTTTAGTCTGTATGAATGTTTTAATTGTTTTGGTCACTGGTCATTTTTCCTCCAAAACCAGTACCCAAATGCACTAATTAGGTTGTGACACACAAACCACCATGACAGATAAGTCACTTCTGTTTCTTTCATTAATCATCTTATCCATTACATTAACATTATTCATTGTTCAATCACACCAAATATCTGATTTTGGAATTTTTAATTGCAAATTAGTGTGTATTTTTCTTCCCAATCCAGTCACCAAATGCATTGATAGGTGGTGATACCCAAATCACGACAGATAACTCACTTCTGTTTCTTTCATGATTCATCTCACCCATAACAGGAACAATATTCATTGTTCAATCACACAAAATATTGGATTTTCTATTTTTTAATTGCAAATTAGTGTGTATTTTCCCTCCAAATCCAGTACCCAAATGCACATATTAGGTGGCGACAGACAAACTATGACAGATAATAACTCACTTCTGTTTCCTTCATGATTCATCTCACCCATAACAGGAACAATATTCATGGACTAATCACACTAAATGTCAGATTTTCTATTTTTTAATTGCAAATTAGTGTGTATTTATCCTCCAAATCCAGTACCCAAATGCACTTATTAGGTGGTGACACACAAACTATGACAGATAACTCACTTCTGTTTCTTTCATGATTCATCTCACCCATAACAGGAACCATATTCATGGACTAATCACACTAAATGTCAGATTTTCTATTTTTTAATTGCAAATTAGTGTGTATTTATCCTCCAAATCCATTACCCAAATGCACTTATTAGGTAGTGACAGACAAACTATGAAAGATAACTCACTTCTGTTTCTTTCATGATTCATCTCACCCATAACAGGAACCATATTCATGGACTAATCACACTAAATGTCAGATTTTCTATTTTTTAATTGCAAATTAGTGTGTATTTATCCTCCAAATCCAGTACCCAAATGCACTCATTAGGTGGTGACACACAAGAAACTATGACAGATAACTCACTTCTGTTTCTTTCATGATTCATCTCACCCATAACAGGAACAATATTCATTGTTCAATCACACAAAATATTGGATTTTCTAGTTTTTAATCGCAAATTACTGTGTATTTTTCCTCCAAATCCAGTACCCAAATGCACATATTAGGTGGTGACAGACAAACTATGAAAGATAACTCACTTCTGTTTCTTTCATGATTCATCTCACCCATAACAGGAACCATATTCATGGACTAATCACACTAAATGTCAGATTTTCTATTTTCTAATTGCAAATTACTGTGTATTTATCCTCCAAATCCAGTACCCAAATGCACTTATTAGTAGGTGGTGACACACAAACTATGAAAGATAACTCTTTTTTTTTTCATGATTCATCTCACCCATAACAGAAACAAAATTCATGGTTCAATCACACGAAATATTGGATTTTCTATTTTTTAATTACCAATTAGTGTGTATTTTTAGAAAAAGTGTGTCGTAACAAACAAACAAATGCAATCGGTCGTATTATCGTGTAATTCACCGTGATATTCTCATTGAAATATCACATGTAAATGTACCTTATCATGTAGAATTAGTACTAGGTTGTACATAGATTTTAGGGCATGATAGTGTTTTAGAGTTGTTAATCCTTCAAAGAGTGAGCTGACGGGGAGAATTCCGCTAAGAGGCAACCCACATGATCAAAGCGCCGACGATTATTCACTCAGGTTAAATAACCTTACAAATAAGGTTATTTGCCTTCATGACTCTTCGTACGTGCAAATGTGCGTTTACACGGTGTATTCTTTTCAGTCCCCTTCAGTCGCAAATCCAATCGTTAAGCGTTTGGATCTTTTGACTTAATCTATTCATCGTGAGTCATTGTCGTGTGTTGAATACCAAACTGTATCCAGTCTACCATCAGAGGCCCTATCAAAAAAATGGGGAGGCATTTTGCCATTCATTCTGGCTTGCATCATGGCATTTTGCCCTGATCCTTGCCGGTTTGATATATTGTATTCACGGATCAAATTATCCATTTCTGAAATGCTCATTGCAGATCGATTCGTTTCCATGATCGAACTTAGTAAAATCAACTTGTTACTTCGATCGGATGATCGATCGAACATTCCATCGAATGATTGATTTTTCTTTTATTAAATCTCTTACCACATGCAACGAGAACAATGTTCCCGGAAAACAGCGCCACTCATTAGCTTTGTAAACAAATCAGCAATATTTGTTGAACCTGGTTCCTTTGCAACTCTGATAATTCCTGCTGCAATAGATTCACGCGCTTTGTGGTATGCAATGCTGTTGTGTTTCTTCTTACATGGGCTTTCAGGTCGTGTAACATTTGTGACAACAGAATCATTATCACAATACACATTGGTGCTTCCATCAATTGGAACACCCATCATTCTCAACTTGTACCTTAGACCTTCAACCAATTCAATTGCAATTTTCAAAGCAATGATTTCAGATCCAAAAGTTGATGTCTCAACCGTTGTTTGTCTTTTGGAAAACCAAATGATCGGTGCATTATTAATGAAGATAATAACACCGGTATGAGATCTCCTCGTTGCCTTGCATCCGGCATGATCAGCATCAACAAAACAACTCATTGTCACATGCTTTCCCAAAGCCTCAGGCATATCTGCTGGTATGACTTCAGCAGCACCAGGATAAAATTCAGACCAGTCACATTTTTGGAATTTACTCTCGTCAATGCTTGGTACTGAATCATCAAAAACCAATTTCGACCTGTTGTATTTTTTCAAATATGCAAATATATGAAATAACTGGTTCAGATGTTCCTTTCTTGCTTGAGCCAAATACCTTGACATCAGCAAGACTGGCATTACAATGTCAAGCCTTCCTAATTCACAAATCCACCTGAGGACTCCAATCAAACCTTGATAGTAATTTTGCAATTCAGGATTCAATTCCTCTGATATATCAATTTCCGGTCAATAATCATGTTACAGTGGACTGGATGCTGATTTTGGTAGATACTTGTAGCCATATTTTTCAGTTCCTAGCTCTTGTTCGACTGCTGCAACAGCTTTTGCTGTATATTTGGTGCTTGATAATGACCATCTTGGTTTTGAATCACCTTCAAAGTAAAACTTTCCAATATCAGCTCCCAAATACAGAGTTGGCTCTTCAATCGTATCATCCTTCAATTTGAACTTCCGTTCAATGTTTTCAAGCTGAAACTTTGGATCTTCACCAGAACATAAGATATCATCTACATAGGCAATGAGCATCGCCCAGTATCTGGATCCATCTTTCCTGGTTTCAATTCGTAAGTGCACATCCAGATCTGCTTTGCATGGTGAATATCCAAGATCCCTCAAATGCTGTGTGAGATATGATCTGAAAGATGCGCCTGCAACTGGCAATCCATACAATGCGCAAACTATCTTGCAAGGTCTTCCTGCAAGGTCTGGGGGAAAACCATCTTCAGCTCTCGCTTTTAGAAAGTATTTCTCTTTTATTGGGGCGGTCAAATATGCATTTTGAATATCTGCTGAGAGGACTTTCAAATCGTTCAGTGCTGCTAGCAAGAAAAATATTCTTACTGAGTCGCAACTGGGGACAGATGAATATGTATTCTCTTTTGCTATGGCAGGAACCTTGTGGCCATCTCCTACCAATCTAGTCTTCCTTGTTAGAGATCCAAGCTTGATGTCAAAGATCATATGGGTGGTTATTTCTTTATGACTGACTGGAATCATAACATCATCATCAGAAAATTCAAACGCAGCCATATTGTTGGTCATTTCTTTATGAATTGCTCTTTCCCAGTGATCAGTGCCTGTTTTCTTATCAATTGCCAGCGCTTGTGTGATTGAAAGTGGTAATTCAACGCCATATTTGTGAGTCTTCAACCAATACTTGGCTGTTTTGGCTGCCTTAAGGATTCGATCCTTTCTTCTCAAAATTTTGTGCACCCACCATCTGAATGCTGGTGACTTTTCAAGATTATTGTTGACAGCGTATTCAGCTAGTTGCACTGGGAATGATTCTTTAACGTCACTGAGCTTGCACCATGATTTTGATCCATCTTTCCAGCTGGCGAGAATCCTCCAACCCCTAGTCGTCGGCTTATGGCTTTGTCGGCCATTTTTGCCTATAGTTGTGGCTTCCTCATCACTTAAAGCAGTGTTGTCGCATTCATGGTCAATTAGCTCATCTAACATTGTGAACATTCGTCCATCATCATCAACAGAACTGTACAAACTCTCTGCAACAATATTTGCTGTGTATTCCTCAATGGTGCCATCAGGTAGTTGCAGATTGTACAGCCTCGTGTCCAGTATTGAATTCTCATTCCTTACTCCAATTGGCCTGTTTTGCAAATCTCGCACCCTATCCTTGACAATGCACCTGAGCCTTTCATCATTTCTTTCAATGATTACTTCGTTCCCCAGATACTCATCTGGCTCATCTATATCTTCAACCGATGCGTCTGGCTCAGCCATTTCAAGTTTCAGATCAGATGATTTCACTGGTTGTTGTTCCTCAAATAGCTCCATTTGAGGTTCCGGGTAGTTTTCCTGGAAGAAAGACGCGCTGTCTTTCACTTCATCACCAATCTTGGATTCAATTGATTTGTCGATTGCTTCCATTCTTCTGAGGATATCTCTATCCCTCCATTCATATTCCTTGACAGGCCTTATTGAATTTGTAGATATTGGTATTGCTGATTCGGTCAGGATCCAAAAACAATCACCTCCACCTATCTTATTGCCACAAGGGCCCAACCATCAACCCAATCTTTCAACTCCACGCGAGGAAGAATCACCTTTATCAAAGTAAAACACAAAATCATACCATTCTGATGAAGTGTATAATGCAATATCGGGCCTATAGCCATGAACCAATTCAAATGGAGTTCTCCCCATTGAAGAAGGGTTGCTCGATGCTGTTCTCTGCCTGATATTAGCACATAGTTCACCACAAAATGACCATAATCTCCTCGGTGATTTCTTCTTTGCTGCCTTGGTTGTGATTGCACTCCCAAGATGACCAATCGCTTGTTCTGCTCGATTTTGAAATGGGCAATGTGGTTGTATGAATGTCTGATGAATATGGTTGCGCTTTACAATTGAATTCCAGTGGGTCTTTTAGGTTCTTGGAGATCCTTGTTCTGGCGCGCCATCAGAGATCAAATGCTCAGGGATTCCAACTTCATGAATGAATATTTTCAACCCTTGATGCGCCTGAGATTTGTCCTGTATTGGTATAAATACTTCAAACCCATTTCCATTTGTAAAGATCTGCGCACATTTTTCTTGTCTCATAATACTGGTGGTTCTAGCATGCCACGTATCAGTGTACCAGGTTCCTTGTGCAATTCTCTTGTTTCTAAAGCGCTGCGTAGGCAGCCTCTTCATCAATGGTAGTTGCAAATTCCTCAGTGCCTTCTGCGTCGTGACTTTCAGTGTCTGTTCAGCCTTTTTGAAACTAATATTCCAAGTCTTGGCTAATCGTTCACAATCAACTTTGTTTGGACCTTCAATAGTTATCACTGATGGCCCCCATTGATTTCTTCTATCAAGAGACCTCCTCTCAAGTGTATTGTCAATTTCTTGCAAGGTAGGGGCTTGTTTTGATTCATCTTCAGGAGCTTCCATGAAGTCAAATTCTGTGTCATCAAACAAAAACTGGTCTACCCTTCGCGCGCTTGAAATATTTGTTACTGAAGAAATCCGATGAGCAATATTGCCATCTGTTGCAATTTGGCATTCAGTTAGCATTCTTCTCTTTGATACCTGATGCAATCTCATCAGTTTGCATTGCTGCATGAGGTTTGGATGCCTGTTCTCTAGGCTAGTCTTGGAGAGCATATTTGTAACATTACTTGTAGGTTCCGTTACAATTGAGCTTGCATCCTCAGTTGACATGGCTTGATCATCTTCGGTCGACATGGCTTGAATGCTAAACTGGTCCCCTGAAATTGGGTCACCATTGTCAATTGCTAACTCTGCCATCCTGAACTTCAGTGAATGAGGATCCCATGGGGTGTCATTTGTTGCAATCAAATGTTGGCATTCATCAAGCTCCATTCTTGTCGGCTTCCTTGTGGGGAAATATGAAATCACATTTCTCATACTCAGTTTTATGAAGACTTTTCTGGGGTTGTCATCTTCCATTGGCGTTTGGATTGTAATTCCATGCTTGGATCTGGGATCAAACTGACGGGGTGTTTCTTCAACAGAGTTGAAATTGCAATCCCTCACTTGATTTGGGCATATCAAGCTGTTCTTCAATTTATTCCCAAAGTACAGCGTTTGATGGAACACTATGATGTATACTTGACCTAATGTTGGATTTGTCCAAGCAGTAGCACAACTTCCGATTGGGATCTTCTTGATTGGCTTGTACTCTTCAGAAAAGGGCGCAACATCAACATGTGTTGTGATCTGATCAGGATTTAACAATATCATGTTACTTCCAGCGGCAGTGGTATCTGCATGTGAGTCTAGCTCCCAGTATCCTTCTTCATTTTCTCCATCATCAAAATCTAGAGGAATATTCATCTTATATAATGACCGGCTCACCATTTTTAACAATTTGTTTTCTAGTGTCCGGTTATGATGTCATTTCTTAGATTTTGATCCAAAGCTATCACCTGCTCCTTCATTTTCAGCTTCCTTTGCCTTTTTGGTCTCAGCAGCCTTGAGATTTCTCTTCTTCTTTGCCTGTCTCATCTGGTAAAGCTCCTGGCGCTGTTCCTTTGACATTGTTTTATAAACACTGGTTGGATAGGGCTTGCACTCAACTTTTCCTGTAAATGTTCCAGTTGTTTTCTGCTTCTTGTTGCTTGTCATGCCCACAGAATACACACTTCTGGAACCTCTTTTATGCTCTCCATTTGCAAGCTTCTTCAATCCAAGCCGATTGGTGAATAGAATCAAACATTCGTTGAAGTTGTCACGATAGTCTTTGCTCTCGTCAATTGCATCGGCTTTTGCAGCATCAAGTCTCTCATCACTGATTGAATTGATAAAGTCCCAAACAAATCTCCTTTCATTGTGGTTCTTTTCAAATCTCAGGATTGTTCCATGAAAAGCAGTCCAGTTCCTCTTGTGTTTGTTCCAATCATAATTCTTAGCATCGCCAGTGTAATGTGATTCTTTCATTTCCTGATAGGTTTTGTTCAGGACCATAGTGATATTGGTATCAGTGTAAGCATGCTGCATCAACGAAATGAAGCATTTCTAGCATTTCCTGAGTTCAGTTCAGTGTTTTGGAAATGTGCCACATATTCCCAACCAGGCCCTTTTCTTGTTGCATAACATATCAACCTCCAGACGACATTGTTATCTTCATCATACTGGTGGCCTGACAAAACACCACACCTTTCATTGTAGTCACTCCATGTCAGATAGATATCTGTTGGACTTTGCCCTACTGTTCCGGACCTGGCTTCATTGGTAACATCTTCCTTTTCTTGGGGTCTTATCACATACAAGATTGGGAAACCCTCAGAGTTGAATCTTATTATTTTCCTTCTGAATCCGATCCGTTGAGAGTCTGATTCAAAGGCTTCTGAAGAACAGCAACGCTGCGTTAGTGTGTTAGTAGACGAACAATTGTACTCTACGCGTGACAATTGTGTTTGGATACTTTCGGCAATGGATAATCGGACTACAGGCGAAGCTAGGGAAACGCCAGATCTCTTCTTGCTGTGACTTATTCAGATTGCAGCGAGACAGACCTTAGTATGTAGATTACAAGTAGTTGGTAGCAACTAGTGTGAATTTTGGGATATAAATCAGTTGAATGTTAAAAGTATGAGATAAAGTGAAATCTTGCCGAAAAGCAAGATATCTCTTTTATTGAGGTGAATACGTTGCAACTGCTGTTGCGTAGTGATGAGATTACTTGCTGATTATTTCCATACATGTATTGGTCGTTGACCATATATATCTGTATGCATGTATATATACTGTGTGAGAATCACACGCCAACGGTTTTCTTCTCTTGTTCCGTTAGGAAGACTCCATGAATTGTTTATCATTAAGGTCAGGAATTGCTCCCGTAGCTCGTGTGATATTTTATGAAGTCAGAGTTTGCTCACCGAAGAACGATGGTAATACTGTAAAACAGGGATTGCTCACCGTTGATGCGCGATGGGAATCAATGCACCGTGGGAATCAATATGCCGTGGGAATCGATTATTTTGATTGATACGGGACTCATGGATTCGTACGAATAGGGTATCTACCATCTGGTAGCTTTGGTACTTATGGTCACGAAAGGAATTTAATACTCCCCATGTCTCCTTGTGAAAGGTCATCACGCTCTACATGATGCTTCCATCATCTTGGAGAAGATCGCCGGTATTCCCACAAAAGTGGAAGATGGGCTTGAGCAGTGGATACACAACTGAGTGCCCCCAATGCTTGGTGAGAATATCTGCACAGTTATCCTTACCTGGGATGTGCATCATTAAAATGAAACCTCTTGCTATCATGCTCCGTACGTAGTGAAACGATAGAATGTTATGACGCTTGTGCAACCTTGCGTAAGGAAAGGTCGACGTTTGAATCATCTTTTCGTTGTCGCCCCAAGAGTAGGAGATATCATGGACTCGTGTTCCGAGGTATCGGAATGAGTGGCGTAGATCGACGATTTGTTCGATGCAAGTTCTTCCTGCAACAAATTCAGCTCCAAAGGTGGCTGTTTCCGTAGTAGACTGTTTCTTCGAGAACAACATCATGGGAGTCTTGTTCGCGAAATGAAGAATGCTGGTTACAGCCTTACCACTGAGAATATCATGCATGAGGTTGGCATCGTAGAAATGTGTCAACACTACTGTCTTCCCAAGCGGTGCAGGAGCGTCGTCGGGTAGCTCTTCAGAATGCTCCCCATAGATGGTGTTGGACCAGTCGATGGTGTTGGGTTTAGTCAATATAAAATCTGGGGGTTCCACGCGGAATCTGATTTTAAAATGTCTAAACTTGGAGATATATCCATAGATACGTTTGGCACGTTCGAGATGCCCATCTCGTGGTTGAGCTCTGAAACTTGAGAGTGTCATCACGGCTGTTTGTACATCAAAACGCCCAATAGCGATGATCCATTGAAGTGTACCGATCATACTTTGGTATTTCTGTATACCAGTTTCTTCAAGAAAGGCTGAGGAGTCCAATTCAGGATGATCGTTCTCTGCAATGGGTGATTGGAACCTAGTGCTAGGTTTGCATCCGAACATTTGTTCGTAAGACGCTTCCATCTTTTCGATGAACTTTATGGGATTCATGCAGAGAACACCATGCGCGTCGCGCTCAAATCCGCAACCTAGGTGAAAGTTCATAGGTCCGGATCCCTTCAGTTTGAAGTTATATGGTGACGACTGCAATATCTTCAAGAAGGAATTGGGATCTGCCATGCAAAGACATAGGTCATCGACATATGTGCATATAAGTTCATATACACGTTCACCATGCTTGTTTGTTCCAGGCTTGAGGAATATTTCCGGTTCTGCGCGGGATCTTTCGAAGCCGAGTTCGATGAGACAAGCCGTGAGTAAGTCTCCAAAACACTTGCCTGAAGATCTGAGGCCATATAGGGCTTTGTAAATGATCAATAGGTGACCTTCCAGCGATCCGAATTCGGGACCTGCCTTGATGCATACTTTCTCGCAGGTAACTGCTTCTAGGTAGGCATTACCTATGTCGGTACCCCATGCTTCTAGGTCGTTCAGTTCAGCTAGGAATAGGCACATACGTAGGCCGCGGAGAGATACGACACCTGCGTAAACACTGTGGATAGGGGCCTCAGTGAGATTACCGTTAGCAACGAGACGAGCCTTGTGTCTACCGTCATGCTTGACAGCATATATCATGTGTACCTTGATCTGTTGGAACCCGGGGGGAATGGAGCTTGTCTTGTACGCGCCCTTATCAATGAATGTATTGTATTCATTGAGTTGTGCCATTTCCAGAGTGGTGGCATCTTCCCTTTTGGTGTTTCCGTTGGCTTGGTCAAATCGGAGGGCTTCTTTGTGGTTACGAGGTACTTTGAATCCGTATTGGTACTGTGGAGTTGTACGGGAAGAACAAAGTTTGGCTTGGTGCACGAGTCGATCAAGTTTCTTGGTTCGTCGTGCTAGGTTGTTGATTCGCTTGAGGCATTTCCAACCCGGGAGGTCAAGCAAGTTGTTGTCTTTCCCATATTTCGCAACGGTCACAGGGTCATCAGCCGCAATGTTGGCCAGAGGTTCATATGTGCGTTCCATATTTTCCCATTCAATCCAAAGGTTATACTTGGAGCCTTTGTACTGGGGGTGCTTGTTATCCAGCGGGCCTTGGTGTCCTAGGATGCGGCGAAATGACCAAAGTTTGCCGTCTTCTTGTGTTGAATCACGATGGATGTAATTCATGACATCATTGTATGCAATGATATCATTAAGTTCGTCATCAGAGTGTTTGCACTTGAACTTGATGAAGTCTTTGTTGCGTTCAAGACTGTCTTCAACATCGACGATGGTAAGTCGCTTCCGAGTGCCATCGGGGTTGGTTACAAGGAAGGATCGTCCTTGTAGATCGCCAATCGGGACCGTAGGGATGGTAATGGGTTTACCAGCATCGCCAAATTGTGCGTTGCCTTCTTCGTCGGTAACAACTACCTGTGATGGGTCTACTGAAGGAGTAGCGGGGTTGGTGTGTGGAGTTGTGACGTCACTAACATCAAAGTATGCTAATTCCGGTGGATCAAAATCATCTTCAGTAAGGAGAACGCCATCGGAGGTCTTGCTGAAGATGTGGGTCGTAGGAGGACCATCAAAACTCTCCCTATAGTTGTTAGGGAGTGGAGAGGGGGACCAGCTTGGGCTGTCATCGACCTTCTTATAAAGAAAGCTCGGTAACGAGGGGTGGGCGGGTGGGTTGAGAAGAGTTTGAGTGCCAGATGCGGGAGGCGTAGTACCTGGTGGTTCTTTAGGTACAGATGGGATGGTGTCATCGGCAGTGTCAGAATCAGCGGGTGAAACGCTAGGGGGAATTGAGTTGCCCGGTTTTGTAGACGCGTCAATGGGGTCACTCCGAGTGGTATGCTCCCCATGTTTGAATGCTGGAGCTTCTCCAGTAGCGTATAAACGGGGCAAGGAATCCTTGGCGTTACGCCATTTGATGAAACCATCATCAGTGAATAGGCCCGCGCGTTTGTTACGGGACTCAGGCGTAAGAGCAGAGCGGACACCGGACCGGTCAAGTAACTTGTTGGTAACGGGATCCCAGATTCGGAAGCAGAGTCCATTGCCAACATGTTTGGCGATGCCGACGAAGTGACCTAGACGTTTGGTAGACTGGGTACCGAAAGGGGAGTCGTTGGTCTTGAAATACACAGGTTCAAACCAGAAGAAACTGGTGTATGCGCTGATATCGCCAAGTGTACCGGTAGCAATGAAGACCGGTTGTTTATCTGACAGCGTAGGATCAGAAATAATATTGAGGAGACCAGCGACGTATGTCATGCACAGTAGCCATAGGTGTGGTGGTGTGCCGGCACGATCCATGACGCGATTGACAATGCGCTTGAACGTTTGGTATCGACGTTCGAATTGATTCTGGTGTTGGTGATAAGGTTCACTTTGCCAGAGTCCGATCCATAGCATTTTGAGATAATTGGTGACTTTCTTACTAGATTGGTAGTTACCGTGGTTGCAAAGGAGGCGAATGGGCCTGCCCCATTTTTGAACAAAGTTCTGGAAGCAAGATAGGAAATCGCCGGTGGTACGCATTTCTTCAACGTGTATGATATGTGACTTTCGCCCGAAGAAGATCTGCGCAATCTTGGAGCCGCCATCAATTGCTGGGACATCCGAATAGACAGCATCAGACATAACATCGTCATTGAAGGGTCGAACATTCATGGCCGGTTGTGGGGAATGGAAACGTTTGAAAATGTTTCCATCAGGGCTAACCGCTAATGAACCATATTGGGTTGAGTTTTCAAACGTGGCTTTGATGCGATCGGTGGAAACCCAACAAAAGAAAGGTTTCAGGGATAAGTAGTCATGTTCGTTGGGGTATCTTTCGCGGGGCGTAGCTGCAATACGTGTAGTGTCACTGGCAGTACAATCCGTTGGAAACGCAGTGACTGTTCCAGAGGCTGCGTGTAACGCGCAGCATGCGAGACGTTCTTGATGAGCGTAGTCGGTGGAAGTAAGCCAAAATGAGCGATCGTTGGCCCTATGATCATCAATAGGAAGGAAGGGAGACCGAGTGGATTGGCTGGAATACGAACTGAGGGATGTGACCGTGGAGGACCCGGGGGAAACAGAGATATCTAATCCTTCAAGACAACGTGGATTCCCATATTTGTCGTAATCGGCATATGGGAGTTGCTGCGACTGAGGAGGATATTTCTGGAGAAATTGTTCATCTTTTGCACTGATGGTGGTATCAAGAACAGATGGGTCCCAATGCTTATCGGATGTCATGATAACATGTGGGAGCGTGTCAAACTCAATAGTCGTGTACTTTCGCATCGCAAGGTATGGTAAACCGTGTCGTATGCTATGAGGCAGTGCATATCCATCGGAGGTGGTGATTACCTGTCCACCGCCCGCTTTGATGGATGTGTCGTCGACAGTGGAAAAATATGCTTCCATCTGGCCGGAGGACAATATAGAAGGGTGTCGTCCTGTATAGGCACATTCATTGAAAATGAGGATGACGGGGCCTCTGTTCGATATGGAATAAGCTCCGCATGTAGCAATGGGGATATTCTGTACCTGGTGATTGTTAATGCCGGTGACATTGACATATCGTGGTGGGATATCCTTGGAGATGAGGCATGCATCATTGCCGATGATGCAACCATTTGCGCCGCGATCGACCATGGCAAAACCAGGACTAGTAACCGTAGTTTTGTGTATGCGGTATGTATACGACGCTACTGGACTATCGTTAGGAAAGGTCAGATCTTCGTCAGGATTATACCACTGGTGAAAATTGGCGGAATATGAGGATGTTCCTACAGGTATTTGGGTGTCACCGTCCTTTTTGTACCGAATGTCAGGGTTTTCGGAAAGGAATCGAGCGGGATGTGCGGGTGACACGGAAGACTTGAGAGGTCGCTGGTCCTTGGATGAAGAGGTTGTTGATTTGTATACACCTAATGATGCATGGAAAACACCTCTACGATCATTTACTACAGCAGGATGTAGATCTGCTGCGGAATTGGCATGTTCATCTTTGTTTGAAGTATCGTCTTCTCGGAATGATACTGAATGTCCATGTTGATATGCCTTCCGGGTAATGGGTTTGACATTGTTGGGGTCAGGTTGGTCCTTGTTGAGTAAGTCGTGTCGTAACGATGCGACCACGATTTTCTTGCCTTCCGGAGAAAAACTAAGCCAACTCTTCATGTCCTGACGCGACAGGGCCTTCCATATGTTTGTAGGTAGCTGCGTGGTAGGGTCAGGGGTACGTCCAGCCTTAAATACCGCATAGTCTTGATAGTCTCCTTCAAATTCGATAGGGAGAGCATAGTCGCCATGGTTTTGGTTTTGTTCAGAGGAGAAGTCATGAACGTGTGCACGTACAGTCGACCGAGGAGCAGACATCGCGGACTGGGAATCGAGTTGAGTTGCTTCGAGTAGAAGCGTGATTTTAAGGTTGTGAATAGCAGCTGCTTCAGCGACTGCATCTGTCACGGTGCTATTCGTCCCACCTGGATCCTTGACTTTGGCAAACTGTTCACTTAGCTGAAAGCTGGAATAGCATGCCTGACATAATGCTGATTTTGCAGTATGGTACTCAAGGGGCTTGTTGGGAGGACGGAGCTTATTGAGGTGATTTAATTCATCAAACCAATGTGTAATGAATTTCACTTTGGATTCCTTCCAATTGTTGAGATTCAACTTTAGCAACGCTTGTAGTTGAGTCGAATTGTCGTATACCTTGGCTTTTGATTCGCTGTGAAGGTTTACGAAATCAAAGTATGCTTTACGTCCATCACGAGTGGTAGAATGGCTGTGTACACACGATGCAGAAAGGTCGCTTTTGAAGACTTCCAACATTAGTACCTAGAAGAAGGCACACTGTTTGACGAAGAGATCACGGGTATAACCCAGAAGCGTAGCTGGAGGCCAAGTTTCATCAAGGAATGTCTCTGTATCGATGTCGTATGCCTCGAGTTTTGCTTGAAAACCTACGAGCCAGTGTTTGAATCTTGAGTCATTCGTGAGGGGCGTAAAAGACTTTTCATCCCGTGCTTTTTGGCACCAAGATTCGTACTTTACCTGCTGAGGTGACTTTTTGTTACTTCCTGCCGGAGGAGGTGGGGGGTTCAGAGCAGATTCGTTACGCATGCGTTGGGCACGCTCTTTGCAGAATGGTTGGAATTCCTTATATGTATATGATTTTACATCTTTCCAATTTCTCTCGTCTTCTTGTAGATCGACATCTTCTTCTTGTAGATCGATAGCGAACTCCGCAAGTGCTTCTATGCTCCTTTGAATGGATCAAGGGATATGCGTTGGTAGTCCTCCCTCAGTATAGGTAAGCTCGCGTGCAAAGTCCGGTTCGATAAGTGCGTCGAGGAATGCATTCCACTCGCATAATCCGCCTTCCTTGAGAGCTAAACACAACTTACTATTAGCCTCACTTGTTACGTTGAGTAGGGATACGAGTATCTTCTTCATATCAGTATCAAAACTGGGAAAGTGGTTGGCAGTAGTAACTTTGACATGGCATCATCGGTATGTTCGGCATTTGTGACGGTTCCGATCCTTTGAAAGAATTGCGCAGTGACTGGGAATGAGAACTGCTTCGTGTACGATGTGCGACTGGCATATGCCAGCGTAGGGATTGTATTCAATTCCGTTCCTGTTCCCTTTTGTGTGCAAGCCACCTTAGAGCTTGCGACTGTTAATCTATTATTTTCCTTCTGAATCCGATCCGTTGAGAGTCTGATTCAAAGGCTTCTGAAGAACAGCAACGCTGCGTTAGTGTGTTAGTAGACAAACGATTGTACTCTACGCGTGACAATTGTGTTTGGATACTTTCGGCAAGGGATAATCGGACTACAGGCGAAGCTAGAGAAACGCCAGATCTCTTCTTGCTGTGACTTATTCAGATTGCAGCGAGACAGACCTTAGTATGTAGATTACAAGTAGTTGGTAGCAACTAGTGTGAATTTTGGGATATAAATCAGTTGAATGTTAAAAGTATGAGATAAAGTGAAATCTTGCTGAAATGCAAGATATCTCTTTTATTGAGATGAATACGTTGCAACTGCTGTTGCGTAGTGATGAGATTACTTGCTGATTATTTCCGTACATGTATTGGTCGTTGACCATATATATCTGTATGCATGTATATATACTGTGTGAGAATCACACGCCAACGGTTTTCTTCTCTTGTTCCGTTAGGAAGACTCCATGAATTGTTTATCATTAAGGTCAGGAATTGCTCCCGTAGCTCGTGTGATATTTTATGAAGTCAGAGTTTGCTCACCGAAGAACGATGGCAATACTGTAAAACAGGGATTGCTCACCGTTGATGCGCGATGGGAATCAATGCACCGTGGGAATTGATATGCCGTGGGAATCGATTATTTTGATTGATACGGGACTCATGGATTCGTACGAATAGGGTATCTACCATCTGGTAGCTTTGGTACTTATGGTCACGAAAGGAATTTAATAAATCTGTATCTCAAGTTTTGTCGAAAGCCCTCCTCCCATTCTCTGAATTTCGTAAGGTCCTTTAACTCAGGTGGGGTTGACTTTTCCTGTGATTTCACGCTCGACTCCATCATCTTGATTCTGAATTGTTGCAGTTCCAGATTGTTTGGGTTCGCGTTCCAATCAATTGCTCTTGGTTTGACTCCAATCAATGGTTGATACCGTGCCCAATTCGCCCATGTGAGAAGCCTCGATGATAGTCTGTTACCATAGTGGATACTTTTTGGATTAGGACAGTCTGGACTGATTGATTTCAATCCATGCATGAATGATTTGATGCTTTCCTTGTTGAGGTCTGTAATTTCACGAATATTAGACATTCCTCCCCTCATAATTTCCTCAGCTGATTCATAGTTGATACCAAAGTCCATCAAGCTGCTTCTGAAGGCGAGCTGTTCTGGATTCAGATATCTCCCATTGTTGAGTCCCCTGATTTTTATTTTGGGTTGGATTTGTATTTTTGCCATTAACGAACAATCAGCCCTTGAGTTGTCATCTTGGTCGTCCTCTTCTTTGCTGCTGTCATCATCTGGATCCCTTCTCCTTTTTGCATCTTCATGTACTGATATGATCCTTTTCCTTACTTCTGGATCTATAATCATTTTCATGATTGAGCTCTTTGCTGGATCAGCCAAAGCCTTTTCCATTACTCTCATGATCCTTTCATCGAACTCATCTTCACTATCAGAATCTTTTGGGTCCTGATCCGCATCCTCGTCTTCACTATCAGGATCTTTTGGGCCTTGATCCACATCCATTTTTGTTTCCTCATTGGGGTCATAGTCCTCATCATCTTTTGGGTTAGCTCTTGTGTTTCTTCTTGTTGGAGCCATGATGGGGATGGGATTTCAAATGGGTTTTCGAATTGTTTGGAATATGCGGTGGAAGTTTGGATGGTTGTTTCGATCGAATATGTGGAAAGAGAGTAATCGAATCGAAGGATTGGATGTGAGATGGATTTTTAGATGTTGGTGACTGTCGAGTGTGATTTGCTTATCTGTTTGTATTTATCCGGATCGAATTTTTGTTCCGGTTATTTCTACTGTTGTTCGGATCGAGTTTTCGTTCTGGTTAGTTTTGTGTGAGCTTTTGCTTTTGTTGCAAATTAAGATTGTGAGCTTTCCTATCCTTTCTTGGGATTTGCTCATTCTGTATTTCTGTGGTGAAAGATTGTTTCCTGAGAATTTTAGTGTTCTCTTTTTCCTTTTGGATCTTTGCAATCTTCCGATCTTCGAGATTTGGTGTTCTCGGTTCTCTTGCGAGCAGATGTTTCTTGCGCAATTGCAATCTGTTCCTTCGCAAGCAGATGTTCTTTGCAATCCGTTTCGCCGCAGAATACTTCTGGCTCAATCTTCTGGCTCATGTCATTCTTGTTTTCAGTGAAAGATCAGTTTTCTCGAATTGGATATTGATTCCTTTCAACTGATGCCAACCTGGGCGACTCTTTCATCTGAATCGTCCAGCCCTTTTCCCTTGCTTGTTTTGCTGGATCTCGTAACCCGGTGGAGCCACCACCTTGGTTCGAGTCTTCGGCCTCTTCTTTCAAGGGAGGCTGCCCTGGTGTTGGTCTATTCCGGGGCCCCACAAGCAACTGCCTCTTTTACATCCTTGAGGGTTGATGCCGGTAGCTGATCAGGCTAATCCGGATTAGTCTTCGAGCTCAACTGCGTTTCTCGGTGGGAAACGCCATTCGTCGGTCCTCCACAGCTCGTAGAGTGCTGTGGGTCTGATAAACTAGAAAAAGTGTGTCGTAACAAACAAACAAATGCAATCGGTCGTATTATCGTGTAATTCACCGTGATATTCTCATTGAAATATCACATGTGAATGTACCTTATCATGTAGAATTAGTACTAGGTTGTACATAGATTTTAGGGCATGATAGTGTTTTAGAGTTGTTAATCCTTCAAAGAGTGAGCTGACGGGGAGAATTCCGCTAAGAGGCAACCCACATGATCAAAGCGCCAACGATAAGGTTATTTGCCTTCATGACTCTTTGTACGTGCGAATGTGCGTTTACACGGTGTATTCTTTTCATTTTTCCTCCAAATCCAGGACCCAGCCAAATGCACTTATTAGGTGGTGACGCACAAACTATGAAAGATAGCTCACTTCTGTTTCTTTCATGTTTCATCTAACCCATAACAGGAACCATATTCATGGACTAATCACACTAAATTTCAGATTTTCTATTTTCTAATTGCAAATAACTGTGCATTTTCCCTCCAAATCCAGTACCCAAATGCACTCATTAGGTGGTGACACACAAACTATGACAGATAACTCACTTCTGTTTCTTTCATGATTCATCTCACCCATAACAGGAACAATATTCATGGTTCAATCACACAAAATATTGGATTTTCTATTTTTTAATTGCAAATTAGTGTGTAATTGGTGGAGTTGTTAGTTGAACGTTAAACACTAACCCTAATCCTAAGAGTTGACAACGTAACCTTGTAGACGGAGTTTATGGGGGGGTTTGGGGGGGGGGGGGGAAATATGTAGAAATATTAAAAAAATCTGTTTCTAACAAGTAGCCTTGGTACAAACGCTACGACTAAAAATCGTTAAAAACAGGACCCAAATAATTATTTACGGAAATGAGATGCTTTGTCTAAAAGCAATAGTAATATCTAGTGGCGCGCGTTCATTTTTATGGTAGCAAACTCTCATTTTTATGGTTGCACGTAACCATAAGATTTTAATCTGAACATATTGAAAACGATTAAAATCTGTCTTAGATGAAGTTAGTTGTCACGTCATTGTCAACCTTGCCTTATGAGAGAGTTGGTGAAAAATACAATCGAACAAGACACGACGACAAATACAATTGGTCTTTTTAGATTTGGTACAATTTGTACGGTAAATGAATGAGGCGGACTTGATATACCAGTACAAGTACTTACAGCCATCTACTCTCATACGAATCGATTCGATCATAAAAGCGAGGTGCAAAAAAGATACACATACGGTACGGGTACGGGTACTGGTACGAATCGAATTGGTGGAGTTGTTAGTTGAACGTTTAACACTAACACTAAGCGTTGACAACGTAAGCTTCTAGACAGAGTTTATGGGGGGGGGGGGGGGGTTGGGGGGGGGAGAAATATGTAGAAATTGGTTGGGGAATGGCAGGATTTGCACTGTGTTCAAATCTGGTGGGTTTTTGGGTTGATGACTGAGTCATATTTTAGTGGGGGATCGGCAGGATTTGCACTGTCTTCAAATCTGGTGGGTTTTTGGGTTCACGATTGAATTATATTTTGGTTAGGGACTGGAAAGATTTGCACTGAGTTCAAATCTGATGGGTTTTTGGGTTGATGACTGAGTTATATTTTGGTGGGGGATTGGCAGGATTTGCACTGTGTTCAAATCTGGTGGGTTTTTGGGTTCACGATTGAATTATATTTTGGTTAGGGGCTGGAAAGATTTGCACTGTGTTGAAATCTGGTGGGTTTTTTGGTTGATGACTGAGTTATATTTTGGTGGGGGATTGGCAGGATTTGCACTGTGTTCAAATCTGGTGGGTTTTTTGGGTTGATGACTGAGTTATATTTTGGTCGGGGACTGGCAGGATTTGCACTTGTTTGAAGTCGATCGAACAAGGGTTTCGATCATACTAGTCATCTTGCTTCTACAGGAATCTTCTCGTACGAATGAATGAATGAGACACAAATGAATGAATGAGACACGAATGAATTGAATGAATGAGACGTGAATGAATGAATGAGACACGAATGAGATAAGAATCGATCGTATGATGAGTCTTGCTTCTACAGGAATGGACCAACATGAATGGAGATGGGAATGGAGGTGGGAATGAGAATTTACCACTTACCGATTCCGGTTCTCCTTCTTACTAAAAATAGACCCTTATGTACCAATTCTACGGGGCGCAAGGTAGATGCCTACAGCCCATTGGTACAAGGGCACGTGCAACACATCGGAGTATTAGCGGGCCGATGTGATTATTAGTGATTAAGTGTGTGCATTGGAGTGTTAACAGACCGATGCACCAATTTTAGTGATCTTAGGAAAGAGTGGATTCATCCGCTCACAATCTTAGTAACAGAATAATTCAATGTAACAAACAAACAACCAATTCAATAGCCAAAACGCCAATCTTCTCCTGCAAGTTTCAGACCCCTTCAAACAGCACTGTGTTGAAATCTGGTGGGTTTTTGGGTTGATGACTGAGTTATATTTTGGTGGGGGATTGGCAGGATTTGCACTGTGTTCAAATCTGGTGGGTTTTTTGGGTTGATGACTGAGTTATATTTTGGTCGGGGACTGGCAGGATTTGCACTTGTTTGAAGTCAATCGAACAAGGGTTTCGATCATACTAGTCATCTTGCTTCTACAGGAATCTTCTCGTACGAATGAATGAATGAGACACAAATGAATGAATGAGACACGAATGAATTGAATGAATGAGACGTGAATGAATGAATGAGACACAAATGAGATAAGAATCGATCGTATGATGAGTCTTGCTTCTACAGGAATGGACCAACATGAATGGAGATGGGAATGGAGGTGGGAATGAGAATTTACCACTTACCGATTCCGGTTCTCCTTCTTACTAAAAATAGACCCTTATGTACCAATTCTACGGGGTGCAAGGTAGATGCCTACAGCCCATTGGTACAAGGGCACGTGCAACACATCGGAGTATTAGCGGGCCGATGTGATTATTAGTGATTAAGTGTGTGCATTGGAGTGTTAACAGACCGATGCACCAATTTTAGTGATCTTAGGAAAGAGTGGATTCATCCTCTCACAATCTTAGTAACAGAATAATTCAATGTAACAAACAAACAACCAATTCAATAGCCAAAACGCCAATCTTCTCCTGCAAGTGTCAGACCCCTTCAAACAGCACTGTGTTCAAATCTGGTGGGTTTTTGGGTTGATGACTGAGTTATATTTTGGTTGGGGATTGGCAGGATTTGTACTGTGTTCAAATCTATTGAGTTTTTGGGTTGATGACTGAGTTATATTTTGGTTGGGGACTGGCAGGATTTGCACTGTGTTCAAATCTGGTGGGTTTTTGGGTTGATGACTGAGTTATATTTTGGTTGGGGATTGGCAGGATTTGCACTGTGTTCAAATCTAGTGAGTTTTTGGGTCGATGACTGAGTTATATTTTGGTTGGGGATTGGCAGGATTTGCACTGTGTTAAAATCTGGTGGGTTTTTGGGTTGATGACTGAGTTATAATTTGGTGGGGGATCGGCAGGGTTTGCACAGTCTTCAAATCTGATGGGTTTTTGGGTTGATGACTGAGTAATATTTTGGTGGGGGATCGGCAGGGTTTGCATAGTCTTCAAATCTGATGGGTTTTTGGGTTGATGACTGAGTTATATTTTGGTTGGGGACTGGCAGGATTTGCACAGTGTTCAAATCTGGTGGGTTTTTGGGTTGACCATTGAGTTATATTTTGGTGGGGGACTGGAAAGATTTGCACTGTGTTCAAATCTAGTGAGTTTTTGGGTTGATGACTGAGTAATATTTTGGTGGGGGATTGGCAAGATTTGCACAGTGTTCGAATCTGGTTGGTTTTTGGGTTGATGACTGAGTTATAGTATGGTTGGGGACTGGCAGGATTTGCACTGTCTTCAAATCTGGTGGGTTTTTGGGTTGATGACTGAGTTATATTTTGGTCGGGGACTGGCAGGATTTGCACTATGATAAAATCTGGTGGGTTTTTGGGTTGATGACTGAGTTATATTTTGGTTGGGGATTGGCAGGATTTGCACTGTGTTCAAATCTAGTGTGTTTTTCGGTCGATGACTGAGTTATATTTTGGTTGGGGATTGGCAGGATTTGCACTGTGTCCAAATCTGGAGGGTTTTTGGGTTGATGACTGAGTAATATTTTGGTTGGGGACTGGCAGGATTTGCACTGTGTTAAAATCTGGTGGGTTTTTGGGTTGATGACTGAGTAATATTTTGGTTGGGGACTGGCAGGATTTGCACTGTGTTCAAATCTGGTGGGTTTTTGAGTTGATGACTGAGTAATATTTTGGTGGGGGATCGGCAGGGTTTGCACTGTCTTCAAATCTGGTGGGTTTTTGGGTTGATGACTGAGCTATATTATGGTGGGGGATTGGTAGGATTTGCACTGTGTTCAAATCTGGTGTGTTTTTGGGTTGATGACTGAGTTATATTTTGGTGGGGGATTGGCAGGATTTCCACTGTCTTCAAATCTGTTGGATTTTTTGGTTCACCATTGAATTATATTTTGGTTAAGGACTGGAAAGATTCGCACTGTCTTCAAATCTAGTGAGTTTTTGGGTTGATGATTGAGTAATATTTTGGTGGGGGACTGGCAAGATTTGCAGAGTGTTCAAATCTGGTAGGTTTTTGGGTTGATGACTCAGTTATATTTTGGTTGGGGACTGGCAGGATTTGCACAGTGTTCAAATCTGGTGGGTCTTTGGGTTGATGACTGAGTACTCCCTCTGTCCCAAAATATTTAGACAGTATGGACGTTAATACTTGAAATAAGGTCAATACTCAATGGATGCCAACCGGGCTTTTTGGGTTGAACTCTCCTTAATCAACTCCTCATGATGGGTTAAACGTTAGACATTTCAGTGGTATTGGTGTACCTTTCATAGGGAGTTGAAGAAGGGCTGTCACGCCTTGCAAAAGTGATTCCTCCGGTTAAGAGGGTTCTGCTGGTCATTTTAACGTCCGGATACTTCCACATGCAAGCTAAGACACTGAATGTTTGCAAGGGCATAGTGGTAAGAAACATGAAGAATGTTCTTGTCCTTTCATAGGTGTTCCAAAGAGAGCCATTTTATGCTCCGGAAGCATGCCATTTTCACGGGTTTCAGTTGAAAAAAACTCAACTGATGCAAAAAACTGACTGAGAGGGGAATTTTGATCGCGCAAATTTTTCATCGCGAATTTTTCATCGTTTCTCCTCTCTTTTTTGCGTGTGTTTTTACACGGTGATTTTCACTCGCGTTTTTTCACACGGTAATTTCATGTGTTTGCATTCATTCTCTATTCCACTCCTCTTGTTGATCGGATTTAGCACCTCTGTCAGTTTGAACGCAAAACAAAGAAGGATCAGTACACTTCTAGTACCGTACATCGTACGGGGTGGCACCTCTGTTGGTCATCGTCATCGTCATCAAGTCCGAACGGGAAACAAAGAAGGATCACAATCAGTCGTACACTTCTACAGCCAACAAGCGCCAAGCACCTCTGTTGGTCATCGTCATCGTCATCAAGTCCGAACGGGAAACAAAGAAGGATCACAATCAGTCGTACACTTCTACAGCCAACAAGCGCCAAGCACCTCTGTTGGTCAGCGTCGTCATCAAGTGCGTCAGCACTTCTACCGGGGGGGGGGGGGGGGGAGAGTCAGTTTGAAAGCGAAACAAAGAAACCAGTACACTTCTGCAGGGGGGGGGGGGGGGTACAGATCCGCAGCAACAAGAAAGAAGCCATTCTACAGATTGAAAAGACGGCGCGGATTGCGGATCTGCGGATCACTCCCCCGCGCCATCTTTTGCAACACTCAAGCCCACAGGCACGGTCGCGAATGTACTCTTCTTCTACAGATTCTACAAGGGGGAGTGTTGCAAAAGATGACCTACAGATTCTACAAGGGGGAGTGTTGCAAAAGATGGCGCGGATCGATCCAAAGCAGCGGCAAGGGCACGGTCGCGAATCAATCTGCAATGGAAGCAGAAAGGAAGCATCAACAGCATTCAACAATCAGCCTAGTCTATTCCTTTTTCTCACAATCTTACAGGCACGTAACAACAACACAAACAACAAACAACACACAACAACACACCAGCATCATGACAAGCCTAGCACCACCAAGCCTTGAAGTACTTCCTACTGATGAAGTACCTCCCCGTCGCAATCAGAACCTGACTCTGAACGAGCGTCAAGCTGTTGTCCACTTCCTTCTACCAAAGCAAAGCACCACTAGTGCAAAGCTTCCAAAGGGGGCTTTCAAAGAATCCGCTGCATTGTTTGGCGTGACTGCAAGAACTTGCTCTAGGGTTTGGAAGATGTACCTGGAAACAGTGGATCCTGAAACCTGCCCTGCTGGGGATGTGTCTACCAATAGGAAAAACTGTGGAAGAAAGAGCACCTTTGCTGCTGTGGAAGAGGCTGTCAGGAAAGTCTCTTACGAAGATAGGTGTGACTTGCGTACTCTTTCTGCTGCAAGTGGAATTGCCAGAACCACCTTGGGTAACTTTGTTAAGAAGGGACAGATACTCAGACACAGTGGGGCTGTGAAACCCTTCCTCACAGAGAAAAACAAAAAAGCAAGAGTTGAGTTTGCTTTGTCTCGCATCAAACCTGATGGCAAGTTTGAAGATATGTATGACACGATTCACATTGACGAGAAGTGGTTCTTCATGAAGACAACAAACCAAAAAACCTACTTGTGCTCTGGTGAAGCTGAACCACACTCTACTTGTAAGTCAAAACGGTTCATTGAAAAGGTTATGTTTCTGTGTGCCGTGGCTCGTCCAAGGCATGATGCTGACCGGAACGCTGGGTTTGATGGCAAGATAGGCATCTGGCCTTTTGTTGTGAAGGAACCTGCACAGCGCAATTCAGTGAACCGTCCAAGAGGAACAATGGTGACAAAGAATATCCCTTCTGTCAAAGCTGCTGAATACCAGAAGATGATGTTGGAGAAAGTGCTCCCTGCAATTCAAGAGAAGTTTCCAGTACGTTGGAAGAGCAGGCCTATTTTTATACAGGAGGACAATGCAAAACCCCATCATTTGCGATCTAGGGCAGCAGTGAGAGAGGCGGCTCGTGAAGCTGGTTGGAATATCACTGTGACAACACAACCACCAAATAGTCCTGATTTCAATGTCTTAGATTTGGGCTTCTTTGCTTCCATCCAGGCTCTGCAATACAAGAAGAGGGCCAAGAACATCGACCAGCTGATTGCACATGTGGAGGAAGCATTGGTTGAGACCAGCACTATTGCTCTGAACAGCGTCTTTTTATCTCTTCAGTGTGCATTGGAAGAGTCTATTAAAGTCCAAGGTAACAACAGCTACAAACTCCGTCATATGGGCAAGGAAAAACTCTTGAAAGAGGACAACCTCCCTGTGTCTATCACTTGTGATGCTGACACTGTGACTTTTGCTCAGCAGACATTGGCAGCCCTGAACATGAGAGAAGTTTAGAATGCTCCGTAATTGATTAATTTAGTACTAGTTCTACATGTTCCTACACACATCAATTCATAACGTCTAAATATTTAGGGACACCCAAAAGTGGCCACAATGTCTAAATATTTTGGGACGGAGGGAGTAATATTTTGGTGGGGGATCGGCAGGGTTTGCACAGTCTTCAAATCTGATGGGTTTTTGGGTTGATGACTGAGTTATATTTTGGTGGGGGATTGGCAGGATTTGCCCTGTTTTCAAATCTGGTGGGTTCTTGGGTTGATGACTGAGTAATATTTTGGTGGGGGATTGGCAGGGTTTGCACTGTCTTCAAATCTGGTGGGTTTTGGGGTTGATGATTGAGTTTTATTTTGGTTAGGAATGGAAAGATTTGCACTGTGTTAAAATCTGGTTGGTTTTTGAATTGATGACTGAGTTATATTTTGGTTAGGGACTGGAAAGATTCGCACTGTGTTCAAATCTGGTGGGTTTTTGGATTGATGACTGAGTTATATTTTGGTGGGGGATGGGCAGGATTTGCACAGTGTTCAAATCTGTTGGGTTTTTGGGTTGATGACTGAGTTATAGTTTGGTGCGGGATCGGCATGATTTGCACTGTGTTCAAATCTGGTGGGTTTCTAGGTTGATGATTGAATTATATTTTGGTTAGGGACTGGAAAGATTTGCATTGTGTTCAAATCTGGTGGGTTTTTGGATTGATGACTGAGTTATATTCTGGTTGGGGACTGGCAGGATTTGCACAGTGTTCAAATCTGGTGGGTTTTTGGGTGGTTGAATTAGTTTTTGGTTAGGGACTGGAAAGATTTGCACTGTGTTCAAATCTGATCATAGATCTGGTAGTTTGTAATTACCTGTACCTCGTACAGCTTGTTTGCTCCAATTTAAAATAAAACTCGAACGAATGACTCACTTCATTGGTACTATAGATCAATTGGTATGATCAATATGAATATTTTGGTTAGGGACTGGAAAGATTTGCACTGTGTTCAAATCTGGTGGGTTTTTGGGTTGATGACTGAGTTATATTTTGGTTGGGGACTGGCAGGATCTGCACTGTGTTCAAATCTGGTGGGTTTTTCGGTTGATGACTGAGTTATAGTTTGGACGGGGATTGGCAGGATTTGCACTGTGTTCAAATCTGGTGGGTTTTGGGTTGATGACTGAGTTATATTTTGGTTGGGGATGCGCAGGATCTGCACTGTGTTCAAATCTGGTGGGTTTTTGGGTTGATGACTGAGTTATATTTTGGGGGGGGATTGTAAGGATTTGTACTGTGTACAAATCTGGTAGGTTTTTGGGTTGGTGATTGAATAAATTATAATTTGGTTAGGGACTGGAAAGATTTGCACTGTGTTCAAATCTGGTGGGTTTTTGGGTTGACGAGTAGAAACCTATGCGGATAATCTAGTACAAAAACGTGTAAGAATCTACAGGCGTAGAAACCAACGTGGATTGAATACTAGTATGTATCTAGTAGACAAAACCTGTAGAAATCTACACTCTCACAAAAAACGTGTAGAATTTTACAGAAGCTGAGTACAAAAACCGTGTAGAAATCTACTTAAGTTGAAGTATGTATTTTTTTTTTTGAACGTACGTATGAGATTTTTTTTGGTAGGAATGAGTTTTTTTTTTCGAACGCATGTATCTAGTACGAAAAGCGTGTACGAATCTACAGGCGTAGAAACATACGCGGATTCACTACTAGGAATTATCTAGTACAAAAAACGTGTACAATTCTTCACTAGTACAAAAAACATGTAGAATTCTACAGAAGATTGAAGTATCCTCTACTTCGATCGACCGATGATTTTTTTTCTACCTCGCGACGAAAAAAAAACTCTCTCCCACACAAACAGTAATAATCTTTTCTTACCTTGCGACAGACAAAACAATCACTTTTTTTACCTCTTGACAAAAATAACAATCACTTCATAATCTGCCTTCTTACATCCAACTTATTTGAGTAGAGTTGCTAATTGGCACTCCGTTGGTGAACGTGGGATTCCACTTAATCCTTTTCAATGATCCCTTGATCCTTGATCAGCATTAGGCAGGTTATCCGTGCTCAAATATTTTAGTCTGAAATAACAGCCTTGTACTGAAAAAAGAATTAGCTCGCATTGGAGAAGAGGTGGTTTGCTCGATAGATAGTAGTGTTCTTGGACTTGATCACCCAAACATATACGTCTTGAGAGCAATAAATCTGCATCCATTGCTTCTATATCAACAGGCACGAGGTACTGTTTTTCGTGACAGAGGAGTAAGAATTCTGCAAATCTACAGCAGCAGCAACAACAACAATTTCATTGGGACAATTTTTGGAACGTCGGAACAAGCAAAGGTAAGAATGAGAGAGATAGGCAATGGCAACGGCAACGGCTACGGCAATTGATTGGTCTTCCACTCCACCGGCATTACTGATAATGTATTTCCTCTCTGTTTTTCTTCTTATTTTCATAGGACCGGATCAGAAGCAATGACTCGAAACCAACGGATTGGAATCAACGGATCGGAAGTAGCAACCATCGAATCGTCAGCAACGGACCGGAAGCAGCAGATCAGAATCAACGGATCAAGGTGCGGTGGTTGTCTTCCCTGTAGGTGCGGGGAATTTTCCTGGTTGGTGATAATTACAATCAGCATATACATTATATTATTCTGTTGTTATTATTAACTCTATGTAGGACATCAATAGATACTCACCCATTTTGTTCAATTGGCAACAACGGCAACGAATTGTCGGCACCAAATCACTCCTCCTCCTCCACCGGTGATCCACCCAAATAGCTCCTCCTCCACCGGCGCAACCCATAGGAGGCAACAACGGCAACGAATCGTCGACCCAATCGCTCCTCCTCCTCCTCCACCGCTTCCTTGAAATTCAACCAAATTTGTCACTCTGCGATGTTGAGTCCGTTCCTTCTAATCCGCTTATTGGATCAATACGAAACTTGGCAGGCGTCTTCTCATAGATGTAATGAAGAAGCCCATGTAATATCGTTGCTGTTGGTGTCGTTGTTATAGAGATATCTGCTGTCGCCGTTATTTGGGTTGCTTCCTTGAAATTCAACCAAATTTGTCACTCTGCAATGTTGAGTCCGTTCCTTCTAATCCGCTCAATGGATCAATACGAAACTTGGCAGGCGTCTTCTCATAGATGTAATGAAGAAGCCCATGTAATATCATTGCTGTTGGTGTCGTTGTTATAGAGATAGTTGCTGTCGCTGTTATTTGGGTTGCTTCCTTGAAATTCAACCAAATTTGTTACTCTGCAATGTTGAGTCCGTTCCTTCTAATCCGCTCAATGGATCAATACGAAACTTGGCAGGCGTCTTCTCATAGATGATCTCAAGGGGACCCTGCAATATCATTGCTGTTGGTGTCGTTGTTATAGAGATAGTTGCTGTCGCTGTTATTTGGGTTGCTTCCTTGACATACAACCAAATTTTCCCCTTCTGCTTCACCGGTTTGATTCTTCGGTGTTTGGGTTGATGACTGAGTTATATTTTGGTGGGTGACGGAAGGATTTGTACTGTGTTCAAATATTGTGGGTTTTTGGGTTGACGATTGAATTATATTTTGGTTAGGGACTGGAAAGATTTGCACTGTGTTCAAATCTGGTGGGTTCTTGGGTTGATGACTGAGTTATATTTTGGTGGGGATGGGCAAGATTTGCACTGTGTTTAAATATGGTGGGTTTTTGGGTTGATGACTGAGTTATATTTTGGTTGGGGATTGGCAGGATTTGCACAGTGTTCAAATCTGGTGGGTTTTTGGGTTGATGACTGAGTTATAGTTTGGTTGGGGATTGGCAGGATTTGCACTGTGTTCAAATCTGGTGGGTTTTTGGGTTGATGACTGAGTTATATTTTGGTGGGTGACGGAAGGATTTGTACTGTGTTCAAATCAGGTGTGTTTTTTGGTTGACGATTGAATTATATTTTGGTTAGGGACTGGAAAGATTTGCACTGTGTTCAGATCTGGTGGGTTTTTGGGTTGATGACTGAGTTATATTTTGGTGGGGGATGGCCAAGATTTGCACTGTCTTCAAATCTGATGGGTTTTTGGATTCATGAATGAATTATATTTAGGTTAGGGACTGGAAAGATTTGCACTGTGTTCAAATCTGGTGGGTTTTTGGGTTGATGACGGAGTTATATTTTGGTGGGTGACAGAAGGATTTGTACTGTGTTCAAATCTGGTGTGTTTTTTGGTTGACGATTGAAATATATTTTGGTTAGGGACTGGAAAGATTTGCACTGTGTTCAAATCTGGTGGGTTTTTGGGTTGTAGCCTGAGTTATATTTTGGTTGGGGACGGAACAGATTTGCACTGTGTTCAAATCTGGTGAATTTTTGGGTTGATGACTGAGTTATAGTTTGGTCAGGGACTGGCAGGATTTGAACTGTGTTGTTCAAATCTGGTGGGTTTTTGGGTTGATGACTGAGTTATATTTCGGTTAGGGACTGGCAGGATTTGCACTGTGTTCAAATATGGTGGGTTTTTGGGTTGATGACTGAGTTATATTTTGGTCGGGGATTGGAAAGATTTGCACTGTGTTCAAATCTGGTGGGTTTTAGGGTTGACGATTGAATTCTATTTTGGTTAGGGACTGGAGAGATTTGCACTGTGTTCAAATCTGGTGGGTTTTTGGGTTGATGACTGAGTTATAGTTTGGTCAGGGATTGGCAAGATTTGCACTGTGTTCAAATTTGGTGGGTTTTTGTTTTCACGATTGAATTATATTTTGGTTAGGGACTGGAAAGATTTGCACTGTATACAAATCTGGTTGGTTTTTGGGTTGATGACTGAGTTATATTTTGGTCTGGGACTGGCAGGATTTGCACTGTGCTCAAAGCTGGTGGATTTTTGGGTTGATGACTGAGTTATATATTGGTCAGGGACCGGCAGGATTTACACTGTGTTCAAATCTGGTGGGTTTTTGGTTTGATGACTGAGTTATATTTTGGTCCGGGACTGGCAGGATTTGCACTGTGCTCAAATCTGATGGGTTTTTGGGTTGATGACTGAGTTTTATTATGGTCGGGGACCGGCAGGATTTGGACTGTGTTGTTCAAATCAGGTGGGTTTTTGTTTTGATGACTGAGTTATATTTTTGTGGGGGATGGAACAGATTTGCACTGTCTTCAAATCTGGTGGGTTTTTGTTTTGATGCCTGAATTATATATTTTGTGGGGATGGAACAGATTTGCACTGTGTTCAAATCTGGTGGGTTTTTGGGTTGATGAATGAGTTATATTTTGGTCTGGGATTGGCAAGATCTGCACTGTGTTCAAATCTGGTGGGTTTTAGGGTTGTCGATTGAATTATATTTTGGTTAGGGACAGGAAAGATTTTCATTGTGTTCAAATCTGGTGGGTTTTTGGGTTGATGACGGAGTTATATTTTGGTCGGGGACTGGCAGGATTTGCACTGTCTTCAAATCTGGTTTGTTTTTTGGTTGACGATTGAATTATATTTTGGTTAGGGACTGGAAAGATTTGCACTGTGTTCAAATCTGGTGGGTCTTTGGGTTCACGCTTGAATTATTTTTTGCTTAGGGACTGGAAAGATGTGCACTGTGTTCAAATCTGGTGGGTTTTTGGGTTGATGACTGAGTTATATTTTGGTGGGGGATTTGCAGGATTTGCACTGTGCTCAAATCTGGTGGGTTTTTGGGTTGATGACTGAGTTATATTTTGGTTTGAGATTGGCAGGATTTGCACTGTGTTCAAATCTTGTGGGTTTTGGGTTGATGACTGAATTATATTTTTCTCGAGGACTAACAGGATTTGCACTGTGTTCAAATCTGGTTTGTTTTTGGGTTCACGATTGAATTATATTTTGTTTAGGGACTGGAAAGATGTGCACTGTGTTCAAATCTGGTGGGTTTTTCGGGTTCACGCTTGAATTATATTTTGGTTAGGGAATGGAAAGATGTGCACTGTGTTCAAATCTGGTGGTATGTTTGGTTGATGATTGAGTTATATTTTGGTTGGTGACTGGCAGGATTTGCACAGTGTTCAAATCTGGTGGGTTTTTGGTTTGATGACTGAGTTATATTTTGGTGGGGGATCGGCAGGATTTACACAGTGTTCAAATCTGGTGGGTTTTTGGGTTGACGATTGAATTATATTTTGGTTAGGGACTGGAAAGATTTGCACTGTGTTGAAATCTGGTGTGTTTTTGGGTTGATGACTGAGTTATATTTTGTTCGGGGATCGGCAGGATTTGCATTGTCTTCAAATCAGGTGGGTTTTTGGATGATGATTGAATTATATTTTGGTCGGGGACTGGCAGGATTTGCACTATGCTCAAATCTGGTTGATTGTTTGGTTGATGATTGAATTATATTTTGGTTGCGGACTGGAAAGATTTGCACTGTGTTCAAATCTGGTGAGTTTTTGAGTTTATGACTGGGTTATATTTTGGTTGGGGATTGGCAGGATTTGCACTGTGTTCAAATCTGGTGGGTTTTTGGGTTGATGACTGAGTTATATTTTGGTTAGGGATCGGCAGGATTTGCACTGTCTTCAAATCTGGTGGGTTTTTGGGTTGACGATTGAATTATATTTTGGTTAGGGACTGGAAAGATTTGCACTGTGTTCAAATCTGGTGGGTTTTTTGGTTGACGATTGAATTATATTTTGGTTAGGGACTGGAGAGATTTGCACTGTGCGAATGACTCACTTGATTGGTAGAATAGATCAATTGGTATGATCAATATGAAGGTAGGTAGCTTGCTTGTAGATCTAGTACCTCGTAATTACCGGTAGCTTGTACAGCTTGCTTGTTCGAATTTAAAAAAGAGCTTGCGCAAATGACGTCACTTGAATAGTAATATAAATCGATTGGTATGATCAGCATGAAGGTAGGTAGCTTGCTTGTAGATCTGGCAGCTCGTAATTACAGGTAGCTCGCACAGCTTGCTTGTTCAAATCTAACCCCAACCCTATGAATGTAGATACCTTGCTGATAGCTTACACATGAATTTGGTTGGTTGGCTAATGGTAGAATTGGAACTGGTAAGAATTGGTACAGATCAGAACACCTTTGGTAATTCTGATCTGACTTGATGCACACTAGTACTAGTAGTAGAAATTGTACGCGTTATTGTATGAGTACTTCTTACCATAATTTACTGACACATACTTACAATACATACAATAACTACGTACTCAACAACTCCACAGGGCCCTTGCAAAGCACTAATCTGAATGACGGATACAGAAAGACCGACACGATATCGTACTAACAAAGCAATTTAAACTACTTCTCTATCCGGTCGATTTTTTAAGTTACAATAGGCTATCCCTCATAACTTACACTAGCGTCCTGCAAGAGTACTAGTGTTTACCTTAAGCTCTATCTCCGGCCGTTCAGCACCTCCACTGTTGTTTACATCCAGAGGAAATTTTGCGCTTAGCTCCCTATGCGGCGTACATTGTTCTCGGCCTACCTCCCCATCTCATTCTCCTCTTTCTTTCTCCCTGCTCGCGAATCAAGGGGGTGTAATACCGATCCTTCTACTGGAATCTTACCAGCTGCGGGCGCATCATTTCGATCCCATCTGTCTGAGCACTTAAGGGGACTTGGATATAAGTCTTGCAAAGCGGATCCTAGACGTATATATGCTGGCCGGCTGTAAAGAAAGATGGCTCAGCATATTACGAATATTGTGTGGCATATGTGGATGATATCCTCGTATGTGGAACGGATCCAAAGTTCCAAATGGATGCAATAGAAAGACAATTCAAACTGAAGGATGGGACCGTTGAACCACCCACTTTCTACCTAGGGGCAGACATTGGCAACACGTCCGTTGATGGGGCTGAGTACTGGTCCATGTCTTCAACTAAGTATACGTCCAAAGCTGTTAAATCTGTTGAAGAGTAATTGAGTAAAGGGCAATATGCCTTCAAGATACTTCTGAAATCTGCAAAATCACCATTGGTAACTGGATATAGGCCCGAAATCGACGCCTCACTGGAACTTGGTCCGGAGAAACAAAACTATTACCAGGGTTTAATAGGTATACTCCGTTGGATATGTGAACTCGGAAGGCTAGATATCGTAATGCCTGTTTCACTTATGTCCCGGTATCTTGCACAGGCCCGAGAAGGGCATCTAAACCAATTGTTTCATTTGTTTGCATACTTAAAGAATTACAGCAAATCAAAGTTGTTGTTTGACTGCTCCATCCCAGAACTTGATGAATCAGTATTCCACAAATGTGACTGGGCTGAATTTTATCCGGAAGCGGGGGAACTAATTCCTCCAGATATGCCCGAGCCACGAGGAAAGGCTGTAACTACCACATGCTTCGTGGACGCCGACCACGCCGGTTGCAAGGCTACTAGGAGATCCCATACGAGAATCATCATATTTGTTGACAGGGCACCAATCCTATGGTTCTCTAAGAGGCAAACAACCGTTGAAACATCCACGTTTGGCTCAGAAATTGTGGCACTTAAGATTGCAATTGAAATGGTAGAAGGTCTACGGTATAAGCTCAGAATGATGGGCATACCTATAGAAGGACCGACCAACATGTACTGTGACATTGACTCGGTTGTTAAGAATGTAACACACCCAGAAAGCCCTTGTAAGAAGAAGCACAACAGTATTGCTTACCACAAAGCGCGCGAATGCATTGCGGATTGGCAAGGAACCCGGTGAAACTAATATTGCAGATCTACTCACTAAGCTTCTGGGTGGAGTAAAGCTATTCTCCTTATGTAGGAGATGCATGTGGAGATGCAAATAAAAGGACCGACCCTTAAGGTATCTTCTACAAGTACTTAACACTACGAGTACGAAGACACGGGGACTCTAGAAAAGCGCTGGTAGCAAACGTACAGATGTACGGACATTCGGAGCTACACACGAATGAGATAACACACATATGACTAACAGGCAAATAAGCAAGCCGACTCGCTGAATCGCCAACCGTAAGGGTGCGCTAATAGTGCACCAATAGAGGTTCGATACGAGTAATCATCTTACATGAAAAACACTCACAAATCTAAATACTAATACTTGAAATCACTGAATACCACTAGACTTACCTAGTAGATTACACATGTAAACGTGTTAGTGAAGTAGTAAGCTCACGAGAGAAAAACAACAGTTTAGTGTTAAACGTTCAACGAACAACTCCACCAACTAACAGCTCCACCAATTTCGCAAAATCGTCAATTTAAACAGCCCTAGAACTCGACCGGTACTGCCGTACGGCACGATACAGCACGGTACAACGATGATTGCAATGGATGGTCATGATCATGATCTTGATTATTTTTAATTCTTCGTATTATTTTTTAGGACAAAGAGTTTTGTGGAGTGGTTACTCTCATCCTTCGGGGCCTTCTTCCAAACAGCAGTGCGTCAACACTGCAACTCCCTTTACTTCCAGTTAAATGGATAATAGTATCACAAGAGTGAGTGCTGTTGGACAGGTCTTATCCCTGTAACAATAATCCTCGTGACTGACCGATCGATCGGGATTCCCTCATTGAAGAGGATCCTAAATGACCAGAAGAATATTCCTAATGACCGGAAGAGGAAGATGCTTCCGGAAGAAGGGGAAGGTATGACTCTCCTTCAGACCAAATCACAATTTTATGTCACTTTCAGTAATCACTTATAATCCTTTATTCACCATTCTAAAAACGTATCGGTAGTTGATACACTGTAATTACATCAAGACTACTAAGCTACGATAAGAAGAAAAAGAAAACAAGAAGATGAACACCCAATTCCAACCATGTATCCAATACAAGAGGACCTTCGATGTCACAGAGGATCACGACAGCCACAGAATTGTAGTTGACTACGCGAGAGCCACCAACAGGTCGGCAGGTAAGAAGAACATCCGAAGAGTACAGAACTTGGAAGTAGAAGAAATTTTGTATACGTACGATCTGTTTGTGGATGCGTGCAATGACTTAGGAATGCCGGTAGCCCGCTGGCATACACAATGGGGACAGTGCCTATCCAGAGGACCCAGAAAGAGGTGGAATGAAACCCTAGCGAACAGAGAGATAGAACATACCAAGGAAGGGTTCAAGAACACAATGCGAGCGTACGTCAACGCCATCACACCAGATCCGGATGCAAAAGGAACCATGATAGCATCGTTCGAACATCAGCACATGGCCAAGCCCATGGAAGTGTCGGAGCACGATCACTTCAGCAGAATTGAAACCATCCTTGACTACATTGACATGCTACCGGGGGATGATGACAATGATCTTACCAAACAACAGAGAAAAAGAATGTTTTTCAAAACACATCCTAGATCTTGGCAGGATGCCTACATGGACACGGCAGTCAACTTCAGAGAAGTATCCATACTACAAATTCGAGACTACATGACGCAAAAGAAGGGCAGTGCCGACAGGGCGAGAAAACAAGACCGGCAAGGCAAGCGACAGAATTCTGGACAGGGACGAGGATCCGGAAGAGGAAGAAACTCCAACCAAGGCCGAGGATATGGCAACAGAGGAGCAGGAAGAAAGTGCAGGAACCATCCACAAGGCAATCACACATGGGAGCAATGCTACATGAATCCGAGGAACCAGAACGCGCCTTATCTGAACTACGTTGGATCCGACGGCAACAGCACATATTCAGGACAGAGTAATTATTACGGTGGGAGTCAAGGACAAGCGGGTCGGTTCAATGGAGGCAGAGGACGAGGAGGCAGATTCAATGGAGGCCGAGGAAGATTCGGGGGCAGGAGCAACAACAACAACAACAACAACTCGGGCGCGAGCAACACCAACAAGAGCAATCACAATTGGGAACAGAATCACGGAGACGCCTTCTTGAACATCACAGCGAGCGACGCCAGTTATTTTACCAGCAACCAGCAGTCAAATTCAAATTGATACAAATGACTAGCCACATACGCAAATGAAAGTCCAGGGCCAAGGGCCACCGACGAGACAGCAGGAGGGCTACAGGCCACTCAAGCTGAAAGGCTACAGGCTGAACATAAGAAAACAATAGGGCCACGAGCCGATGAGAAAAGAACAACAACGAGGCTACAGGCCATCGAATCAAGGGCGAAAGGCCACGATGAACAATGATGCAACGCCAACAGTGCTTCTTAAGATCAAAGAGATACAGGGAGTCCGATCGGATAGACCGTATACCGCACTGTTAGACTCAGGGAGCACAAAAACGATGATCAACAAGCAGTCAATGCCATTCGGCGTGCAACCAAAACACATAGGACATAAGAGAATGACAACAACAACCAACGGGGAATTTGACACCTCTCATGAAGTGCGACTTGAGGAGCTACAGCTACCTGAGTTCGTGAATGGCAGGCGAATCCAAGGGATATCAGCTTCCATATTCGATTCACCGCAATGCAGATATGATATCATACTGGGGAGAGATTTTCTCAAAAATGCCGGCATTGAGATATCCTTTGAAACAAATGAGATTAGATGGCTGGGAGTAACCATCCCCATGAGAGATGCCACACGAACCACTCGAGTCAACCCAGAAGAGGCCAAAGACGCAATGCTGTTCAACACCAATACAACAGCGGAGATATTAGAAAGAAGTTACCAACAAGTAACATCCGATGAAGTCGCACGACGACAGGATCATTTGACAACAGAGGAAAAGCAAAAACTACAGACGATGTTGAAACAACATGAGGTAGTATTCAATGGAGAGCTAGGATGTTACCCGCACAGAGAAATACACATAGATTTAAAGAAAGGCGCCTGAGCCAGTGCACATGAAACTATATCCAGTCGCGTATAAGAGAGAAGAGATATTCAGAAGAGAATTGGCCAGTTTGATAGCGGACAGTGTCCTTGAACCATGCGGACCATCGGAATGGGCATTTCCAACCTTCATCATTCCCAAAAAGGATAACAGAGTACGATGGGTGTCCGATTTCAGGGAACTCAACAACAGGATCAAAAGAAAACCCTTTCCATTACCTAGGATACAGGACATCATGAACCGGCAAGGAAAATACACGTACTTCACAAAAATTGATCTATCCATGCAATACTATTGTTTTCAGTTGGATGAGGCAAGCCAAAAGCTGTGCACTATCACAACGCCCTATGGTTTGTTTTGCTACAAAAGATTACCCATGGGGGTAAAAATCAGTGGAGACGTATCACAGCACATCATGACAGAAATGTTACAAGGAATTGACTGTGAATGCTACATCGATGATGTGGGCATCTGGACCAATCAATCATTTGACCATCACCTACAAGTCCTGGATCAGGTCCTTGAGCGCTTTGCAAAGAATGGCATGAAGTGCAACCCGTTGAAATGCAGCTGGCTTGTCAAGGAAACAGATTTCCTAGGCCATTGGATGACACCAGAAGGAATCAAGCCTTGGAAAAGAAAGATCGAGGCGGTACTCCGGATGGGACGACCACAGAACATCACTCAGGTTAGATCGCTTATTGGAGCGGTAAATTACTACAAGTCCTTCTGGCCAAGAAGAGCACACGTCCTAGCACCACTCACAGAGATGACAGGAGCCAAGAAATTCACATGGGATACCAACAAACAACAAGCCTTCGAGGAGATGAAAGCACTCTTAGCGGCGGACGCAATGAACATTTATCCGGACTATACCAAACCATTCCACATCTATACAGACTCATCCGACTATCAGCTAGGCGCCATCATCATTCAAGAGGGCCGCGTAGTAGCATACTACAGCAGAAAACTGTCCAAGGCCCAACAAAATTATACCACCACCGAAAAAGAGCTCCTCGCAATCATTCTCACACTGACAGAATACAGAAAGATTCTCCCTGGGCGGAATCCTCCATGTCTATACGGACCACAAAAACCTCATCTTTGAAACCTTCTCCATCTAACGGGTACTCCGATGGAAACTCTTCATGTCAGAATTTGATATCAATCTCACCCATATTGCAGGAAAGAAGAATGTCCTCGCTGACTGTTTTTCGAGACTGCCGCGAATGGCGCCACCCTCTGTGGGGGATAGAAGTCAGCTAGGCAAAAACAACAAAACAACCAACAACCGGCGCACCGGAACCATCGTAGATTTCCACACAATCCCAGTACCAAAGGACGACATCATCATAGGAGACGAGGAAGCATTTATCAATATTGATGAAGACACGGAATGGATGGAATGCCTGCTCAACTTACCACCATTACAAGAAATGCCAAACCCCATCACCATCACAAACATCCAGAACCACCAAAACCAGGACATCCACCTCCGCACAGCCCATCAGGAAGATCCAGCCAAATTCCCAATCATTGTCATCAACGGACAGCAGATAATAGCAAGAAGGGACGCCAATGAACCAAACTGGAGAATCGTCATACCAGCCACACTCATCCAACAAACAATACACTGGTACCACGTTGTACTAGGGCACTGCGGCATCCAACGGCTATACGATACCATATCCGCCAGATTCTATTCACCCAATCTCCAACAACTATGCAAACAATACATTTGCCCCGCTAACTGCCAACAATACAAGGAAGCAGGCAGGGGGTATGGGCAACTACCACCAAGGGAAGCAGCCATAGCACCGTGGGACAAAATTTGTGTCGATCTCATCGGACCCTGGAAGATACAAGCAGGCAACCGGCAATTCGAGTTCAAGGCACTCACCGCAATTGATCCAGTCACCAATCTGGCGGAGATAAGCAGAATAAACAACAAATCAAGCCAACACATAGCAGATCAATTAGCGAATGGTTGGTTAGCGAGATACCCGAGACCCAACCGATGCGTCCATGATAATGGAGGCGAATTTTTGGGGCATGCCTTCCAAACACTGCTGATCCAACACGGCATCAAGTCAGTGCCAATGACAGTAAAGAACCCGCAATCCAACGCCATCTGTGAAAGACTGCATCGAACCATGGGGGACATACTGAGGGTCACCATGAGAACAGCGCACGCCAACAACGAGCAGGAAGCAGAACAGATTGTGGACAACGCCCTAGCCAGCTGCATGCATGCCACCAGATGCGCAGTAAATCACACCATGCAAACCTCACCAGGCGCAATAGCATTCGGCAGAGACATGATGATAGATGTGCCATTGATAGCTAATCTCGAAACCATCCGGAACAGAAGACAACAGCTCATCGATCAAAACCTAATGAGAACGAACAAGAGCAGGATAAACCACAACTATTGAATAGGAGAAAGAATAATGGTCAGAGTATATGACCCGAACAAACTACAGGAAAGGTTCCATGGACCATACCAAATCATCCAAGTTTTCACCAACGGGACGATCAAGGTACAACGGTCAGATGCCGTTGCAGAAACATACAACATTCGAAAGGTAGTACCCTATCGAGAACCATAATGGTTCGTCGATCGGTCGGCCAGTCACTGTGGGGGATAGTGTAACAATAATCCTCGTGACTGACCGATCGATCGGGATTCCCTCATTGAAGAGGATCCTAAATGACCGGAAGAATATTCCTAATGACCGGAAGAGGAAGATGCTTCCGGAAGAAGGGGAGGTATGACTCTCCTTCAGACCAAATCACAATTTTATGTCACTTTCAGTAATTACTTATAATCCTTTATTCACCATTCTAAAAACGTATCGGTAGTTGATACAAGAATCCCAGTGCTATCACTCACTACGTTTGTGATAGCCTCAGTAGCCTACCTACTTGTAGTACTGGATGTGCAGTGTTTATAGTTCATAGGTGTGTTGGTGGGTTAAGCAATGCTAGAGGGGGATCCGGGAAGCGCCAGCCTGTGGCTAGTTTTTGCAGGCTGGTCCGGTCCCTTGCTTTGCCCACACACCGGCGCACAGCTTTGGCTGTTAAGCCTTTTCTGCGGGCGGGCGTGGTGGGCCTTTATTCTACTACTAATCGTTTTAGGAGCAAAAGAGTGAGCTGTAGGCTTAGTTCTTGCTGGAGGGAACCTTTGCCGGCTTGTTGGTGCTTTCCCTGTAATTTGCTGCTTACGGTGGGATTGCTGTATGCAGTGAGGTGTAGTCGTAGAGTTCGTACCTACGTTGGTGTTACGGTGAGATCTTGCATACTCAAGGGTGTTCTTTGGTTCGTACGTCGTACGTTCCACGTGGCACTACCATTCCTTACATTTGGTTCGCTACATCAACTATCACTCACTACGTTTGTGATAGCCTCAGTAGCCTACCTACTTGTAGTACTGGATGTGCAGTGTTTATAGTTCATAGGTGTGTTGGTGGGTTAAGCAATGCTAGAGGGGGATCCGGGAAGCGCCAGCCTGTGGCTAGTTTTTGCAGGCTGGTCCGGTCCCTTGCTTTGCCCACACACCGGCGCACAGCTTTGGCTGTTAAGCCTTTTCTGCCAGTGGGCCATAGGCCGCAGGGTGGGAGCTGGCTGCGGATGAACCTGGAGGGGACATGGATGGACAGCGAGGGTGGGAGAATCATCATGGAGGATTCAGAGAGGAAAGATTCCCCAGAGGGGGATCAGAGAGAGCTGCCAGGGGGAGTGGGGGCCGATGCCGGCACCCACTCATCCGGCAGGAAGGAGTATGTTCCATTATTGAACATTACTGAGGCAAGGTTCTTGAAGATGGGGAGGGACTGTTGATGGAGGTACCTCATCATGCAATCACTGTGCCATCTGGCGAGGAGCTTGATGACATTAGAATCACAGTTGCCCTGGAGCAGTGCCATAGCCCCTCCCGCTCGAAGGGAGCGAGCAGAGATTGCTGCAGGGGAGATGCCTGTGGTATGGTAGAGGGTCTGGGCATAGACTCGCATGGAGGAGGTGACAGTTGCTGCGCGAACGAGGGTGAGAACCCCATTGCCAAAGTAACTGGCAAGCTTGAGGTCTGGGCTGAAGGGGTGTGTGCTAGTGCAGCAGCGCTTGAGATGTAGTATCTGGCGAGCGCATGCTGCCACAGGGCAGCAGAGGGAGTCCCCACTTCGTGCATGAGCCACTACTTCACCCTTGTCCCCATTCTTCTGTGTAGTGAAGGTGAGGGTAACAGAGGTAGCAGCAAGAAGCTCATGCACAGGACCCTCATGGTGGACCATTTTGGAGCCCAGGTAGAAGGAGACCTCCTTGAGGTGGAAGGCTTGATCATCCCTGGTAGTACCAGTGTACTCACCAGGACGGAGGCAAAAGAAGAAGGCTATGCAGATCATGTTAGCAATGGCCTGCCTGGCAGGGGAAGGGTAGTCATGGTATGCAAATCGAAGTGCATGCATGACAAGGGTGATTGGGACTGGTTTGACCCTGCAAGGGGCGGGGTCAAGTTTGGCATAGGCCTTGAACTGGGCAGTTAGCCTGAAGTCAAGACTGCCAGTTGAGTTGGTTCTGGGGTCTTTGGCCCCCATGCGGGCCAGCGTCTGGCCCACTGACCGGAGGGTGTCCGATACTGTGCGAGATCTGATGGGCTTGCGGCTACAGGAGAGCCTGCCGTCATGGAGGCGCTGGGCAAAGACTTGGAGGATTGGGATTGGTGTTAATTTCCTTTTGAAACTGGCTGTTGAGCTGATTCGTCCAAAGGCAAAGAGAGGTTCATAGGTACGCTCCATGTTTTCCCACTCAATCCATAGGTTGTATTTGGAACCTTTGTATTGAGGATGCTTGCTGTCAAGTGGACCTTGATGGCCAAGTATGCGGCGAAATGACCAAAGTTTGCCATCTTCTTGAGTGACATCTCTGTGGATATAATTCATGACATCATTGTAGGCGATGATATCTTCAAGTTCATCATCTGTATGCTTGCACTTGAACTTGATGAAGTCCTTGTTTTGCTCAATACTGTTTTCAACGTCTACAACTGTCATTCGTTTCTGTGTGCCGTCAGGAAGGGCCATTAGAAAAGATCGACCTTGCAAGTCAGCAACAGGGATAGCAGGGATGGTGATGGGTTTGCCATCATCGTCAAATTGGGCGTTGCCTTCTTCATCAGTAACAACTACCTCAGATGGGCCTACAGACGGGATAGCCGGATTGGTGGTTGAAGGTATGGCGTCACTAACATCAAAATATGCTAGCTCGGGGGGACCAAAATCATCTTCAGTGACAGGGACACCGGCAGGGGTTTTGCTGAAGATGTGGAGTGTTGGAGGACCATCAAGAATCTCCCCATAGTTGTTAGGGAGAGGAGAAGGTACATAGCTTCGTGTATTAGGAACTTTGGAATAGAGAAAGGTAGGCAAAGATGGCTGTGGAAGAGGGATAGGCGATGGTGATGTTGGAGCTGGATCTGCCGTGGGAGGAGAGTGATGTGAGGGACTGTCACCAAAGGATTGAGGGGTAGAGGAAGCATCTTTAGCGTTGCGCCATGCAATGAAGCCATCATCAGTGAATAATCCAGCACGCTTATTGCGGTGCTCAGGACTTAAAGCAGTGCGTACACCAGATCGATCAAGGAGCTTATTGGTGATTGGGTCCCAGATTGTAAAACAGAGACTATTGCCAACATGCTCAGCGATGCCAACAAAATGACCAAGGCATTCAGTGGGTTGGGAGCCAAACTGGGTGTCAGGGGTTTTGTAATAGACAGGCTCAAACCAAAAGAAACTGAGGTAGGGGCTGATATCACCGAGGATACCAGTGGCAATGAAGAATGGTTGTTTGTCAGAAAGAGTGGGATCAGACAGGTGATTAAGTAGGCGGCCAACGTAGGTCATACACAAGAGCCAGAGATGAGGCGGGGTTCCTGTACGGTCCATTATCCTGTTAACAATGCGTTTGAAGGTCTGGTATCGTCGCTCGAAGAGGTTTTGGTGCTGATGGTATGGTTCACTTTGCCATAGACCAATCCACATCATCTTGAGGTAGTCAAGAACAGGCTTGCTGGACTGGTAGGATCCATGGTCACAAAGCAGTCTGAGTGGTCTGCCCCATTGACGAACAAAATTTTGTAGACAAGGGAAGAAATCAGCAGTAGTCCTCATTTCTTCAACATGAATGATATGAGATTTCCGGCCAAAGAAAACTTGAGCAATTTTGGAACCACCATTGACGGCAGGGGTATCGGAATAGATGACATCAGAGAGAACATCATCATTGAAAGGTCGGACATTCATGGCTGGCTGTGGTGATTGAAACCTTTTGAAGATGTTACCATCCAGACTAACAGATAAGGAGCCATACTGTGTGGAATTGTCGAAGGTAGCTTTGATACGATCAAGGGAGATCCATCCAAAGAAGGGCTTCAATGACAGGTAATCCATATCAGTGGGTGATTGGACGTGCAATGCAGCAGTGATCCAGTGAGAAGGGGATCGTAGAGAACACCGGCTGAGGACTTCCTGGTGAATATAGTCAGTAGGACTGAGCCAAAAAGAGGTGTCAGAAGCATCCAATGGCTGAAGGACTGGGGTGGTACTGTCGGACATGAATGATGCAATTGTAGAGGAGGTGCCAAGGTTGACATCTCGGAGTGCACCAAATTCATCATAATCTCGATATGGGAGCATAGATGGAAGAGGTGGATATTTCTGAATGAAGGTGTCATCTTGAGGGGTATAGGTGCCATCAAGTACAGATGGGTTCCAATGTTGGTCACTTGTCATGACCACATGTGGAAGCCGCGCGTATTCTTCACTGGTATACTACTTGCGCATTGCCAGGTATGGTAACCCATGTCGAATATTAAGTGGAAACACGTGTCCATCTGTGGTGGTGATGACCTGCATTCCTCCCGCCTTGATGGATGTGTCATCAACAATCGAAAAATAAGCTTCCATCTGTGGGGAAGACAGGATGGATGGATGTTGTCCTGTGTAGGCACATTTATGAAAGATGATGATGACCGGGCCTCGGTTGGACACAGAGTAGGCACCGCATGTTGCAATGGGGATGTTCTGGATCTGATGATTGTTGATTCCAGTAACATTGACAAATCGAGGAGGAATGTCCTTAGAGATGAGACACGCATCATGTCCCATGATACAACCATTCGCACCTCTGTCAACCATAGCATAACCAGGCGTGGAGACATTGGTTTTGCTACAGTGATATACATCAGGTGGGGTTGCTGGCAAAGCAGGAGACTCACAGTCTGGTGTAGACCAATGATGAAAATTTGCAGATAGAGATGACTGACCAACAGGAACGTAGACATTGCCTTCTTTCTTGTAAAGTACATCAGGGTTATCAGCAAGGAACCGAGCTGGGTGTGCAGGGGAAACAGACGACTTTAGTGGTCGGTTATCAGCTTGGGAAGATGCCTTGAAAACTCCGAGGGATTCATGGAATGCAGTCCTGGCTGAGGCTTCCTCTGTAGATGTAAGTTCTTGCTCGGCAGTATGGTGTTCATAAGCTCGTCGAGTGATGGGTTTGCTGGAATTGGGGTCTAGAGCAGGTGCTGTATCTAGGAGTTCCGTGCGTAGGCTTGCGACCAGTTTCTTCTTGTCGTCTGTGGTGAAACCAAGCCAATGTTTCATACCATGCTTGGAGAGGACAGACCAAACTGGAGATGGTAACCTGGTGCTTGGGTCTGGTGTCCGTCCAGCTTTGTACACAGCATAATCTTGATAGTCACCATAAAATTCAATAGGAGGCAAACAGGGGGATGTATCGTCTGTGATGCCGGAATATGTTGAATGTGTAATAGATGAAAGGTCATGTGTATGTGCCTTGACAGAGGCTCGACTGCTTGGCTGTGTGAGTGATGCCTGGGAGTCCAACCGGGTTGCCTCTAGAAGAAGGGTGTTCTTAAGGTCACTGATAGCAATAGCTTCATGTTGTCGGAATTGGATCATATCATGTGATTCAGGCGGATCGCTAACCTTACAGAATTGCTCAC